>JAREIS010000106.1:2220000-2300000 GCA_030060385.1 Muscicapa striata striata | reverse complement strand
TGAAGAGGAGATGAAGAAATTGTGTATCAAAAGCGGTCTTTTAGCAAAGTCTCTTACAAAAGGACATTTTATTCATGTGCATATGCATTTAAAAGCTACACTATATTGCGTATTCAGGTAAGTATTGAATAAATAGGAAATGATGAGATCATCTTACATATTCACACAGCTTCACAAAGAGCCTCTTTATAATTGGTGAAAATATTGAGGTTACATCTGCTGTGCTATTCACCCTTCTCCTTGAAATACCTTTATCAATGACTGGATGGTATTGATACTGAACTCCTCTCACAGTAAACTTATAAGAATATTTTTAATTTACTGCACGAGAATGAAATTGCCGTACTTAATACTACAGTCGGATACTTAGCTGCAGCCACAAGTACTCTTTCTACATTCACAAAACTGGCAGACGAAACATGAAAAGGAATACTGACTCTTTAATCTCCTCTTCTCCACCTAAGGCCCAAGGCAAGCTGACAGGGTAACTTCGTTCTGGAAACAGAGGGGTTTTTATTTTTTTAATTCTGGATTACTTTTTCTTCTGCTTTTGAAAACTGTGGGCTATAGGGGAATGAACCTGGCATAGACTTAAAACAAGAACAAGTTTCTTTATCTGAAAAGTAACAGTCCTTGATGCTTACAGGAAGGTCATTTTCAAAACCCACAGGAAAAATAGCATCACAGCCAGAAAGAGTGCATTAAGTACCTTATTTGCTTGTAACAGAGACAGTTTTCCATTTATAACGGCTCCGAGGATCAAGTGAGTCTTTGATGTTGTAAGGACTTTCCTATAGATTTTGCAATTAGTGAGCTAGATGTTTTAAATAGTTGGTATCCACAAATTGGATTTTAGCAATGAAAAATATTTAGCAATGTTAAATGATACTTGCTACAGAATTGGGAGCTAGATGATAGGAGTGATGTGGTGAGGAATCATACGTCAGCTACGTAATTCTCCACAAACAGTCCTGTCTTGGGTCTCTTACATCAGGTAGAGTGAGAAGGAGGGAACTTCAGCCTGGACAGTGTGCAAATGCATTGTCTACCTCCTGGGCCAACAGCAAGGCCTCCAAAGCAGATTGTCTTGGGTTGCAATACAGGATGTGGCCAGAAATGTGTATTCTATCACCATCTGTTCAAACCGGCTGGGGCAGTGACCCTTATCTCCGTGGCACACATTATCTGCTAATGGGCCATCTTTAAGACCAGGTGGGGCAATCATCTTTATCTTTTCCACAACCCATCCTCCCTCCAGGAAGATACCACCTGCTGATAAGCCATTAAGTCCCACTTAAAATACTGATAAAATTACACCATCCCATTGGGAGATGCTCCAGCCAGGGGGAGGAGCCAAGCCTTTCCTACCTGGATAAAAACTGAGATTTTGAACACCAAAGCAGCCTTTTTCCACTGAATTCCAGAGGAAAACTGGACCATTTCACATCATTACTGGGCCCTTGGAAGAAAACTGCACCCTTCTACAGGAGCACTGCTTCAGCAGAACCTTATCTGCCACTGCAGGAGGACTGTAGCCACCATTTAATGGAACTGCTACCAACACCCTCACTGACTGACGGGGTGTCAGCTTGTATTGTGACTCTATTAGTGCTTTGGGTTTGATCTTTGTAATACTGTATTTCTATTTTTAATTTTCCTAGTAAAGAACTGTTATTCCTAATTCCCATATCTTTGCCTGAGAGCCCCTTAATTTCAAAATTGTAATAATTTGGAGGGAGGGGGTTTACATTCTCCATTTCAAAGAGAAGCTCCTGCCTTTCTTGGCAGACACCTGTCCTCCAAACCAAGACAGCTTGGTAAGAATGCCACCCTCCCATCATAAGGGTCCCTGTGGGTCACGCTGCTCTACCTCTCTTCATTGCATACAGCTCCTTACCAGCCCTGTCTGACTTACTGTATCTCAACAGAGTTCTAAGAAAAATACAAAGATGACAACTGTTTTAAGAAAATACTGGTTCTGTGAGGCTTTAGAAAGCTGCATTTTACTCACAGCATATGAGAGTAGAAAGCCCTGAGTGCTGGACAGAGAACATCTTTTTTAGCTTAGGGTAGAATGCAATCTATCATGTCAATACCACAGACTGAGATCTGGCTGCTACTGTGATATGAATATCAGGGAGTAATAGTAACAGGTTTATAAACATAAATTCATCTTTTCCTACCACAAGCAGGAAGTAGCAGATCAGGTTCACGAAAGAAAACTGTACCTCACTGATATTCAAACTCCCACCTAACTTCTTCATTAGCCTGGGATATTCTTTTAAGCATCTACAGTCACTCTAAAAATGCTAAGTATGGCAATTGGTTCATTGCTTACTTTGCAATCTGAAATACTGTACAATCTTCCAGTGTAGGGTTGTTACATACATAAATATGTGATAAATTAGGCAAAATTAAGTATCAACAACCTTGCAGAAAAAAAAAGAGCCTTAATCAAGCATCTAGAAAAATTTGAAACCTTAAGAATGTTTAAAAACTAAGCAATACTTTTCCTGCCTCTTTGCAGAAAAGCAAATGCTAAAAGTGGTCTGAGTCAAAGTGTTAAAAAATGTGGATCCATGTTAGGATTAAAGTTTGTAACTTGCCAAATACAGTGAGGAAGGCTTTGCATGCTGCATGTGAAAATTATCTCAGATTAGGACTAGGAAGATTATTTTGTTTAAAATCAATTCCATGTTATCAGTTTACATGACATCAGTTCATAGCAGCAATGCAAATTTATTAAAACCCAGCAAAGACACAAAAAATAGTGTTTCCCAGCACTATGGAAATAATCATCTCCTACTTGAACAACACAGGCACTTTTCTTCCTTTCTTTTTTTCGTGATTATTATAACATACCATTTTCCCACAGCCCAACATCTGAAATGACAACTTTATAATTATGCATAACCATAGATATTAACAAGACTATATAATTCTAGGTAAAATGTTTATTTCAAAACATTATGTAGGTATTGATCAAATGGAATGCAATGTACTGCTAGAGGCACTATTCAAAGGAAGCTTATGGCATGCAATTATAAAACTATTCTGTGGTTTCTATAGATAAAATTAATGTAAATAAACTATATAAGTTTATTTTATGACAGACTGGATTGAAAAATGAGCAATAGATTTTTCTACCTAGGATTCTCTCGGCTTTTTTCTCTCTAAACTTTTTTTCCCCTCATGGTTTGTCTCTCTCCCCATGACTTCAATCCTGCCATAAAGAGATTTTCTTCTGTTAATATTGAAACGGTCATTTAGAAACCCAAACCTGCTTTGAACACCAACTTCAGACAGAACTTCCATTATCATTAATGAACTCTCTCTTCAAACTGTAGGGAAAAATGAAATCCCAGATCCAAATTTTGCCCTTAGCTACTAAAACTCAACATCAGAGGAGAAATTTGGCCCTGCTTGCTCAAGAAACTGAAATCTGTCTCCATCTCTCCACTAAAATTAATGGCCATCATATGACAACCTATGTAAGATTAATGATTTTAGAAAATAACCCCCTCCATGCCAAATGTATCTGTAGACTACACACAACTACATCTCCCAAAAATAGGAAAAGAGGCTGAAGATCATGGAAGGAGATTGACAGCAATATTAATTTTATCTTTGAACTACCTGGGTTAAAGATGGTCTGTTTCAAGGACGGGATCCCTTAAACATGCCTTCATTTCTGGGATAAGGGTTCCTGTTAGGGTGCTTGGGCTGAGTGAAATGAGTGATTTCCTCAGGCTAATCTCTAGAGGAAAGGCATCCAGAGCACAGTGTCATGGTGGTATGGCACAACCAAATGTTCAAACTCTCTTGAACCACCACAAAGATTCATCACCATCTCACATCTGACAGCAGACCTTTTTGAAACATACTGTCCCTTTACACCAGATGACTTGAAAAAAGCAAAAAAAAAAAAAACCCAAATATTTCCACTTTTGTCCATTGGCCTAAAAAATATAGCTTAGTGCTAACAAAAAAAAAAACCAAAACAAAAAAAAAAAAAACAAAAAAAAACAAACCAAAAAAACCAACAAAAAACCCCAAAAAACACCCCCAAACACAACTTTGTAAAATAAAAATAAAAGAACTTAGGAAAATTATGCATCTTGTGATCTCAGAAGCAATACTTGGCAACCTATGGATATTGGGTTAAAGGCTTCAGGTGTTTTCAAGGACTCCCAAAGGACTGAGGCAAAGTCCTGTACCAGCCCACTGACTTTATAGGTTATCAGGCATCAAAACCAACATGGATAGTTTTGACCACCACATGACACATGGATGGCAAAGCCTCAGGTGATTTATGCAGGTTCTTTCAAACAAGTGCTAATCAGCCCTACTGCCACACAATTGATACGTGCTACAAAGTTTACTGATACTGTTTTAGTATCCTTACAGCTTTGAAAACTGTCTCCCTTAGACACACAAGGTCAGCAGTCCAGACCTTTGAAAAAGAAAAAGAAGAGAAATAGCCCATAGCGCTAATGGGTTTTTAAAATCCTGGAAAAGTCTGCAATGGTTTCATCATACCTTCATGGTGACATTTTAGGATGGGGATTTCACAGCCTAGTAAACTACAAACAAAATCCTTAATCCATTCTTGGATTTTCAATGGATTTTCAACACACTTTCTGATTTAGACTAAAAGATGATGGAAACTTCTGGTCTCAATAATCTTGGAGAGAACCTCAGCAATGAAGGTAGAAAGATATGTGACTGAAATACTTTTGTCCCATTTTAAAATGTCACACATTTACATCCTCTAGCAAAAGTTAGCACAGAAATAGTTTAGTGGACAGAATGAAGGTGAAGCTGCTGAACGTGTACAATACTATCCTTTATTCCCATGGCTTTGCAATTTAACATATGCTTCTGCAATTTATCACAAGAATAATATCAAAATATAAATTTATTTTTGGGATTGGAAATTTTGAGTGCAAAAAGACTTAAAAAAACCCCAGAAAATTATTAACAGAGAAACTGGAAAACACAGTGGTTACCAGCAGAAGTCAGAGCTCAACCTTCACTCTATAACCCCTTAATGCAGCATGTATTTATACAGCTGGTATTCTGTACACTTTGAAGGTCAAAATAGGAGACTTTGGGTGCAAATTTCAACTAACTGTGAGCTATGGAAGACACAACTGAAAGCCTACAAACTGAAATGGAAATGTACTAAATTAGTATTGCATTAGATTTAATTTGAAGATGAAATAGCATCAGGAATTAAGTTAAAAGGTTATTAATGCAAACAATATCTGAGGCATCTTGAAAAATAACTGTATATTGCTAAGGTACAGAAGGCAAAATTCTGCCACTTGGCTTAGCAGTTAATGATTTAAATAGCTTAAAGATTTGTCTTTGTAGAGTTTTCTGGTTTGTTTACTATCCCAATGATCTCCTGATAAACATTTATCTACTTTACATACAGAAAATATTTGTCCAATAGAAAAAAAATTGCATTTCAAAAACTCAGGCACAACATATCACAAAGATTGGAAGTTTCTTGGGATTAAAAATGATTTCTGAATATTTTTATGGTTAATGGATAATTAAACCACGAAATACAATAGTAACAACTGTCCTCCACACACAAAAATGTAAGCATCACCTGTCAAGAAATGAGCCAGCCATGAGTTAATAGTGTATAAAACAAGGGCACAAGGCACACACAGTTGCATACTGCAGACTGTTTTTCCTCTTCCTCTGAAGTATCTGGCTTTGTTAAAAAAAACAAAAAAAAAAAAAAAAAATCAGGGAAAGAAATTAAGCTAGACAGACCAATATCTCATGTAACCCAAAGAAGAATTTGCAGGAGCAAACACAGCATCTTCAGGATTTCAGAGCATGGCTAAAAGACGTGACAAATGCACACTCTAGGGTTGGTGTACATCTCTTAAGATTCATTAGGACTGAAAAACAAACACTGGGCATGTGCTAAAACCAAAGTCCATGATCCTTTTTTGTCTTGTACTAAAATAAAAATACTTTCTTTACATGCTTCCATTTCTTCCAGTTTCTTATCTCTTGTTCCCTCATCTTCCTGTATCACCATTATCTCCAGCCAAAAGGACTACAGGGTGCTAGTGTCCAACAAAAATATCTTTGCAGGCCCATACTATGGACAGAGAGAAGGATTGTAGTCAGACCAGCACCTCTGCAATACTTTGAAAACAACATACACTAGTCTGTCTTCAGGGTGCTAGTTTGGCTTAGTTTAAGAAATGGCTAAATCCCTGACATTCTATCAGCCTAATTTAGAATCAATCTTTCTTTCCAGTGATGATAATAAACTTGTACAAACATGAGATTTATTTGTATATTTTAGCATTTTATTTCAGTCCCAGAATGTAAAACCTGACATTGGAATCAGTTTGATTTTTTTGGTTATTGAAGATATTAAGCACTACAAGAGCATTGAAATTTCAATCTGATTAGGATAAAAATTCCTCAGGATCAAACCACTTCTTTTTTTCCCCCTACAGTTTTACTAATTGTGAGCTACTTGACATTGCAGAGTTATTCCACAGCATGATAGCAAAATATGTGAAGTATTTTACTGTTAGAAATTATAAACTCATTCTATTTGTTTTTCATGTGTTTGAGGTTATTAAGAGAATAAAAAATTATGACTGATGTACATAAGTTAAAAGGGTTAGTTCAACTACAGCTGGTAGGCTAAACCACTAAGCAATATTTTGTAGAGAATAGGTTTTTTCTACTGAATATACATAAAAGAAATCATGAATATATAACTGATTTAAAAGCAGACTGAAGGGGTAATATTCCTTGAAAAATTGGAGAGCCATGAAAAGGTGAATGTGGAATAGTTTATTTTCAGAAAGACTGGATTATTCTAACCACTGGAAACCAGATAAAGTAGATGAGACAGAGTGCTACCAAACATACTCATCAGAGACCTTTGCTTTATGGGAAATGAACTGCCCTGGCTCACTGTTCCTGAGGAATTGCATTTCTCATAGCTGTAAATCAAATCCTGAAGAAAGAGGATGATATTTTCCAAGCAATAGCTGACGACAACAGTATCTTTCTTGTCAGAGTCAGGTTTCTGAATTTAGACCTCAATTAGGATTCCAAAATGAAAAAGCACATATTATATACCAATATCAATTGGTATGTACTTGTGAACAATGTTCTTGCAAACAATATATTAATTTTGAAATGATGGCATGTTATAATATATTTGCCCAAAAGTATATTCATGGTTGCCTTCAGAGGTCTTGACTTTCATCCTTCCTTGATGCTTACTTACTGACCTTCATTGAACAGTAACTTGATGTTGAATGAAGACCATTAATTTTTTACAATTAAATAGAAGATGTATACTCCTACAGCATATGACATCCAGTCATTCTTAGCATGAAATGAACTTCTTAAAAAAGGGCTTTTAGAGACTTCTGAATTATATCAGTGGCAAAAAAAAGGGAAGCACATATGCACAGCATCATACTCCCAAGAGCAGCAATTGCCCTTGCTGCATTCTAAGAGAGTGCTAAGACCTGATACAACAGTAATTTCCCTGATCTGCCTGATTTCTGGTGTTGATTTGATCAAATGTGTGCTGCTAACTTTAAGATCAGGGATATTTGTCACTGATGTGATGATAAGAACAAGGGCAGTTCTGCTCCTGCAGAGACTCATGGCTTGGTGAAAGTGTATGAGCTGCCCTGTGCTTGACACACAGCTCAGTCCTGCAATGCTTTTATGCAGTAGAAAGTAGAGAGGACTCTGTCACCTTCCCCATTCCTATTAGTGGTAAAGTAGTTCTGGGCCATGAGGGCTCTTTCCAGGGTGTTAGTTCTAGATGCACAATATGAAACACAAAACATTCAATTAAACTCCTTCATGCCATGTAACCTAATGAAGAGCTCTGTTACAGAACTAGGGTTAGAGACTGTATCTGTGCCAGGGTACAGCCAGACCTGTAATTTTTAGGGTTTGGATTGGAACAGAAGTTACTGCAGCTTAGCTTCTGTGTGTTAGCTGAGCCAACAGCTGGGCCATGATGCTGGATGTGTACAAGCTGCTAGACTAGAGAACATTTTAACCATGATCTCTGTGAGAGAGACTTGATTTATGTTAAGTGATATCTGTCATGATTCTACCAGCAATTTGTTCAACAAACATGGCGAAGACAAACGAGAAGATTCCCAAACTCCTGAAAACCTGAAGCACTTTAAAACAGGAAAGAGCTTAATAAAGTATAACTGAAACACCAAAAATTGGCTGAGAGATTTGTGAAAAGGCATGATCATTCAAAGTTTGAATGAAACAGAATAGAAACTTTTATTTCTATTTGGAAAAAAAAATATGTTTCAATAGCTTAGGTTATCATGCCATATATTATGGCATTGCTAGAAATGCAGACATATGTACAGTTAAGAGTATGAATTTTGTTTTACTAACTAACAAGGGCATCAAGGCACAACTAACATAAATCTCTTAATAGAAATTTTGAACTTAATGGAATTTTTCCTATTTACTTCACTGGCCTCATAATTTTAGTCCATAAAAAAAAGCTTTTTTAGGGCAAAACCCCCAGGTCCATTGAAGCCAATGAAAGCTTTTCCACTGACCAAAACTGACCTTTCATTAGGGCAGTAGTTCCTTTACAAAAACCTGTTGTTGTTGCTATAATCTTGCAGACCTTTTTCACAATTATGCTTGTTATAGTCACATTCTTGAAACTGCTTGTGTCTTCTTTTATCTGAGATAAAGTTAACAAGGGCCTGCTTTTCTAAGTTCCTAATGGGCTGCTATGATCTGAAGCCATCAACAGCCCTCTTGATTTTTTTTTTTCTGTGTGATTTTGTGCAACAATTTGTTCTTTGCTTGTTTTTCTCTTTGATGTCTTTGAATATCTTGGATGAGAAGGCAGGATGTAGTGGTCTTACTTTTTCCTTATATGTTGCTAGTAAATAGGCAGAATAGGAGTTTTACTTGTGTTTCTTTTACCCTTAAATCTACAATTGCAATTTGGATTTCTTCTTGTTTTAGTCATTAAATATTATTTTATTTCCTGTAAAAATATACCAAGATTTTTGGTTGCATTTTCCATCAAATGCAGCCTTTTTAGTTTGCTGCTATCTGAAGTTCTAGTGCTTTCTATCCATTACTTTAGCTTCCAGGTCCTCTTCAAAATATTGCACAATTTTTTTTTTCAAATTTTTTTCCAATTTTTTAAAATTTTTTTCAATTTTTATTTTTTTAAATTTTTTTCAATTTTTAATTTTTTTATTTAATGTTGTACTGTCAAATATCCCGTGCTCCACAGCCAGTGTTTGCCAGTCTGTGAACTTTAGCTCTAATTCTAATTTTACTAAACCAGGAGGATTTTCTCTTTCTAGCTTGGTTTGAATAGGATTGACAAGTGCTATGAAGTATTTTGGGGTTCTACAATTTTTTTTCTCTTGGTTTCTATACAATTTTTATTGTCAAATGCTAGGAGTTGAACATCTCTCTGGGCAAAGAGATGAACCACTTTGGCTTCTGCAGAACCCAGAGCTAGTTGGCAGATGTACTTTTCCAGTTATTCCCAGGACTAATTTAAACTTGAAGATCTTTCATAAAGAGCATGAGGCTGAACATGAAAAGACAAATGCAAAGTCCTGTATCTGGGCAGATTCCCTGCTGTGTTACAGGCTGGGGACTGACTTGCTGGGTTGTTGCTTTGTGAAAAGGGACCTGGGGTCCTGCTGGACACTATGCCAAGCATGAATCAACAGGGCTGTACTAAAAATGGTACAGCCAGCAGAACACAGAAAGTCATTATCCCCTTTCACTCATGACTCTTTAAATTCCATCTGGAATCCAGGTTTAGGCTCCTACCATAGGAATTATGTTGATAAACTCAAGTGAGCTCAGAGGAGGTCTGTCAAGACACCCAGGGGCTGGTGTGCTTTGCTCTGGGAGGAAAGGCTGTGGAACCAGGGTTGCTTAGCCTGAGGCTGAGGTTGAGGTGACATCAGGGAAACCTAGCAGCAAGCAGGATACTGCAAAGATGGAGCTGTGAGCTGCAGCACTGAAACAGGGAAATTCCAACTGCCTAGGAGGAAAACCCCCCAAAACTACTGTAACTAAAAAAACTACTTAAGATAATTGGAACAGGTCACTCAGAGAAGTTGTGGAGAAGCTGAAGTTTTTCAACATCAACTAGACAAAGTGCTAAAAATTTTGCTTTGAATTAGTATTGATCTTGTTTTGAGCATTAGGTGAGTTCCTTCCAACCTAAATGATTCTATGAGCATCTTGTTTCTATAAGGCAAGATAAGAAATATACATAAAAGATATAACCATTCCTGTCTATTGGAAAAACCAACTAGCCTAGCAAGAATAATTATGCTATAGCCACACATCCAAGTTTGTGAACCCTGCTGAAGTTGATAGCAGAAGATATCCCTGTGTTTGTAAAGTCTGCAATCCAATCAGCTAAACAGGACATACAGTGAGAGCAGGAACACAGTAAGTTGAAATGATTTTCTAGAAGTCATTCCTGTCTTCAGGGTCTCCTGAGTCCTCATTCAGAGCCCATACACTGGACCACACTGCACTTATGCTCTCTGCATAGATCTTGAATTTTTCTGAAGATAGATGAATGTTACATAAAACATATCCTATTTCAGAGAGAAGTGGTCATTCAGAAGATTAAGGTCTTTTTCAAATGGGGTGTTCATCTATGCCAGGTGGTATGGTAAATCTGAGTCATAAATATCTTTTATTTCCTTGGTCAGATAGTGCAGTGAAAGTGCAACTTGTCATTTTTGACTTCCAGTTTCAAGAGCACCAAGAATTTGAGTTTCTGAATTTGTTCCTTCATTTCTCAGCAACTGACAGATTCTCCTGGATATTAAATGCTTAAAATTTAAATGATACAAAATTACTTTGTTTATCCCTTTGGATAGTTGATTTTTTTTTTCCCCCCACAGAAATATGTCTAACCTGATCTTATGCCAAACACACTTTACATTCTGGAAACTTCTGAAATCTTTACACAGCCTAATCCTGCTGTTGGCTGCCATATGCTGTCATAGAAGCTGTCCCTATTCTCCTGCTTTTGGGTCAGGGTTATCCTCCTATCTTCCCTTGCAGATCAAGCAAGGTAATTTGGGATGGAACATTTTTTTTTTTCTGCCTTCTGCTGTAGTCATATGGTTTTGTAAAATCTGATTAAATGTGGCTGCATTTGGGCTGCTGCCCTTTTATTAGGAAATGCTAGTAGGACATGATGAAGGGGGAGCAGAGTTATTCAAATCTGTGACTCTGAATTTAAGAAGCAGTTTGCAGATTGTCTTGTGCATTAAGAAGAACACCAAAGTCAATCATAAACGCAGTCAGTCACTGAAACTTCCAGAGAATTATCTGCCTTCACTGCAGGCACAGATAAATTAGAGATTATGGGCATAAGTCTTTTTTTGCACAAGGGTAAATCAGGAGCCCCATCACTGAAGTGAACAGATCTCAACAAGAAAAGAATTAGGCCCTATGGCTTTTAATAAGAGGAATACAAAGAGTTTAATTACAAGGAATCAAGCTGAACCTCCCTTCCCCCATACACAGACATTGCACACGTTCTCTGGCAAGGTTTGTCTCTTGCAGCATTTTTGTTCTTCTGTTATCCTTACCCTAATCAGATACTACCAGTGTGCATATAACAGGGACTTAGATGCTACAAGGATGGGGGCCATTTAGATATTAACACATGGGGTGGTTGAAGCACTAGCAGAGCTGTAGCTCAGTTCTGTGTGCAAAAACCTTGTGAAATCCCAATTATGCTGCAGTTTTTGTTCTCCATGCTCTGATTCAGAAAAAACCCAAAATCCTCAAAGAGGAGGAGTTCCTATTCTGTGCCAAGGAGGGAGTTTCTCATGTAAGCAATACCTCTTTAAGGATTAAAATAATGCATAGCACATGTAAATTAACAGCTGCTGGAAATCCAAGTAATACAAATAGAATGCTCTATTTCCACATATTTAAATGATCTTATGTGTCTATAAAAAGACTTGAAAATAAATCACACAAAGAATTACAGTTAAACCATCCTCTATGAAAACCTCTGGCAAAAAAAAAAAAAAAAGTAGGTGCAAGACAAAGATCCCAGTTGTGGAATATAAATAATAGTTTAGGAGTAATCAGCTGTTGCACCAGATTATTTTGACAAAAATGGAAGTACTTACAGTCTAAGTGACTATGTCTAATGCCTTCCACATCTTCAGCATGAATGAAGTGGTAACATCTTTTTCCTACAATATCTACAGGGGTCAGATCCATGTAATCACTAATCCTAAAAAGGAAAAAGAACATACAGCCTATAATTCAAGAAAGAAAAGAACAAAAGAATTGTCAAATGACTCAGAAAGTAAAATCTGCTAAAAATTTTTTTCAGAATTATATCATTTGAATGGAATAGCTGTATAAATGAGACAAGGCCTTAGAGGGAAAAAAGAAAGAATTCTTTTTAAAGAAACCTGGAAATTATTTTATCCATTTAACTAAGTGGAAAATTAAATTCTAGTACATATTCCCCATGTAGCATAACACCAGGACAATATAATTCCATGAAATTGTAAAGCATTAGTGGCAATCCAAAATCCTCATTAAAAGACAAAGATGATTCAAGGTTACATAATAAAGTAGGAACATGTTATGTTTATACCAAATGATTAGAGACACATTTCATTTCAACAGATTGGTCTTCTATTGGGTATATTCATGAAAAAGCTCTTCAACCATTTCTTGGCACCAAGTCCAAACTCGTATTTCAAGGGATATAATTTAAATGCTGAGACACACAGATGCCTCAGGGTGTTATCTTTTTTAGTCTAATTCATTTGGGAGCTCAGCTTTAACTCTGGGCCCTTTCAACTGGGACTTTGTTGTTTATTGCACATAGAAACTTTAAAATCTATTCTGCAGACTTTAGAGAGTGTGTGTGTCTGTGTGTGTGTGTAAACTCGTATCGTGGAGAGTCAAGGTGTCAATGTCCTTAAACACAGTACAGAAATTAAAAAGAAAATTGGAAAATGTCTTGCTCACACAAGCATTTGAAATTATCTCTGTTTTCTAGACATAGAATAGTTTTTTCAGGGTTTGAAATAATCTGCAAAAATTGTGGTACATTCTATGATAAGATCTGGGAGAGGAAATCACATCCTGCCTGCCTAGTAGAAAGGGAAAATCTTCAGGCAGGCCACTATCCTGTGGTCCTGTAAAACATATGCATAGGCTTGTGCTTGAGCAGATCAATGGTTCCACTGATTACAGGACTGTTAGCATGACTGAAATTTAAAGGCAGGTATATGGTACAGTGTTCTGCTGAATTAGCTGAAATTGTGCACGTTTGTAGGCTAGAGGCTTGCTGCACAAGACTGTTTCTGCATATCTGAAGGAACTACTGACAACCACTATCATGGCCAACAAGCCAAACCTCTTCCATGTGCTTATTTCCTTTTGGGCATGTATTACCAGATGTGGTATCACAGTCCACATTAAACTGGCTGTTGTCTCTCTCCAAATGATCTCCAACCCATAACAGCTGATTCTGAAAACACACAGACTGATCCTGCACTCTAGCAGTAGCCTCTTCATTTTGCTTTTACTTATTTATCATCATGTGAGATGATTTTTCCCCTGCAGGTGCTTTTCTCACTCCACTGACTAATAAAGAAGTCCTAGATTATTTTAGATGGTGAATCTTAGATGACAAAAATCCTACATTTCAAAATAGACACAGATTAACATATCATGGTTCAGGCAACAAAATTTTACATCTATATTTTACACTCTCAAAGAAAAATATTAAGTTTTAGAAATAGCAGCATACTAGCTAACAGATCTTGACTCAGAGGAAAGCTAATGTCTGGCTAGTTTGTGCACTGAGTCCAGGATTACAAAGGAGATCTCTTCATTCAGAGGAAAGCAACAAGATGCACCCAAAGTCTTGAGTAATGTCACTCCTGCTCACTGCTGTTTCAAGCAGGCAACCACTTGGAAAAGTAGGAGTACTATTGATCTCACCCCTGCTGATCCAGTGGTCCACTGTGAGCATTCATTTCAGTTAAGTGGCATGGCTTCTGCTCCACACTCCCTGCAGCTGCCAGTAACTCCCCATTGCTCCATAAATAGTGCTTACAGCTGGCCCAGCATGGATCCATTTTTCTCTGTTTTCATCAATGTTGTGCTTGCTTCACTGTGGCACCACAAAGAATTTCGTAGCTGCCCGCAAGTGCCAGGAGTCAAGCCCATATATTCAGGGAGGGATACTTATCTCCTTTTCTAAAATCCCAGAAGAGAGATCCCAACATCCCTGACTCAGAGAACAGCCCTGGCAAACACCCAGATAATTAATCTGACAGCTTCAATCAGCTGTTCCGTTAATTCCTTACCATCTTCTGGTTTTTTTGGTTTGCTTTTTTTTGTTGGTTTTTTTTTTTGTTGTTGTTTTGTTTGTTTAGGTTTTTTTTCATTTCTCCAGTTTTTACAGTCACATTCTGCATTGTAGCTGCTATGAAATCCAAGTTCTGTCAGTCTCATTTCACTTTCCACTACTGGAAATTCTGCTGCCTCAGTGAGATTACATTCATCTCCCAGCACTGGCAGAAGTATCTCTACTATTTAAAATCACTTTTTAAAACTATTTTAAACAGATTTTTAAAAGGGGCTTAAAGTGGAATTATTGTAGCATACATTCAAGTACCAACATATGCATTCTGCATTAGCATGAGATAAAATCCATCACAAACAAGGAAAAGTTGCTTTACAATGCTGCCTTCAGCTTAAAAATTGAAAAAAACATTAATAAACTCAACACTTTCTTGCTGTCTTACCACAATTTAGCATGTCTTATCAGCCCTTCCTATATGATTACCAATCAGTGCACCACACCTGATGAATTTTAAAGTTTTCAGTGAGGTCTTTCTCAGGCATTTGAAAGTTTTATTGCTACATGAATATAAAGGGAAGGTTTGAGAAAAATGTTTAATTAAAAAAAAAAACAACCCACATACACAATTTAGGGCTCATAAAAATGCCAAACTCACAACAGAGAAAGGATACATCTTTCTAATTTGGCCTAAAAGTTCATATCATTCTTGACCTGATGGAACAGTTCCTTTTTCACATCTATTTGATTCCTGGATTTTTTTTATGGAGGTTGCCAATAATAGTAGCAGTAAGCGCAGATGATTTTGTTAAAAGGGAATCTGTTCATTAGGAACTGGATAGATACCAGCAACTCATTTCACAGAGACCTTTGAAAAACTCTGCAGTGGTAGCAGCTTTCCATTACTACCTAGGTAGGTCACAGTGAAATCAAAGACTTAGGGAAAAGTTTTGTTCTAGATCCTATTCCTTATCCCCAGAGCTCTTTTGCCAGCTGCCAGATTGTACAGTATCTGGATACTCATTGGGTAGACTCTCAGGCAAATAGCCCAAACTTTAATGCCATTGTCCACTTTTGCTGTGGCTTTGTGCAAGACACTTTCCATGAAGCAGCTTTTTCAAGGTTAAAAACAAGAATAATATATTTGCTTTTAGATAATGCATTGGAAATATAGATGAATCGTTCTGTCTAATACTCAAGTAATATTGTTTATAAAAGTATTGCAGCAGTGCAGCAATGTGGCAGCAAAGACAACCTCATAATTGAAATCCAAGATTATTTTGTTTAGGATCCTGATTCAACAAAACAATTGAGTTTATCCTTTTTAATAAAAGTTTATATTGATGTGCTACCCTGATCATAGGTATTCCACTATAACTGAGCAATTATGATTGCTTGTATCAGAGAGCTACCGCTCAATTTATGATATGCCACGTTGCTGTCACAAGAAAAGCTTGCAGTAGTCACCTTGTTTCTTCAACTTTTTGATGGAAAGTCCCTTTTGCAAAATTTCTTTTGGCTGCATTGCCTTCCTTCTTCCTTTCCAACCTCTTCCCCCTATGTCAAACTTCCATCAATGGACCCAAACTTATATCTTGTAATTTCCTTCTCAGATATTTTCACTCTGCTCTAGATACCTATTCCTTGGATTATATTTTTATTTTTCAGGACTCTGAGGTCTAAATGGTCTTGATCAGCCCTTCTGATCCCAGACCTTCCCCTCCCCACCCCACCCCACCCACAGCCCAGCCCCTGGCAGTGCCCAGCTCCCCACAGCCCTGCCTGGCCACTGGCCCTCCTGACCCGAGCCCAGCCCACTCTGCTGCCTGTCCCCAGGGAGATCCCAGTGCCAGGGGCTGGAGCTGCCCAGCTGCCCTCTGGGGTGTGGGATGCACGTCCTGCCCTCACAGGTCACCATGCAGAGCCCCAGAGCTATGGGCACCCAGCCCCCAGGGAGCAGGCAGCTGAATTTAAATCCTCTCTCACCTCCTGAGATCACTCCTCACTATCACATGGAACACAGCCCCCCCAACCAACTCTTCATCACCTGTTCCCATTTCACTGCTGTCTTTCCCAGTATGCCCCCAACCAATTTTATTCTTCAGTTTTCCCACCTCTAACTGCAACATATCCCACCTCTCTAGCCTACTATCTAGGCCATCTGTGCTTCTGTTCCATTAAACACTGAGCATGATAGCTGTAATCTGCAAATTAGTTCAAAAATGGAAAACTTTAAAACTTCAGACGGAAAAACTTGTGTAGGGGAGGATGGAGGAGCATAAGGACAGGCATACAGGTCAGACCAACGTCTGTCTAGTCCCAAATCTTGCCTCTGAGAGGAATAGTGAAAGATTGTAAAAAAGCAGAGAAAGCTTAGATGAATATTTCCTGGTCTATCTTCCCCTATTCCAGAAGACATCCCGCAGATTACAGTTTTAAATTTACCTTCATGTTCTAAGATAGTGTAGTAGTAGAAGGCAGTGATGGTGAGAGTGACTGCTCTCCTACAACACCAGGATGACATGGCAAGAGTCAAAAATTGCAGAACTTCTTGCCGAGCCCATGGAACAAAGCACACACAACTAAAACAAAGAAGTAAAGGATCTAAAGGCTGTACCTATTTTCACAGTAAATGATATTGAGGTCCATGTTCACACGAGTGACAAACATGTGGCAGTCAATCCTGACTTCATTAATTGTGGGAGGTGGCAAGGCATGAGCAACGACAACAAGTCCCATGATTTGGCTGGGCACTGTCCGTCCGTGCGACAGCGACACTCTCAGACGCAGCCGGCCTGTTATGTGAATCACCTGCAAAACAAAAGCAATAAAAAACACCCGTGAATTCTGAATCAGCCCTGACATCAGCTCCTTTAAAAGGATGGCTTTACTGTTCCCTACACATACTAACTGTCAACATGCCCTAGATGTTCTCATGGCAAAAAGAACAAAACAGGCAAAGGCTTCACATTCATCAAGTAAACACCTAAGAAATGCTGTAGTGTTGATTTTTGCTGCGTGGTGGTTGTTACACAAAGAAAGAAGACAACAACAATGAAGTAGAAATTCAACAAACGAGAGTGGGATAAAACTAAAGCAATGAAGCTGGAAATTAATAAAGTAACTATTTTATAATATTTGGAAATTGAATATGACAAAGAATGGCCAGCAGTTTTGAAAGATAATGGATTTAATCGAGTTGGTAGTCACCTAAACCATGGAGACACTGCTCACTGCCTTGAATTTCTTCTTTGTGGTTAGTAATTTGAGAAGCAACAGCCTACAGGTGTTCTATGAGCTCAGGTGCAGGATGGTCTTCCTACATCCACAGCCAAGCACTTAAAGAGTTGGGAGACATGTAATGCCTTTGCCCAGGGCACTAGGCATGTATGGAGAGCTCTGGGGGTGGTGGGTTTCTTCCATATGCACAAGACAAAAACCACAAGATGCTCATATTCAATAGCATCTATAAAAACTGCATCCCTTCTAAGAATGCTGCCTGAAACTCTGGGAAAAGAGTAATTCACCACTTCCAGTTTCTCTCCTTCAGAGTTCTGCATATAGATAAAGGGGTTGTTTTATCCAGTAAAAGAATATAAATACAGCATATTAAAATGAAAATGCAAACTGCAGTTCCTGTACTCATGGATAAGAGAGGCACAAGAACTGACAGTTGCAGGCTGTCACAGTTTTTCCTCCTCAGACTGTGGTACAACATCAACATTAGGAGAACACTTCCAGGGGATGAGGGCCCCTCTCTGTCATCCCAGACTCCCTACACAGAGGTCAACAGAGAAGTTGGTCGATTCCTGGGTCACTGGAGGAGGTGACAAAAGTGGGATAATAGTGCACTGATGCTCATTTCACAAAGATACAAGACAAACGCTTCTGATCTGAGACTGATAATAGAAAATGAGAGAGGAGAAAAGTTGCCATTTTTTAGATTGCAAATCACAAAGTGCATCCAAATTAAAATCTAATTAATACTAGTAGATCTCTGATCTAAGACTTGAAATTTGTTTCTTTTTTTAACCTAGTCATTGAAACATCTCCTTTCATCACTATTTCACCTTTTGAGCCTAGCCAGTGTGGTGAATCAAAATGAGGAAAGTGATTAGCTGCTGTGTATGGCCATTTCAGTTACAGGTTTCTGACCACCCATGTTCAAATTAACTATTGCCTAAACTCACACTTAATGCACTTTTCAAGGGCAAACTATTCTATGAATATTTGAAAAAGTTCCTAAAGGCAAAGATGCAAAAATAGCATTTCAAACCCACTTTAATTATTTTTTTTTCTTAAAACCTCATTAACTAATGAAGAAATAGCTAAAAGAAATAGGATTAACTTCACAGGAGGGGCAGTAATAGTATATTTTGCTCCTTCGAGCTAGGCTTGCATATACATCTGCTTTTTATCATTATCTGTTTCTTTTTATCGTGCAGTTTCAGCTTACTGCAAAACTCAAATCTCTAAATGCTTGGAAAAATGCTGATGGATAACTGGTAAAAATGTGGAAATTTATCTTATACTGAACGTGCTATGCAAAAGTATCATTTTTCTGTTGTTTTTTCATAAGAGTCCTTATGCTAATATGTTTGAAGTTGGCATGAACACTTCAGGGGGTTTTAAAGTTATATATATATATACACATATATATATATATATGTATGTATGTCTGTATCTTCTTTGTATTTTTCTAAATCTTCATGTCATTTGTAGCTAAATATCAACATGATTTGTTTTTAAACAACTCTCTATTCAGGCAGTACCTCACTTTTTTTTCTGGTTCTTCATCTGAAATACACTTCATGTGTAGTATTGCCCAAGAGACAGTTCCAAACCTGCTAGAACCACCATATACTAACATTGTTGAATTTCAAGAAAATTTGCTGCCAGATTAAAATTATTTAGCTTGTTTCTAATTCTACCATGGATCAAAACATGTTCTGAATTCCCATATGAAGTCAAATTTTAGGGGTCAGCACTCAATTGCATTCTGATTCTGTACAGTGGGAACTGTACAGCAAAGCACCCATCAGTTCCAATGCCTGTGTGCCTCTAAAGAAACTGTATAGCCATGCCTGAAATCCCTTTCTATGATAGCATTAGTCAAATGCACCAAGTGGGAAAAATCTAATTGGTAGTAAAAAACAATTCCAACTGTCATGACCTTGTCTATATTGTGAGTATTGCCACTTTTAACACTGGTTCATTTGAACTGGGATTAGGGGTGATAGGAATTATAGGGTCAATTATCTCCCATAGTTAAAATTAATCTCTTTATAATTTAATCCCACAGTACTAGTCTATCATATCCTAAAGCAGTATTATGACTTTAATGAAGCTAAATTGTAACAATAAACTGTTTTATGAAGGACAATACTTGGCTCCAGATGTAAATATTTAATAAAAATTTGCTAGGAATATACTGAAAATCAAAAATAAATGCAGTTCTTCCGTGCAGCTTTCTTTATAAATGCTTCCTTCTGACAAGTTACTCGTAGTCAATCTTTAAACTCTATCTTCTTTCTAATACTGCCATGTGAATAGACAGGAACATTTAGATGCCACAGCAAGAGAAGACAGCAATGCTGTGTTCTGTCTACTACAAAAATGAATGCTGTGCTCCTGATCACAGGACCACAAGAAACTTTGTGTGTCAAGAGCTGTACAGATTTCCCCATCATTTCTTCATCTACCTCTTAAATTGAATTAATAACAAGACTCCTTTTTTATGTTGCTGGGATCTGGACTGGATTAACTGTCAGAGACTTTGCTTACAAACTGTTTATTAGTAGGTGTAACTATGATTCTACAATTCATCCTGTAGAAACACAGGGAAAGCTTATGGTTGAAATAAACCCTGTGACCTGATAGACACCAGAATTTTGCTTAGGCCATTCTTATCTACATTATTGCTTGTAGTATAACCTTGGACAGGCAGGTGGGTGAAGAAAAAAAGTATTTTGCAAAAACAGTAGTTTTAACACTGGGAAATGAAAATAACCCATGTACTCTAAAGATGTAATGCTGAAGCAAGACAAATACTGTAAAAATCTTCTGTACTGCTTAATTGCTTTGTTTAAAACAAAAAAATCTAAATCAACTTTGCCTGACACTCCAACACTGGAAAAAAAATTATTTGGCTTTTATTTTTAGCTGATTAGAAAATGGATTTGCAAAATATTGTAAGTACATGTAAACACATGAGTTTATGAGTGTGGGAGTGTTAACAAGCCACACTGGTTGGACAAATATATATTTCTTTTCCCTGCCATATGCTCTGTTTAGTCATCTGTTAGCGATATGCACTTAGATGTGCTCTACTAATGTCTACTCATTATAAACAAGCACATCATAAAGACCTTGATAAAACCTTCCCTCTGTCAATACTTAAGGAAAATAAAGCCCAGCAATTGAAAAACACATCTGGAACCTGCTCATCATCCTTTAAAGCTAAATCTCACCTCTGAAGATGGAAATACTTTCTTTGTCAAAAGATATCTTTAAATATTATATCCATTTTTTTTCACATACATGTGATGTCAGAGTAAGGACATGCATTACCAGAGGCTATAAAAACCTGCAAGCATGAAAAATCTGTGAATTTCACCTTTCAGATGTCTCTGTGTGCTTCAAAACTTAAACTTTAATTTGAAACAAATTTCTAAACTACTTCTTTTGTTCTCTGTGTAAATGACTATGCCAATTTATTGTGTGTGTGAAACCACAGCACTGGCAGTTTTCCCTCCAGGTCATTTAATGAGACATTAAATTTGAAATCTTAAAATGATTGCACAGAATAAATTTTTAAATTTTAGAAAACAGTCAAACACACAAACATCCAAATATACTTAGTGTGTTCACCTAGGTGTTTGTTTAGCTATTTTATAAACAACTCACACATGCATTTATCCCCCTTTACAGAAACAACTGTTTCTGAAGGATACATACACACATACATACATACATACACATACATACATACATACATGTATATATTTATTTTGGTCTCTCAAAGGTGGTTGTTTTATACTTCCAAAGTCAACACCTAAATCTTAAAACACAACCAATGTAAACTGATGAAATTGGCCAGAGAGATATCTTACAAAATATACCCATAGTCTCTAATTTTTCTTTCAAAGAGTTGTGTGCTCCTTCACTCACTGATACACATACATGCATCTCAAAACCTGTCTGTGACACCAGTGAGACAAATGTTTTAACAGACTGCAAGGTAAAGAGTTCCTACATGGTTTCAGGGGATTTCTAAAGAGTGAACATTTGGAAGCAGACTTTCCTCCAGACTATTAAGAGAAAACAGAGTCCAGTGTCACACTGGGAATTTACACAATAACATCTGAAAGTTTTTCCTTTTCTGACATAAAAATATAACCATGTCTATCAACCTAAACTTCAGTATAGGTTTTTTTATTTACCACATTTCTGTTCTTTCCTGCCCATGTCGCACTGCAATCACTACAACATTTATACTTGCTTATATTTTCTCATGGTCAGAAATTGTTTGTTTCTGTGGTTCCCCAGCCCCATCCTCACTGAGATCAAAACCTGTTCTCCCAGTCCTCATGAAAGCTTTGGGAGAAGACATCATTAGCTTATACTTATCATTCAGCAGTAGTTTGGATCTGAGAGGTCCAGTAAGGCTTTGTGTTTGCAGTTCCTGTAATACTTCCATATCCCTTTCTCAGACTTACTGCATTTCTATAAACACTACAGGATTACTAACAGGAGATTCCATGAAGCACGACATTTTGGAAAAGGAGTGAGCCACTACAACTGTAATATGTTGGATCATCCCAAATGTCTGAGATGTCCCAAGTGCATCCAGCTTGCTGTGCATAGGCTGATCAAGTCTCTATCATGTACACTTAGCTTAACACACAGAGGACACATTGGGCTTGCCACGTGCACTTTACATGGTGGGTTTCTTCCATATTGTAAAGTTTGAGATGTATGTTCCTGTTGAATCAATGTTAGATTTGCTATCTCTTTTAATCTATGAAATAATCATTTTATCATTTTCCCTTGCTATCATCAGCCATCTCCAACTTCATCTATCTTTTCTCTTGGACAGCACAACCAAATAACTTGCTTACTTATGGTAATTGTTCTCGATGCTTATTTGATTCAAAAATTTGTTACTTCAGTTTTAGCCTTGAAAAAGTGCTTGTATGCTGAAAACCCTGTATATCTGGGGTCTTTTTTTGACTACAGTAGTCCATCTAATAAAAGACATTGTGTCTACACAACAACCTTGTCCTATTACATCAAATCCACACCAGAACAAAGCAAGCAGTATTTAGTGCAGCTGTGACTGACGCATTCAGAACCATGGTGGATGAAAATAAGGCAATAGTCTATGACTCCTGAGAAACAGCTTTGCAGTCAGTCTTGATTGAGTTAGGCAATGAATGCCACGTGAAACCACTGTTCAGAGTTGTGGTCTTGAACACCCATTCAAAGAATATGAGTCTGATTTCAAGGAGTGGGAACATTATTCCTAGCACATACATAGTCTCAAGGTCAATAGCCTCTTTTCCATCTACAAGTACATTTCAAATCCCTTCAAATACACCTGCAAAAGATAGCCTGAAAATGGAAATGGTATTTACATTTAAACAGCATATTTGGTCTCAGGACGTATTTTATTGTTAAAAAGTCAATACTAGTTTTTTGGAGACACTTTAGGCTTTTCCCATCTTTCCTCCGTTATCACTCTCTCAAATAATAAGATTCAAAAGCTATTCTACTGCTTAAAATAGTCACAGGTAGAATTTAGGCTAATCCTAAGGGTTTTAAAAAAAAGTATCCTTATGAGACCTCAAAGTTATTGGTGCTTAAAGACAAGCATCATGTGAGAAACAAGCCAGTGAGGTAGGCTCAGTTCAAAGCACTTGCTCAATCCCTAAAATGACCTGAGTAGAACATTACTGATTTCATGTGGGGAATGTTGAGATCAGCAGCAAGCACAATAGCCACAGTCACTTTCATTCAAGTACACTGCAGGGAACAGATCTCTTCTGTGCTAAAGTTACTGTTTTGGGCACACATGCAACAAACTGCTTGTCCCTCAACCTCAGGATGCAGAAAGTTTATCTCCCACTTACCTGTGTCTAGATAATAAACTAAAGAGAAGGGAATGGGGACAGCTTTCTAACTCTCCAAAAAAGAGTTAAGGTGAAAGAAGAACGTGATATTGCCCAAGTTACATTGGCTAGGCTAAACCTATCTTAAGAATACTCTGTGAGAGTAATGGAAAGCTATTGTATGATAAACAATTCCTAAAGCTGCCATTAAAAACAAACAAACAAACAAACAAACACACAAACAAACAAAAAGCATTTTTCAAGAGTTACAAATGTTTTTTAAATGTTATCAAATCTTAACAGACTGGGAAATAAGCAGCAGATCAGAGGTTCCTCAAGTATTTATGGATCATGTAGATTAACATTATTAGATCCTAAATTTATGGCTTTTTCATTCTGCTATATAACACATTTACAGTTTTAAATTTGGGATACTAGATAAGCAGTTACTCTTCAGTATAGTACAGCACAGTGTTCTGTGCTGTGTATGGGCACATTTCTATCTTTATTGCCATGATGGCTCTCATGTCAGAATGCTGACTCCAGTCTTGCACTGGTATACATTGCACTAGTAAAAGCTGCATGATCAGGTCTGTCCTTTCAAAAGCACGTTTGTATTTTAAAGTATGTGAATGATAGGACATCCTTTCCTGTGTTGTGATTTTTCATTAATTGCAAAGGATTAGGAAGATGCCTTTCTCTAAACAAAAGATGTTATAGAGCTGACACTCCTGAAATCAGCTTTATAATATAAACTCAAGAAATACTGTGTTGAGTCATTGCACATTGTAATTTTTCAGTTCTTTTGCTTTATGTAACTGCAAAGGTTTCCATTTTCGTAATCAGCCCCTGCAATAAGAACTCCAAACTTTCCACTTTTAAAGAGCATCCTTTAAATATAGGCAGTATAAGTAATTTAAATTATTAGGTTTTATTTTAATACCTTTGAAACTTTAATAGATGTCTTATTAACAACTCTATCAAACGTGTATTTTCATAATGCAAAACCTAAAAGCATTTGAAGATCAACATGAAAAAAAATGGGAAAAAAAGGAAACTAAATGAAATCAACACACAGCAACCTGAAAAAGTAGCCATAAAAATTGGGTTTATAACTGAATACTTTTTGAAGTAATTGGCACAAAGACTGTTCTAGTGCAGATTGCTGCAAGAGCGCTCTTGGCAAGAACATCATAAGCACTAGCAAAACTTTAATATGCTCAAACAGCCAAATACAAACTGACACCAGGAACCCATGTGTGGCAACAAACAGGAAAAAAAATAGAGTATCTCAATTTAATACAAACCTACATACAAAGGGATCAATTTTTACAATTCGTGGTTTAGCATACAATACAGCTGTCCTCAGAGTGAATATAGAGTAGCTATACATAAGAAATTAGAATTATCAGTTCAGGGGAATTTCTCAAGAGTCCTTTTGATATGTAATACAGCAAATATAATGACTTAGAAACCAGACATCAATGCATTAAATGAGATCTGGTTGAGATCTATTTAGAAAAGACAGGTTTAAGCTGGAAAAAGAATCTCTTTGATATGACCTCCAGAGCAGACCATTTGCAGAAGGATTCAAGATGAGCAGATTTACCCTTGCATATCTGTTTGCTTCACAGCTGCTTTAAAATATAAACTCTAAAATTTTTAATATTGAGTTATTGCAGAATTAAGTCTCTGTAGTAAAAAAGATTAAGACCTTGGGATTTTCTTGCACTTCTTGCAAATATTATAAATGGATTTTGTTGAACTCAGAGGAATAAATGAAACAATTTAAAATCTAGCTAACATAATTAACTTATTTATAAATGATTTCTTATAGAATCTGGCTACTGCTGGTCAAGCTAGGAATTTGGAAGGTCTCAGAATTTTCAGTAGTCTGCATCCCTAATTTGTGGTCAATGATCATTTATCCCTGAAACTCAAAAGATCAGTTCACTTTAACAGATTTGCCACTTCAAATCCCTTGGTGTTCAAATATGTTGCATTTTTTTTTTTCTTCATGGAATGTTTGAAGTCCCCTTTAAAAATAGTGCCTGGAGGATATTTTTTCCTTAATACTATTCAAAAAAAGTTGAAAGCATTTAGCTATTGAAGTGTGCAGGGCTCCAATAAAGGAATAGTTGTCCCTGCCCATGAGCAAACTCTCTTGAAATTCACTGTTCCAGAATTTTGGTGGTTTTACCAGCAGTGAAATTTAAACCTAAAAAAGGAGTTCTGTTGCATCATTTCCAATGCAGTTTATCAGAGTGTTGGGAGATGGTGGAAAATGGCTGCATCATTCTGCAACAGAAAGGGTGAAAAGGTTGTTTAAAAAAGTTAGTTTCAACTCTGTATGTCAGGGCAACCAAATCTTGTGGCACTAAAGACAACTAATAATAAGTATACTTCAGATGTAGTTTCTTGATTTCTTTCTTTGCAGGGAGAAATAAAGAGGCTCTTTCAGTTTTTTTTTCCCTACTGCTTTGTTTGATGTAGTTCTTAGCAGTCCAACAATTACCTTAGGTGATTCTCTGCAAGGACTTGATAAGTGAGAAAGGACTAGATAAAACAAAATATCTGATATTAATGTATTTTCCCACACACAGAGAACAAGATATAGAAAATGCTGTTGTCAGTAAAGACAGAAATGGATTTCCCGAGCCAACCTTGATTAAGACAGGAATGTTTATGTTCTGCTCAAGCTCTCCACCTGTGGTTGAAGCCCCAGAACTCACTCTGAAGTTAATTTTAAAAAATTACATTCACTCCTAATTTTGTAGCTAAATGTGTAGAAAGAGCTGAGTTTTGCACATAGTAGGGCAGGGACACACAATGGAGAAGGCTGAGGACTATTATTCAAATGTCATTAATACTAAGGTTCTTCTGCTTGTGCTGATGGTGTCTGATGTATGCTCCTACAGTGAAAAGCAATTATTTTGTTTATTTTAATGCTTGTATGCTTTCCCCTAGCATGGCCCAATTTTTTGCTGGCTGTATACAAGCACACAAGGTCTACCCAAAGATCTTGGACAACAGAATGTGTGAGCTTTCCTGCAGAATGCCACAACTGTGACAAAAGCAAAAGTGGAGATAGGCAAGAAAGATTAATTTCCATAATTATTAATATGCTTTCACTTTCCTCACATCAGTGACACTTATATGAATCTAAATGAAAAATTTTCAGTATAAAGGGGAAAATAGACAGTAAGGAATATGAGCTGATTTTATAAAAATTACTACTGCAAATTTCAGAAAAGCTTCTGCAGGTGAATAGTAATGCCTCCACATCCAGATGACAAAAAGGAATGATCATAAGAGGGAAGGCAAAATTCTTCTGGTATGTCTGCCAAGATCTAATATCAATAGTTCTCTGACTGTTCTCATTGTTAATTTGAACAGCTTTAAATACACTTCACATAGTCCTGATAAAGAAAGTAGCATTGAAACTGCAAACCCCAAGCCCAAAAGTGGTTTTACAGAAACTTGGAGTACAGGAGAAGGCTGGGGCACACCACGACAGCCCTGCCAGAGCAGCAGCCAGGGGCACTGCCATGGACAAAGTCCATCCATACGAGAGATGAGATTTCTCTTTGAAGAAAAATCTTTTATCCACTTGGAGATGGATGGTCTTTGCAAAGCTCTGACCTTCTCCTTGACAGCTACAAATGGACTACTATCTATGATTTGTTTCCGTAATCCACTTAATGCAGCAAGCTAGATTATAGATAGCAATTTATTTGTAAAAATCATAATAAACAACCATTGTTTTAAATGCTAAACATGGATAAATGGAGAGGAAAAACGGATGAGACAAGATTCGTGTTCTTGAATCTACACCAAAGAATTATGGCAGACTCTTGCTTTATCTGCATTGGAATCAATTTAGTAATTTTTAATTCACTGATTTTCTGTTGTTTGCTTAACATTTATTAATTTATTGTCATTCTCATGCAATTAATTCAGAAGTTGGCAAGTTTAACATGCAGAGATTAATTTTCTTTTACTAACCCACCACTTAGAATTCTTCTTTTTTGGAAAAGCAGGTTACCAAGAAATTACCTCCACATCAATCATATTTATAAATGAAATACAGTAGGGTGTTGCATGCCATCTGTCAATCCACACTGAACTTTTCCTTATAATTGGCTAAGTTTTTCTATGTAACTCAATAAAATAACCAGAAAAAGTTAGGACAGCTCTGTCTTTCTGCAGTCCTAACCTTAATTCAGTTTGAACACATAGGACTTCTCTCAGCAAGGCTGGGAATCTCTCATTTGAGAGTATGAGTTTTAGGTCACATGGAAATAAATGGGATGCCTACCCCATCACCCAGTGGTCACAGCATCTGCACCTTTACAACAACCCACAGGTTGCTCAGCTGTCAAGTGTTTCTCATCTGGAATGAGAGCCATTCATTTGCCCTTGATGTCACCCTCATTTATGATGGCTGAAATGTTTATTCAGGAGGGGAGTAGAGATAATGAGCAAGGTTTCTTTGCTGTTAGTTACCAGGAGCTATTCACAAAACTTCAGACTTGCTCACTGAATTCCTCATTGCAACATAAACCAGCAGAGTGAAAGGAAAAATAGCATTTCCTACTCTCATTATTTTATTATGGTTTTCACCATACTGTTTAACTGAAAGACCCAGTTTCTATGTTTTGGTTTTTTTTTTTTTTTTTTTTTTTTGCTCTGTGCGTCACTTAGGCTGTTGCTGTAAAGCAGAAAAATTGACAAAATAGACTTTTTTTTTATAGAGAGAGGCAAGGAATATATCTTGGACAACAAATATCTTTGTGGCCTATATAAGGGTAGAATGGACTGAAGCACTTTGATCTCAAAATGAGGATTTAATATCTCTCACAGACAACAGAAAGGTTCAGAAAAATTTGCAGTTAGGTACAAGGAGACACACAGAATGAATTCAGCAATGCAGACTAAGATACATGAACGTGCAAGCTGTGATGCATGGAAGTGCTGCAGGGCTTGTAGGAACCAAACCCAGACATTTATTTATTTTTGCACAGAAAATAACATGTGAGCTTTCTTCTCTCTCCTGTAATGTTGGTAAGAAAGCTCTGTAGAAGAAGAAAAATCTTTTCTGCATTTGACCTAAAATCTGAAGTTAGCTCTTCATGTAACAACTGAGGGTAGAACACACATGCACATTCACCTGTACTTTAATCTCATGTGCAGCCCACTGGTTTAATGAGACTATGAATCTATGGTCTATTTGTAAAATAAGACTTGAAATGAACTAAAAGATTGTGAAAAATGTATATAATATTTAACAAATCAAAGTCAGTGGGTTTCCTATAGAAAACTAGTGTTAAAACCTTAGAACAGCATATTTTAGATAGATTTTAAAACTTTCCCATGGAAATTTTTACTAAGCACATTAATTGTCTTGTTAAAATCTATGGACTCATTAATATCTTGTTAACCTGGTAGAATTGTTCAGTTAAGAAAGGGAAATAAGCTAGAAACATATGTAAATTTTAAAGATTTTTGTATTCTTTGACCTGGTGAGTATTTAGTAGTTCACTGCACACCCATCTACACCCCTATTCAGTGGTGCCTGGTATTGCTTAGACCATGTAAAACAGCTCAGGATTTGGCTTATTATCCTGTTTAAGTCACCTGTTTTGTAATTTCTCCACTTTCATCTACTTATGTGGAACACCTTTCTTTAAATCTCAGGTGAAATCCCCAGGACACCTCATACAAACATGTACTTTGGATAATTGACTGTCTGGTTTAACAGCTAAATTTAAAGCAAGCCAGGGCTATGGCACTCTATATTTTGTTGGATACATTTTCTGGCTTTGTGGGGTATTCACTGCATGATTTGATAAAAACTGAGGCTAAATGAACTCTACAATTTGTATTCCTACAGGCACAAATTTATTGGCTTGGGTTTTTTTTTTTTTTTCCTTGGCTCTGTCTGTAAGGTTCATTACTTACAGTTACTGCAGAATCAATTTGAAATGGCCAAAATCAGTGATGGAATTTATAGCACAATAAATGCACTGCCATACAAGTGCTGCTACACATGAAAGGGCTTCAGAATATTTTCAGCAATCCTTCTACACAGCAGAGTGTTCTGTTTTTATCAATTTAACAGAATCACCACAGGTATATTCTAAGAGGTGTAATCCTGACAGCTACACAGCAGATTTTCTCTGAGGCAGATATTTTTACAGGAAAACAATATTATTGATAAAATCTTAGCATATCAGAACACAAAAAGGAAACTGCACACATCTTTTTCCTTCTCCACAACAGGCATTTGCAGTTCCATTTCACACACACACAAAAAAACGCCCTGAACAAGAAACAGCTTATGAAGGAAATATGTTCACCTTCCTTGAAATATATATTAATTAATTATCAGCACTATGGCATGTGGAAAATGTGGAGGGCATTTGTAGCTAAAACATAAAGTATAGCATCAGCAGTTGCCTGTTTCTAAAGTCTATAAAGATTTACATTTCTACTTAGTACATTTTTCTTTCCAAGTGTCTCTATTATAGACATCTCATATTTTACATCATTTTAAAGCACAGAAAGTTTTAACTTTAGAATGATGCATTGTGAAAAAAGACAGAAAAGACAGATGGCAGGCTGTCCTCCCCAAAACTCAATTTCATAATATGCATGTGATTGCTAATAGGCAGGCACTAAAAAACAATTTTCCTTGACAGAGAAGAGCTGATAAATTGTCAACATAAACTTTGCCTATGGTTGCTCCAGTGATCTAAAGCTCTTCTGTGAGCTTTGTACCATCAAAGTCTGCATCTTCCAACCATATAAAAATTTATGAATGCATATGACTATAAAGTGACTGAAAACAATCCATAATGCAGGTTTAGGTATTGAGAATCAACTCCTTGCTTCTTCAGGAAAAACTGTGTCCAGTGGCCCATTCCAAACCTGGACATAGGACTGTGGGAGATCCAGGCTGGACCCAGAGATGCCCTGTGAGCTGAGCCAAGCAGGGCTCTGCATTTAGGCATCTCCTAAGCACAGTGCTATGTCTGGTGCTGGACTGACTTAACCAACAATAGTCTCTGTGCACTCTGCAACAGTGCAAAGGATCACAGGAACTGAAAGCTGCTGATTTTTTGGGAAGGAATTATGCATTTCTAGCACTTGAGCAAGGAGAAATTAATGAAAAATCTAATGAGAACAATTTCCAAGAAGAGAAATATTTATCTAATACCTCAGACCTTCTAAAATATGTCAAAAGTGAAAGGGGCCACTGAGTTCACAAGAAATAAAATTGAGCATTCTCTTCATGCACGACAAATTCTTGGGGAAAATGTCCTGTGCACAGAATGAGGCTTGTTTACATTGGTAGTGCAGAGTTCATTTCAGATTTAAATATTTCACTATAACTGGTATCTACTAATTTTGATTTTTAAAAGGCTTGCAACTATTAAATATTTTCATGCCTCTAAGAATTCAGACCTTATTTCTGAGAATAACTGAGAAGCAGCAACTCAACAGCAGATGAGCTGTGACTGTTATGTTATCAACATATTTGCCTGGAACAAAATAATGTGATGATTCCACCACATATTTAATTTCAAAAATTCCTTGAATTTGATTGTGAAAAGACTGAAACATTTTAAACAGATTTCTCTTGCTATACAGAGGAGACTTGCACTATTTGCAAGTATGTGACCAACTCTGTACAATGAAGCCCTGGGAAGAAGATATATTTATTGAACTTTCTTTTGATGGGGGTAATACTGTCAGTTTTGAAGGCATCAGCCTTGCATCCTATTGCTTTAATTTCATGCAGTGTATATTTCTTTCTAAATGTTCCCTAAAACATGCAAACAAACAAAAAAATCAGTAGAAAAAGAATAGATATCAAACTTTGAAAATATTGTCAAATATTAGTAGGATACATTCTTTTCTATGTATATTTGAATAGAGTCACTGATGTGCTATATTGTTTAGTTTAGGATGGAAAAACATGGAAAGACAGGAATTATAACTGAATATGTGTGTAAAAGAAAGGGGAATGGGAAGGTCTAATGTGCTATCAGAAATAAAAGTGAAAAACATTGTTTACCACTGATGAAACAGACCTTGTTCATGTCCTTTTAACAGCATGCAATTCATACAGCAATGAGCACAAGAAGTTCAGAGAGATTAAAATACTTATCCATAAAAAGTGAAATAAAACTTGTAACCCTCCTCAGGGTAACCTCTTCAGAGCTCAGACCTCTTTAGGCAATTTATATGAATTTTCAGTAAAGACTCCAATATGAAGTTTTTAAGAAAATTATCACTTCTTGTAATACACTTAGTGTTTTCATTTGTTTGCAGTATTTTTTATGAATGTTAAGTAATGGTGAAAATTAAGATAATTGTGCTCTCCAGGCTTATTCTCAGATGCCGATAATTTTCCTTTAAGCAGGCACAAAATTCTTGGTTCTTAGGAGGAACAGACAAAAAATATAGCAGTAAAAATTAAAATTTCTCCTTTCATACTGGTTAGAAATGCATTAAGGTATATAAGCTTTAGGGTCAGTATAAGCCTTGCTCAGCTTTCTTTAAAAGCATTGGGAGTAATAAAGACTTCCATTTTATCTTCAGTGAAATAATACTGCTGAAATATCACCTCATTTTTGATGTCAGCAGTGATTTCTTTTTACCTCCATGATGTCAAATGGGAATTATTATTATTAGAATGACAGCTTCCTAATGATGCTGTAAAAAGGAGAAACTGAAACCCTTTCCACTAAACATCCATATTCTGCTTTCTGCATAGGGTAAAGCAGTTGAGCTCAACCACACACCATTCTTCAGACAAATCAAGAGGCATGCTCAAACACTTAGAAAGAGAAGCAGCTTAAACATCCAGAAACAGAGACATAATGGCTTTCTTAGTTATATAGTGGTGAATGTGCACTCTGAAGAGTAGAGAAAAAGGACATTTAAACTGCAGCAACTCTCTGAAACGCTCTGAAACACCCATGACCAATTTTTTGTTCTAGATGGTAAAACCAGCACATCAATGACCCAGGAGTCATTGCCCCAGGTAAAGCCAGGGAATGAAAGCCTCGTGTGATGGCCCCTGTTCAGCTATTGGCTTCGTGGCACACTGGGGGTGGACATATCTGAAGTGCTCTGTCCCTTTTTTTCCTCCCATTTTGTCAAATGAGTAAGTACAGAAGAATGTTACTTCATATGACACCAAAATATATGAATAAGTTTGGCTTTTGAGTAAAGGATGGGCTTGAACCTTATGCAAACACCTATTTATGCAGAAAGTAAATAGCAGATGCAAACTGGTGCTATCTGCATCAGCAAATGGGGTATTTTGATTTTCTAATACACTTTGATCAAACATAAAGAGCTACAGTGAACAGTGATTCCCTAGCAATTTTACACTTACTTATAACATGTATGGCCTCAAAGCAGTAAAGACTTTAGGGTGAACATATCTGTGGTGGATATGAAAAAATATTAATTAAATTGGAAAAAAAAGAAGGTCTCTATGTAAGTTTGGGGTTTTTGTGATATAAGAGCAGCAAAGCTTGCAAGGAGCCAAGCCATCTGCCAGACAAGGAGATGGATGCTGCCAGCCCTGCTCTTGCCCCACAGAAAGATGGCAGGAATGGCAGCCCCAGGAAGCTCCCCTGGGCTACATCCAAGGGGCAGGAAATTGCATTTTGCTGCTGGTACACTGCTTTGCTTTCTTTCTAAGGAAAAGAATTTTGGAGTAGGTCTTCTACAATCAGTTGTAGGCCAGTTGAGAGCAGGAGTTGTTTTTTATTAACTTGGGTTCTTTGCTGTTTGTTTTGCTGAAAGTTCTGCTAAACTTCACTCTATCTGGTCTGAGTACTTTCTTCTTTGGCATCTCATTTTGTGTATTCAGGGGCAACCATCAAAACAAAGGAAATACCAGCCTGAGAAAATGAAGTGTGATGCACTAGAACACAGAGATGATTTGACAATATTCATGTGCTAGGAAGAAAGGTTGAGGATGAGGTACAGCATGTAATCACAGCTGGCTCTGGTACAAACAGCCATTGTTATCTTTGGCAAGTCACTTGATACCTTGGTATGTTAGCACTTTCCAGACTCAGATGAGTGTTGCAAAAGTACATTCATTAATATAAACGACTTTATAAGCATCAGGAAAAAGCCAATAAAACCATGATGCTTTGCCCAGGTAAGAAATGCACATAAAGGTGAAAGTTTGAAAAACGTGGAAATCAATGTATGAGCCTATTTTCTTTTACAGCATTCTTTTGTCAAAAGCTGTGAACTGCTGCAAGTGGTAGAGATAAAAAGGTTAAAGTGTCTGCATTTGCACATCTAAATCAATCTTTAAATTATGCAAAAAGCCAGGCCAAAACATCTACTGACAGGAGCTATAAAACAGGGAATGGAGACAGAGATGCAAGCAGCAGCACCTCTCTGTCCTAAAGCAAATCTCAGCTTTTCTGTGTGCTTTTCTGTGCTCCTATGAAAGGCATATTCCCAATCATTAACAGTAAACAGTGGTAAACAACATCGGTGGGTAACTTAAGATAACACTGTGGACCAAAGACCTATTTTTCTCAGTAGCCATTCCTACCTGGAAGCACAAACCCTTCTCCTAATGTGTAATAGGAGGTATTTTCTGGCTCCCTCTCTGCTGAGATCTCTTTGCTCTCATCCTACTCACTGAACTCTGCTATTAACACTGCAATGGGTCTCACACTGCACTATGAGTTCACGTGTAGATAATTAGTGCTGCTTATGAAAGTCTATCAAACATTGTCTGTCTCTGACTCGGTAACACTTGGTCCTTGAAAGAATACCAGATTTGCTTTGGAACTGCTCTCTGTCTGTTTTGAATATTTTTTTATGTATTAGAATAAATCTTGTTCTCAGAATTTTCTCTCACAGTTATATCCACTGACTTTTAAAAAAAGGAGGCTTTAGAATCTATATTGCCTAAAAGCCAGAATCAAAGGCAATTACTGCTAATTTGGTGATAAAATTATCTTTTTGTATCCCTTATGCATTGATAATAGAATTCATGAAAATAAAAATGTCCCAGAAAGCAATCTGTGCTAAGTCAAATTTACATTTTCTTTCCTTCCAGAACCCAGAACTGATTTCCCCTTTACTCTGTTTGGAAGAAACCACTGAGAAACACATCCTGATACAGGTATCAGGAATACTACAGTTGCAGTCATTGTGAGGAATGATCAAAGCTTGAATTTTTCTTCTACAGAAGATTGTTATATAAAAGGCATTTAATAACACTAACTGGTTAGTTTCAATAGTGCAACTGCAATAATGAATGTCTAACATATATTAATTTTTCCAGATGGCAGAACAGTGCTATAAATCCCATTTAAAAGATGCTCAGCCCTGATAATTTTTTTTTGTGAGAAAGTGGAATTCATATCTACTAAACACTTAAAAAAATTTGGTTAATGTATTTAGATGCTTAGTGTGAACTAGGCTTTTCAAGGCAGCTCTCCTAACACAATCTCACAGTTCTATATCAAGGCATAAAATGAACCCCAGTCTTAATCTGATTGCAGACCATTATTTCTTGAACCATATCTTTATATCTACAAGTAGATACTTCATAAGATTCAGATTGGCCCATTAGTATTTTGTTCTTTTTCAAGTCATGCTGCATCTTTACTAGCTAAGAGACTTCCTTTTGACAAAAAGGTCATCGATTTACATGGGTGAATTCTCGATCAGTTCTTTCTCACTGACAAATTACCTTTAAGTCTTCCCAGTGCTGAAAAGTCTGGGGAATGCATGTGCTGACATTTAGAAAACTCTTCACATAATGCTTCCTGATGCTGGTTTCTTATTCCTTCTTCACTCAATTAAAGAGGTGTGGTAGTAACCATGTGATAAAATACTAAATTCTGTCGTTTTCTTTCTTTCTACAGAGAAAGGTCAGGACATCTTTCTGGGACTTGAGTAAAGTACTTGACAGAAAAGATTTCAAGGGGGAAAAATATTAGAAGAGGAGGCAAAAATTTAGGCTGAACTGTTAAGTGGGATAAGTGAATTCCCTCATTTGGAAGAGGGAATGAAATCTGTCTCTAAAACAGGCCACATCCAAAAAATGTACCAATCATTAGACTATTCCCTGCCTTCTCTTTCCTGCTCCATCCTAACCCCCTAAAGTGGAAGGTGCTTTTCTGCAGTGATATATTGGGTCCTTAAAGTGATTTTGGAGTAGGTACATCTTGTTTCTGAATTCCAGGTGACTCTTTCACTTGGATGAGAAATAATCATTTCAATTTTGGATTGAACTAAGAGAACTGTATCCCAAGGGGAGTCCAATGTAATTTTGTCTTTCTAACACAGTTTTTGACTCACTTGCCCTCTTGGATTAATGATTCGAAATTCTGCCAAAACCTGCAGTTCAAGCACTCAACTAAGATCTGCAAATCCTGCCCAACTTCTCAAGTTCTTTTAAAAGGAAAAAAAAAAAAAAAAAATGTAGATAAAGGAAGGAATAGCATGAAAAAGACTCATAGTAGAACCATGACAGGCATAAAATCTCAACAAAAAATTTAGATTTCCATCTTCAAAATTGTCATTCAAAGAATTCTAACTTGATTATTTTAAATACCAAATCTGAGAGTACAGTCTCAGAGAATGTTTAATTTTAAATAAGTTATAGAAAGACATCATTGTAAAAAAAAAAAAAAATCATAAAGAATTCATGAGGACTACAAGGCTAATTTGTGAAAACACTTTTCTAGGGTTTTAAGTATAATTTAAAATATTTTGATACATCTCATACAACTGATGTATGAGGTATAGCTAGCCCAACTTGCATCCTCCATTACTGAACTGCAGAAATTAGATGTGCAACAAACTATCCAAATTTCTAAACTAAACTTACCAAACCATTTTTTTTTAAATATAGCAATTTACTTATTTTTATGCAGTCTATCTACTAGAATGGACAGCCTGAAGGTTTTCTAGCATGTCCTTAACTCTGCTGATGGGTCTTCAAGATGTTTAATTGCCAACATCATTTGGTTATACCAAATTCCAGAGTGACAGAAAAAATTCTATAAAATTCCTGATTCCAAATTCCATACTGCCAGAGTGACAATAAAAGTACAAGGCAATCTCCTTGTGTTTGCTTATCCACCTCTGTCATAGCTTATAATATTCCATAAAACAGTAGAGGAGTATGTATGGACAGATACTAACACCTCTGATGAGTTGATGAGCTGTAAACAGCTGGCAACTGCTGGCTCTGAATACTTCTTGATCCAATTAGTTAAGCTTTATTCGAGACAACAGTATCAGGTCATGAAAGTCTGAACAAAGAAAATTGTAGCACAATTTGACAGGCAAGTAAACATGACAAAGCAATAATTGAATACTGTAGAGGAGTAGAAAATGTATCACTGGACTTGAAAAAGGTAATTTTGAATTAAAATTAGCTTTGACATATGACTAAGCCAGACAGTAGAAAAATTGAAGTTGGAAAAACTTTTAAGAGAACAGAACTGTGACCCTCAAAGAGAGGAAAACAAATGGAAAAGGAGCTAAAATGAAGATAAAATCAAACTTAAATACAAAACCTCTTTCACTGATGAAAAATTAAATATTGAAAAAAAAGGAAGATGTGTTATATTTTCAGTGGAGAACAAACAGTAAGACTTTCCAGCATGCATCTCAGACAACAGCTGCAATGGTAATACATCCTCAGTTTTGCATTGAATGGAATTATAATTTTTTTTTTAATTTGTTTTCCATGTGTTTTACCAGTTGACTAAATTTTATTTCACTGTTTTAAAGGATTTTAAATTTATTAACTGAAGAATTAATATCTCTCTAGTACTGAATGTAAACTCTTTTCCTGCAAGCCTCTGAGCCTAAGAGCATTAAGAATAGGAAATTCTAATTCAAAGAGAGTTCTAGGGAACAATGAAAGGGAAAGAGAGAGGAAGAATTAATCATGTAATCACTTTTCCACTTACATTTTTAAGGTAACATAATTCATGGGAAAAGGCCATTACCTCCATCTTTACATGTAATTCAGAACTAGTTATGTCAGTCCAGGAAGGGTCTATAAACAGGTTCATCTCATGCCAGAATTGTCTAGAGCAGGGTTTCTTTGAGGCATGCATATCTGTAAATTTACATGTGCCTTTTGTTTCAACACTTCTTTTGATAGGAAATTAGTTTTGACTAGATCAACCTGAATGATTAATCAATTTCATTCTTGGACTGTTTCCACTTTTATGTGATTTTCCTAAGCCAGGGACCACTCATTCTGAAAATTGACTATGCATCTTGTGAACCCCCTCAATCATTTGCTGCCGACAGGAAACATTCACCAGCAGTCCTCCAAGCAAGGCAAAATGACAATGTGGTTCTGAGCTCAGCAAGAGCTTGGATCAAGACACAACTACTTCACAAAGATGAAAATATGTCATTGCTGGAGGACTGAATCCATGGGGAGCTGAGTACCTTTGAGAGAGCTAAAATCTGACTCATAACACAGACAGCTCCCAGTGAATGGTTGTATGCTGATTCAGGGGGGGTTACCCCTGACCCCCTTACAAGAGCTCAAAGGAAGATGTTGGCCAAGAGCTCTTGCATTTCATAGATGGAAAATTCAATGCTCTGTTGTATTCTGAAGGTGTGAGACAGTGGCTCCTTAGCCAGCCTGCTGCACCAGGATTTCCCTGCAGGAACTCTGCTGCCCATGATCCCAGCTGGCACAGGGTTTCCTGACTGAGTGCTGAAGTACTTCCAGAGACCTCTGATGCAGAACTTAGCCAGCTTTTCCCACGATCTTTGTTAATGCTATGCAACTATTCTTCCTTCTTGATAATTTCTTACAGATGTAAATCCATAAGGCTCATGAATATTTCTTAATTTTGATAAAACACATACCTTAATGAATTCAAGAGGCCTTAAGTTTGTTCTAGTACTGGAATGACTAATATTCCTGAAAGTGACATTTAACATAGTGGTTGAGTTGTATTATGCTGCTTGTTGGATACACCAACTGACAAGAATATTTAAACATGGCAGTTCTCAAAACTCAGTTAAAAGGATATTCACTTGATCCAACTCCTCTACAATGAATGTATTATTTTTCTGGGGCTCGCTGTGGGCATGGATAATGATCTTTCCATAGAACACAGAGTGCCAATAATCATGCTTTTGAAAAACTGTCAGAGTGCAATTCATATTGCTGGACACAGCTGAATTCAGCCAAATACTGCCAGTTACAAAATCCTTTAAAACATCAAAAAGCAGAAGAACTGCACATCTATTTTTACATCTGCCTAGGGCTTGTACACTGTTTATGCAATTTTACTCAAGCTGACTTGCCTCATGAAAAAATTTGGAAAAACCCAGATGTTCTATTTTACAGGCAGTTTTGTTTGCTATCCTACTTTTTCTTTTTATCCATTAATTTTGTTTAGGAAAAACTGGCTAAAAAATACATCTGATCTTTGAAAACTAATTTTGTTGTACTTTTGATATCTCAGTTATGGTTTTAAATGCTTCCATGAGACATTAGCAATTCTAAGAGAAATTAAATTGTATTTATATGATAGACATTACCATGTCTTTTGAGCCAAGGGTCTACTGTGAATTTCAAAAATTGTATTGCAATGAGAAAAACTGCACCTTGTGAAGGCAGCTTTTATGTCCTATTTTGATGTTGGACCAAAATGAGATTGTCAGGAGCCCAAGAGAGCGAATGACAGAGTTGTTCACACATCTTCCTTTTGTGCCTACCTACATCTGGCAAAAAAAGTAAGACTACAAAATCCACAGACAAATTCCCTATCTTTACCCATTATTATTGCATCAAAAATATCCATCAGAGCAAGTTGTCTATCAATCAATCTAACTTTGGCCAGCAGGGTGAGGGAGGTGACTCTCCCCCTCTACTCTGTTCTGGTGAGATCTCCACCTGGAGTGCTGCATCCAGCTCTGGGGTCCCTAATACAGCAAGGGCATAGACCAGAGTAGGGCCAAGAAAATATCTAGAGGGATGGAATGTCCTTCCTATGTGATTGGTAGAAAGGCTGAAAGAATTGGGATTGTTCAGCCTGGAACAGAAGGATGGTAGATTTAGATTAGATACGAGGAAGAAATTATTTACTGTGAGGGAGATGAGACCCTGTCCAGAGAAATGGTGTATTTCCCATCCCTGGAGTTCTTCAGGGCCAGGTTGATGGAGTTGTGAGAAACCTGGTCTGGTGGAAGGTGTCCCTGCTCATGCCAGGGAGGTTTGAACTAGATCATCTCTAAGATGCCTTCCAACCCAAGCCTTTCTATGACTCCATTATGTCATTTGTTCGTTCATTCATTCATTCATTCATTCATTCATTCATTCATTCATTTCATTCACCTTCTTCCTCCTAGGACACTGCAGTGTCAGTACACTTGCTGGTCTTGATACCTCCCCAGACTTGTAAGCATCAACAAGTACTCAGTGTATTCTTTCAGATGCTGACAATTAAACAGGACACAGATTAAAACTTGTGATGACTTAAGAAACCACTTCTTTGGACTAAAAACTTCTACTAGCAACAACTTTAATCATCTTGGAGTAGGTACGCCTTATTTGGGAGTCTAAGAGAAAGACTCACAGTCACTTGCAAAGAAGTTACTTCTTCTAGATTTTGACTTCTCAGGTAGCTACCACAATGCTATATTATTAAGAATTTTTTGGTAAAAGTGACTTGGGGAATTTTACTGTAAAGCTTCTCTCAGTCTTCCTCTAAAAATTGAAACAAAATGGTTGTGAAAGCTTTTAAATGAACATCGACAAGCAACTTCTTTAAATATCCACACATTCTCAGACTTATTTTCTTGCACCACTCTTTCATCTTGTATAAAACTTAATGGATGACATATTTCATTCCACAAGTTGACAATGTTAAAAATGTGCTATTCCTTCTAGTTTTAGTATACTGCAAAGCCAGTGATAGCTACAGGCGCTATGAGCGATATACAACTGAAGAAAAATGAGATTACTGCTGATAAGGAACAAGAGACTTTCATATCTTAAAAGAGTCTGAAATCCAGCAAATATGATCCCCAGCAGCAGATGCCCCTCAGATAGACAATGAAAGAAAAATGGTGGAAAAGTGCTCAATGTGGCTTGTTGTTTCCTACAGCTGGAATAACAGCAAAATGAAATAGCATGCTGCCTGCATGAAGAAATCCTACCTCTCTGGGAAAAAACCAAAGATGACTAACAGTCTAACAAAATGAGCAGTAATTTTCCACAGTGGGAAAAGTGATGTTACTCTGACTCACCTTCTTTGGTAAAAGATACCTTTACTTGGGAAGTGTTGCTCTTTTGAAGGCTATCATGCTGTTATCATCAACATTTATCATAATAATGATGAATTTAATGGAAGTGCAGTACAAAAGCCAAACCTCAGGCTGGAAATACGTATTAATGATTCTTTAACAAAAGGAATGAGACATATGCAAATGTGAAATAGCTCCTCTCTCTGTCTATTAATGTGTTCCTGGAACATGAATGAACATAATTTCATGATGTCAATATTTCATGCTACAGTGCAACCCTTACCTTGTATCCTGATGATTTGATGTGCACTCCTCGCTTGGTCAGTGTAGATTTCATTCGGATGAAAAAAGAGCGCTCTAGGGTGTTGTCAGTGGTTAGCAAACTGGGGTTTGTAGATTCCACTAGGGAATAGAAAAAAATACATATACACATAATTTAGATTTTATACATCCCCTCTAAGGTATTTTTCAGGTGCAATCCTTGAACTCACTAAAAATAAATGACTGATGGATGCTAAGAGTGTTGTAATCAATTTACCTCATTTAGAAAATGTTTATTTAGCAAAAAAGAAATTACAAAAATATACATATACTCAGTATGTCTCATTTTGAAGTTATTTTTCCCATAGAAAATAACTTGTTTCATTAACTCTTTCTTGCCCAATTTAGTTATGACTAGAGTTGAAGGGTATGTCGCTAGAGTGTGACATTGTTTTCAAAACTGTTGACAAACAGTATTTCGTAAAAGGCAAAGTCTCACTTAGGTAGCAATTCTTCCTGAAATAGGCTGACACTTCTGCAGATTTTTATTCCCTAGTCTCACCTCAGCTGCACTGATTCCTGTATTACTGCTGGATTTGTGTGCCTTGATTTCCACATTACTGAGGGGAAATTAGGGCCTTTATTATCAATAAAGCATTAACAACCTGAAGGCAAGAATTCTCAAGTAAATGACACATATTATTATTATTGCCATTGTCCTCATATCATCCATTATTGGTGATTAATTAGTCATTAATGAAATACCTTCTTAGACCAACTGAAGGGATATTACTTGCTCACAACTAAGTATAGCTCTCACCTGCACTTCTCCCTCCTTTAGCTTTAACCACTTAAAATACTTAAGTCTCTTAGTATAAATCATGATAAAATAGCATCAGCATTAAGGTATTCTTTATACAATCTTTATGAGTCCTATTTTTTAGCCCTGTTAATCAATGCATCCCCAAAATACTGTTAATGGGAAAATTCTGCTGCATCTTACAATAAACAGGCATTATTTGAGATAAAAGAAATTTCAATTTCAGTGAGGAATTACAAGGAATAAAAAAATATTTAGAAACTGTGCTTCTATTGTTTAGGAGAACCATACAAGCTACTAGTAGAAAGTGTTTAAGTATTTAAAATGCATTTGTTATGCAGTCAACAGGAAAGCAAAAACTTGTTTGTGAGCTAAGGATTATATTGAATTGTCCTTGATTTAATGTGGTCAACTTCTCTTGTGTTTGTGACATTTTAGCTCTATTGTGATAACTGACAACAGTGCCCCTTTCTTTAGTGTGTCTCTTAAGATTTTTTTGTTTTAGAGAGCATGAATTCGATGTCATTTTAAATGTACAGCTCTTTATCACTCGAGGGAAAAGCAGAGCCATGTTATATTTAGTACTTTCATTTCTTCTGATTAAATATGAATTACTATGAAATTTTTCTCATCATCTAACACACCATAATACGCCAACAGCTTTTTAATACACTGTATAAGCACAAACTTCTGCTCTAAGAGTTTAATTTGCCCCTCTAATCCAATCACATCAACCTTATTTCTCTTATCAGAGATTCCCATTTTGAATTAAATGAGCTCATTAGTTTTAATCAAAAGCAGAGAGATCAAAACTTAAACGTAAATGCTTTAGATCAGAACTGTCAGTCAGCCGTGCAGTTCTATTTTACTAAAACACAAGATCAGAGACCCTTAGAACCAATTTTTTCTCGTAAGGGATGCCAAGAGCTTGAAGATGCTATATCCCTTTTTTTTTTTTTTTTTTCCCAAGGACAGATTATACATTTAAGGTTAGACTTAATTTAGAGTATTTTTTTTCATCCTGGTGGAAATGGGAAAGTATGCCATTCTGCTGTTGTCTCTTTCACATTTATTGGTGCAGGTCCTTGGAGACCTGAACAAATGTGAAGCCATCACAATCCATGCAACAAACCCATCCCCAAAAAATTCAGCTCTGTTCAGCAATATCACATAAAAAATAAAACCCTGAAGGGAAAGAGGTGTTTCAGGGGGTGGGACAGTGGAACCCTGAAACAGTAGCCAAAGTCACCCAGATAGCAGCAGTACTGGTAAGCCAAGGATCATAATTAATTATTATTTTTATTGTAGAGTACAGTGCAGTAGTTAAAGAGTACATTAAGAAACCACAGCATGGGTGCTTCCTGCTGTGTGAAGAAATACTAAAATCAGCTTAACAAGTGTAGTTGTTGTAGTCCAGCACATTATGCTCTAGCACAGGCAGTAAGTACAACATGTCCTCCTGTGTTCTAATGGTAATTACCTAAACATACAGAAGTAATGTTAATTAAACATACAATATCTTATGCTCAAAAAAAGATCAAGCTGTACCATTCCCAAAAAAAATGGAAATTAAATTTTCTCTTTCATACACAGTTACATGAAAGAAAGGATAACAACTGACATACAGTAAAGTGTACTTGGCATTGACATTTTTTGAGCGCATTTAATTATCTATCATAAGATTAACATAATTTTGCTGTTATTATACTACCTACAAACTTATACATGTCTGTAAGTGAATGTTATAAAATGCACATGTTTTATCCAACAGACTGGAACAGTGTCATATAAATATGAATTTTGAAAGGTTTGATTTTCTTTAACAAAAAGTATCTGAGAGTGTATGTGTGAGATGGGATTAGTTACCTAAAAGTCCAGAACAGCTTATGAACAGCATTTTGAATTTCTCTCAAGAGAGAACCATTAGGGCTGATAGTACAAATCTGCATTCAGAGTTGCACCCACCTACAGCAGATACTGTAACAATGCTGATAGTGGTTATGCATGCAGGATTTTAAAAATAGGATGTGTACAGAACAAATCAGATGTCAGTGAGATTTGGACAGGACTATATGGAATATGGTCCATTATGTGTTCTCAGAAATTGGTTTTAAATGCCTATCACTGAACTTTTTCAAGTTTTTTTTTTTTTCAATTATGTCAAAGCAGACTTGCAGTCTGAGGAATAGCAGAATGAAACTCTAGCAATTTGATTTTGAAAAAAAAATTCCAAAATCTTTTTAAAAAGCCTGAAATAAAAAAAGTCCACTTGGTTTGATACTGTAGAAACAAAAGGTGTCTTTTTACACTGAAAAATAAGGCTTCCTGCTTAAATTTACTGAGTTTAAACCTACTGTTGAGTTATAAACTTCTGAAACTGTGAGTTTAGAATGCTAATTATGTGATAAAAGTCAATGCTTACTGCATGTGAATTAAAGTATTTTACACTGTCAGACTTAGAAGTATAAAAAATAAGTCTGGGTTGTCTTTGCAAAGCAGGTAATTGTGTACTCTGCTGGGAAAGCACTTGCCTTTGTGTGCCCTTAAACATCTTCAGCAGATACTACTAAAGGAATAAACCTCTTCTCTTTCCACTCTCAAAGCTGACAATGCAGGATGAGATTTCTAGACACAAGGAATGCATTTTTCCATTTCAAAGGGAATGAAGCTGCAATCCACTGTACCCATACAGAAGTGACTCAAATGTTAAAAAAGCTTAAGTAAGAGCCACAGAGGCAAATGGGAAGATATTATGAAACAATAGCCAATTCACAAAAGCATTTTGTTACCTTCTTAATTTACTGAGATGAGCTCTGTGGGTCAGAGCATGGTGGTAGCAGTGCCAAGGCTCTGGGTTTGATCCCTGTATGGGCCATTCACTAAGGACTCAGTGGTCCTTGTGGGTCCCTTCCAATTCAGAATATTCAGTGATTCTGTGAACTTCTGTGATTCTAAACATTTTTTTGCAAACAAACCCTGCATCTCTGATCCTTCAATGGGCTTTGCTTTGGGAACAATGTTTGCCCCAGACCCAGTCATGCATTATTTAACTTGACATGCTGGAAGAGTTCTTCTGATTCTTGTGATGGGACACAAACATGTCCATAGCTGGAGGACTGAGGTCCATGGCTCTAATCCTGCAGAGGCACTGTACATCTCTGTGAAGTCTGACTACTTTAATGCTATAGAGCAAAACAAAGTAAACCAGTGCAAATAATTCTCTTACACACCAGTAGCACAAGTACTGTCCCTGTGAGTGATTCACAAGCACATTCACATTCAGATAAACAATTTGTTCCCAAGGAAAAAAAGAAGTTCCACATTTGATTTATGTCTTAAATAACAAAATGCTGCCACAATAGGCTGAATAATGTTCACCAGCTTCTGGGTTCTTTTTTTTCTTGATGTACATTAAAAATAATTGAGAGGAGACAAATGCATTTTTGCATGCCAAAAAGAGAAAATATAGGCTTCTCATTCTTAGGAAGGCAGGAAGTTATAGGCAGAAAACCAAACATCAACCAGAAACTGGATGAGATGGGTAGAAAAAATACCTTATGGTTCAACTTAAAGGATTTTCTGGATTTTGTAGAATTTTAGGAAGCTTTCACCTGGCTTTCATTTCACTTCCTTGAAATTGTATGCCCATACATTTTTAAAAAGACATTCTCAAACACCAACTATACAGGCAGCTCTTAAAAGAGAAGCAAAAAAGAGAACATACAAAACAGTAAGAAAAAGGGATCTCTTTTCCTGTTATCTTCTGCACTTGCAAACCTCTCCTCATATTTTCTTAAAATCTTATAAATCTTTGCATAGGGAACTGAGAATCATTATGTTAGACAAATAATTAGGCAATATATATCTATCATTTTCAGTTGGACTAGATGTGGTTTTTAAATGTTTCTATTTCTTCTGTGCAGTTTATTGTCTGTAACCACAATAAAAGACTAAGAAAATTTAACCTTGAGTACTTAACTGCTTTTAATCACAAAAGTGACTCTCAAAAAATCACTATTTATCAAGATCATTCTCTCTCAGTATCTTATAGAACAAATATGATCATTTTATAGACTAAAAGATAGATTTTCACAACTACTAACCCAACAAATAAGATTCAAAAGCTACAAGCTAAGACAATTTATTTCCAATAAGTGCAAGGTACTATACTCAGCAATTATGCAAACGAATAGTTTTAAGTGAAGTGGATTCAGGCTGATGGCAGGCTGAACATGGGCGAGTCCTGGAAGCTAAAATTTGTTCTAAAAACTGCTGAAGATTCCTGGACTACTTGGATGAGCCACTTTGGCTTATTTATGGACACTGGCAGCCTGCCTGGAGACCAACTGAAGAGCACAGAGCTCACAAATTCTGTAGGTGCTCTCTTGGTCTCACCAGTGTGCTCAGCATCATGTGAAATCAAGGACTATATGAACTATTTATTTAACATTGTGGGTGGCAGAGGCTCATTCATTCTTCCAAAGCAATACTGTTCTAAAAGGAGCAATAATATTTGTGCTGTAAGCTGTCCCAGTTATAAACAGGACCTTGAATTCCTGAATAACCAGATTTGGATCTGAAATTCATGGTACTTGTAGGTGACTGGGTAAAACTAATAAAATTTCTGTTTTGCTATTTACTGAAAAACTGAAGAAGTCAAGAATTGGAGTCAGATTTTAGGTGACTTTGTTCCATTCTTTACAAAGGGGAGTACTGGGCTCTGGATAAGGCATCACCTTACAAAGGGGAAGCTCTTTCAGGGCAGCTCTTTCAAAAGAAATGGAAAGAAAGATGACTTCTTATAAAGAATTTATATCTAGGTAATGTTTTCAGACAAGATAATAAACTGTTCTTTTTTGTCACCCTACCTCCACAATGAAGACAATTCACTTTTCATGACCTATAGGCCTATTAGAAATTTGAAGGCATATAAACTTTAAATGCTATCAGATTTCTATTGAAAGCAGAACTTTTAATGGTTTTTTATTAGTTGGTTTTTTCCCTGCTCTTATCTCTCCAAATTTTCCAGGTCCAATGACTGATGGTATGGCCTAGGTTGTCTTATGCAAAATCCTTAATTTTTTGCAAACACTGAAGAATTACATGTAATGTAATACTTTTTGACATTGCTTTTTGACATTTAACATTGTAATGCAAATTTGACATCGAAGCACTGCATGTAATATATTTATTTAATTTCTTTCACAATTTTTAAAGAATATGCTATATATGTATTTACATCTAGACATGATTATTTTTATAATCACTGTAATTACTGGGCTGTGGTCCACATGTAACAGTGCACTATGTTAAGCTTGGATGTTTGAAACTGGGAGAACAAGAGACTAACTCAGATATATCCAAGTTTTTTTATATGCTAAAAGTCCATACATTCAGGCAAAACACAACTCAGTGAAGCAGCAGTGAATTTAGTTACAACAGCCAAGAAAGTGAGAAAACATGTTTAATATCTGATCTACATGCATGTGGTAGTTTGGGTACAAAAATGGCTGGATCTGCAGAGGAATAAGCCACATTTTGGAAAGTTATCCTGCATCATTATATAATGAGCTTACCCTGTTTGCTTTTTAATTTAACCATGCCCATGTACTGACTATACTTATGTAGGCAAAACTGAAGTAAAAACTCACTGGCAGGCATTTCTAAGCATTATCAGAGGCATTTTTGAATGTTCTATTACTCTTGCAGAACCAAAGTAATATGAACTACCCTTATTGGACTAATAATCACAGAATCACAGAATCATAAAATGGTTTGGGTTGGAAGGGACCTTACAGATTGCCTAGTTCCCAGCCCCTTGCCATGGGCAGGGATACCTTCCACTAGCCAGGGTGCTCAGAGCCCATCCAAGAGGGTTGGAAACACTTCCCAGGGATGGGGTATTCACAACTTCTTGGGCAAACACAGTGTCCACCTTTCTCACAGTGAATAATTTTTTCCTCATATCTAATATAAACCAAACCTCCTTCAGTTTATGACCACACCCCCTTGTCCTGTCACTGCATGCCCTTGTAAAAACTCCCTCTCCAGATTTCTCCTCACTGTCTTCAGCTACTGGAAGGCTGCTCTAAGTTCTCCCCTCAGCCTTCTCTTCTCCAGAGTGAACAATTGAATTCTCTCAGCCTTTCCTAGTGTGAGAGGTGTTCTATCCCTCTAACCATCTTCTGGCCCTCCTCTGGACTGTCTCCCACACAGTTTTCTGTGCTGGGACCCCCGAGCTGATGCAGCACTGCAGGAGGGGCTCATGAGAGTGGAGCAGAGGGGCAGGGTCCCCTCCCTCACTCTGCTGGCCACACTGCTTTGGATGGAGCCCAGGACAGGCTCAACTAATACTTTATTTAATACCTCAAAGCTATTCTTCTTGTGCATCTCCTTCTATTTCCTCTTCCAGTCTAGAAATGTCCTACCAGGCTATTAATTCCCAACATATGCAATTTACTCTTTATGTATCTGGTAAAATAAAGAGTTAAGAGGCAGGACAGAGCTATAAATTAAGTATGGCCAGGATGAAACTATGAATAAGATTTTTGTTACACTATAACACTGAAAGACAGATTTTACAACAAATTTTGGTATTTCAGTCATCTTTGAAAGACACAGAGCATTTCTGTTTGTTTGAAAACAACATAGCAAAGATTTGTTATTAACGGAACTAATCATGGTAGGAAACTTTAACTCTGAAAAGCATTTGAAAATGTTACAGTCTACTGGGTTTCAATCCATTATGCAAACACTCACAAACGTACCCATACTCATCCAATAGACCAGAACAACTCCTGAAGAGCTGGTAAGGTCTTGCTAGTAAGTGGTACATAAACCATCCTGCATATGAAGCTCAAACTTCCCTCTACACTTTTACATCTAAGGTTAATTTATTTTAAACAATGGAACAAAAAATCTGACCCAACCTGTTGACTTGGTTTCATATGAGTTCAGCATCACTCAGACATTTTCAAGGCTTGGTGAAAGTCCCAAAGAAAATTAGCAGTGTGAGTGATATCATTTCCTTACTGTTTATTTTCCTTGCAGCAATTCTAATGAAGTTTGAAACAGGACACACCCAATGGATAGAAGAGGTCCTGTTATTAGGAGAGTGTAGTATCATAAACAAGAGTATATGTCTCCTCTGTTAAGGAATACTTATAGAGAAAAGAAACTGGGAAATGACAAACAACAAAGGAGAAAAAAAAAAAACAACCAAAACACTAACTACTTTTGAGGGTAAAACTTCACTGAATTCCCCAAGGGCTTTATGGTCCTGTGAGGAATAGAGGACTAGATGTTTAATCTCTTTTGAGATGTGGCTGGTTTCCACAACTTAAATGATCATTATCCTTACTGAGCAGCTTCTTATAAACAATTTTGAGCATTTTGCTTCAGCACAAAACTGCCATTAAATTCTGATGTTGTTCCCCCTCTCCTGCGCTAGAAGAACTGAGGGTATTTTTTCTTTCTTGCTAGTTTTCTGCTCTTGCCTAGTAACTTGTGAATCATTAACTGACACTACAGAGCCTAGCTGTGAAAATAACTGTGGTTTAGAGCTGCCAATAATGGCCCACTAAAGTTCCTTCCCAGCACATGGCATAAAAACACCTCCAACAAACATTAAAAAGTCCCTTCTGATGTTGCTTAACATTGCCAGCCTGCTTGGGCTTAAAAAGCACAATAAAGAGGTTGCTTTCCAGATTTTCATATGCCAAATGGGAGGTGCTTTTTGGTGAAGCTTTTCCCCGAGGGAAAGGAGAGCAGCTGAGTTACCTCACGCTGCAAAGTTGATGTTTGGATGATCCCACTCTAGGGAAACATACACAAGTGCCACAGTCAAGCTGCTACTAGTGGATGTGTCTGTACTCAGCAACTAAGCAGTAGGAAAGTTCAAGAGAAAAAAAAGGAGCATCATAAAGATACTCTTTGGGAGCACATGACATCCAGCAACAGCCATTAAGCAGCAGCCTAAGTATGCCAAGGAACAGCAGTATGAATACAAAAAGTGAGTGTTTGAAGTCTTAGTGGAATTCCCTGAAAATATAGCCACTTGAGGAATCTATTTCTTCAGAAAATACCTTTTGTGCTGCTGGGATATTTGGGGGATTCTATTTTCAATACCTGCTTTCTGGATCTAGTGGAGCAATGCTTTTATCATGACTATAAAATGGTTATGAGCCAATTCCTCATATGAAACAGTCAGTAACAGTGGGGCTTTTTTATGACAAACATGATGTCAGACAAAGGGCATCAGGACTTAGTCTTTGTACTACAATAAAAATAACAATACATAAACACCTTTGTGAAAGCAGCTTGAAACCCCATGTTTTCTATTAAAAAGTCATGTTCAATCTTCACTGTTGATAGAACAGAATAGCTAACACAGAGAACACTGTATATCAGAAAGGTCAATAGTTATTATGAGCTACAAATATATTTTTTTCCATCCTTCAGGCTGTTTAGCGCATATCACAGCATGAGCAGCTGTCTTCTTTAATGCTTTTAAAATTAGAATCCCAAAGAGGAAGAAAAAAATTACATTTGCAATGATTGCTCTTTGCTTTTGTAAGTTTACTTTAATACACTATTTTATATACATGAATCTTCCATGTAGCCTAACCAAGGGGCAGTCACTGGGTGCTAGTATCTACTGGATTGTTACATCAATGCTTATAGAAAAATGCTTATCCTGACAAAAAAAATCACTTTGCACAAATTGTGCAACCTTGTTGAATAACCTGTCTAGAAAAGTATGTAGCTACTGGGCATATGTTTAAACCAAGCAAGTGCACCTGTGCAAACACAGAGTGATCTACTAATGGTGAACAGTTACTGGCTCAGCAGCAATAAACAGAACGGGCCACCTGAGCCACCATTTTCTGTTCACACACTGAAAAGGGGAAAAAAACAAGGGTTGCACCATTTGGCCTCTTATATTTTTCAAACATGGCAAGTATCTGGGTTCATCTTTGCTAACAGCAAACAACTAAACACTGCAAAGAGGTTTCCAATCTCTTATTTGGATTTCAATCACCTTGGCTCTATCAAACTGTTCCACTTTCCAAGTTTAAACTTCATCTGAATGCATACTGCTGTGTCAAATACAAATAGGCGCTCTATAAATATTTTGAAGCATGGAAGGCAAGAAATAATTTTCTTTATAAAAAAAATATTACCTAATTTAGAATGGTTCAATGATAAGAACTCATACAAGTTGGATTTACACACCATATTTTGTCAAGAAAAAATATGTATAATTGTCTATAAGGATGTTTTCATCATATGTTTAATGTTTTGTTTACAGGCAACTTCATCACTGGACAGTCAGTGGCAATAGGTATGGTGCTAAGCACCATGTCAGGGCTTCAGCATAATATAATTCAGAATATAGTTAAGGGACACTTTTTCATACACAAAATGTAAGAAAATGTATTTTTACATACTCAGAATCTGCTTTTCCCTGCCAAAACCAGGTTTAACTAACACCTATTTTTCAATAAAAAGAATAATGGGAAAAATGAAGAAATATAACCTTTCTCATACTTTGCCAAAGAAGTAGCACTTTAAAAGTCCCATAAATATAACAATTACTTAAACATGAAAATACTTATGCCCTCAACATTGTGCATCCATCTGTATTTCAGAATGCTGTTAACATTTCCATCATCACAAGATTCTCTGTGCAATTGTCCCTTCTCATCTGTCACACTGACACTCCATGACCCTGTCCAGGATAGGATGAATCAGACAGGCTGCTAATCCTGCAGCTTTTGGGGGATTTGCTAGCACAGCTGGGACAGTGGGTAGCTGATGCTGTTGGGATGGACTGCTCAGCTGGTAGTGCTTTCAGAGCAGCCCTCACCTCCCACACTCATGTTCCTGCCTGAAGAAAGGGTAAGACACCAAACTGCCCAGGTTTCTCTATAGCTTTGTCCCTTACTGTAACTGCTGCCTTGTTCCTGTTACAGAATTTTCTCCTCAGGGCAGCATATTCAATTAAAATATGACAACAATATTCCTAAGGTACACCAAGAGAGTTCTTATACAGGTAGGTAAGCACTTATAGATTTCTTTGCTTATGCAGAATTTATGAAAAAGTTGAAAATAATGACAAGTGCTGTGCCATTGAAATTCAAAAAGAGCTGAGAACATGCATCTCCAAAAATGACAGACTTGAGGCTGCTGAAGAAAAAACCCTAGGGGTAGTTTCTGTGGGCTGCAGCCATGCATTATTCTTAGAAAACTATTCATTCAAATTACTTAGTAAAAACAAATGTCAAGTGGACTGGACATCTTCCTTTTATTATATTTTCTGCCTTTATCTATTTATTTTGCACTGTGGAATTAAGAAGGTTTTTGACAGACATAATCAGAACCTGTCATATAACACAGGAAATAGCATGTTAAAAAATCAGCCCACACTGCAGATATTTTGGCATATTTATCACAAGGCTTGAATAGTAAACACTTAACAGACAGAATTCTGGGGTATTTTTGGCTTTATTTTAACAATGGGAACAATTACTTTTTTCCCCATAATGCCCCTTCTATTCAATCGCTGAACAAAACCAGGCCAGACCCAGGATAATAGTAACAAGGTGATCAATAAAAATTGTTTTCCCTTTTTTTGGTATTTAATTATTCTTCCTTCAGTGTTTGCCAACTGAATAAATTGGAGAATGAGCTTTTAGGCATGGGCAGAACATGGTAAGACAGGTGAGATTTCCATGGAACAGTATTTTCCGAGTTAAAATTTTTCTACATTGTCTCTTCACAATCCTGGAGCTTGAACTGTTTCTTTTTTCTTCAAGTCTGAAGATCACCCCATGGATTAGTAAATGATTGAGGATTGTCTCTTAAAAGACTCTTTAAAAAACTGTCAGAATCAACCCGAGACAAAGATTTATTATGAACTATTTAAAGGGCTTAATATATGTATCCCCAAAGAGCCCTTGGAGCAAACTAGAAAGGAAGAATGGAAATCTCAAAGAATGGGAAAAATCTCCAATGCCCCACTTTCTTCACACCATGATTACTGTTTACTCAAAGGATAAAATGCCTAACCTGTCACATGCAGTCTTCAGAAGCTGTATTATTGCTGATGTACAGTAAAAACCCAAAACAATGAGCCTCGACAGTAATGTGCCTAAGAAAGGCAGCTGTAATTTGCTTTCTAACCTGTCCACTAACACACTAATGTGGATACATCTTGTAGAAAATGCTGATCTCCTGACCCAGAAAGCAATCAAACAACTGCCAGAGTGTTTGCTGTCACACAAGCTGTGACCATTACCTTAATTACACGTTACCACGTAACAAACCTTCCCTAATGAGCAACTCTCCTCCCGCCCCTGTGCCAGCTAACCCTTCTGTCCTTGAAGAGCACCACTGCAGATGATTTCAATTTGAAAGTTTGAAAAGCATATTCACATGCAGTACTTCCAATGGATAAGGATGTGTAAAGGGAATTATAAAGAAATGTACAATATATAATTGGTAAACTTTAGGGACACTGGATATCACCTTTGACTATATGTTCATATATAAATACATCCATCTTTGAATATTATTTTGTGTTTAGGAAAGTACCTAAAATACTTCCATAACGATATGTTTCACTTTGTGTCTAAGCCCAGGAAAGGTACATGAGTCATGGCTCCCACAAATGCTTGTTTTCCCTCTGTGGTGCCAACTTTCAGCAGGTTAAATTTTCACTTCAGTTCACAGTTTTAATATCCTTTTTTTCCTTCTATTTTCAGGTGTTAGGACATTCCCATTCAACTTACAGGACACCATATCCTTATGAGCAAATAAAAGCTTCTCTCTCAGAAATTATCTGAGTTCTACCTGAGATGCAGTACTGGAAAGAGGGGAAAAGAGTGAGGCACAGGAATCTGGTTTTGGTCTATCTGGATTATTAATCTCTCTTCTTATGGAATAGTATCAACATTTTAGCCCTTCATACTAAATGTATATCTAACCTAAATAATTCAGTGGGAAGCATCTGCAGACTTCCCATCTGCTGTGTGTTTTACTTCAGTGGTGTCAGTGTCAAAACACTTAAAAATGCAGCTATTACATCAAAAGAAGATCAGGAGGAACATGAGAAAGACCTAAATAGAAATTAGAGCAGACAATTGAACAGCAGAGCAACAGATGAAATTTCATGCAAACAAGGGCAAGATGTAGCACGGTTTCAAAGAAACAGAAACTCTTCTACATTCAGCTTTAAATAACTTTAACTAGGCAATAAAAGGAAATGGAAATATCTCAGTGAAAACACCTGCTCTGTATGAAGACTGTTATAGCTAAAGACTTTATGAGATGTTAGGACACAATAAAAAATAATAAAAAAAAAATTAAATTTATAAAGAAAATATTACTATTCTGTTATGTAACTTTACGGACCAGACTTTAAATTCAGTATGCTGTTTAGTTCTAGTCATCTGTTATTAAAAAAAAGAATAATGGAAACAGAAAAGCCTAAGTAGAAGGACATCTGAAGAGAGATTAATGGGATTATAAATATTTAGCTTTGAGAGGAGATAAATGTGACAAATGATACATAAAATAATGAATATACAAAAAAGAATAAGAACAGGATCTTTTCAATAAATTGAAGGGAAAATACATTTTGCACTGATACACACAAAATTATTGAAATAAGTAATTTTCACCACACAACATGTAATCTATACAATTATCTATCTATCTATCTATCTATCAATCTATCTATCTACTTCAAAAGAAGGACTAAATGTCTCTGAGGCTAACTAGAATAACCATGGCACACTATGCATAATAAAATTTACATGAGATACCAAGTGTTCTGATTCAACTTATATGGCACAGTTACCATACTGAAGATTTTACATGTGATTTAGAAGTATTTAGTACCAGCTACTCTAAATGATAAGATAGGGGGCTAGATAAATATTCAACATCCACTTATGTAAGTTCCTGTGTTACTATGAAATCCCTCTTCCATATAAAAGATCTGTAGCAGGAAATGCTTCTCTTGTTTACTCATGCCTCACCTCCTGTGGTTTATAATTCTCCAGTAGTTTCTAAGTATTCAGTAGCATAGAAAAAAAATTGAGTCCTTTCAGAAAGGATATGTAACTATATGGTCTTCTCTTTCCTTCATTAGCTGACTTTGAATTGGAACATTCTTATGACCTTTCTCTAGAAATGATAAACAGCAACATAATGTTGATTTGTATTAAGGTAGGAGTAAATTCAGAAGCTAAGGAGAACTGTGGTGAACCTCTTGCCAGTGCTTCTCTTCTCTGAGTATTGAAAAATTTAAGTACTTTTGGCTGAAGTCGTTACAGGTCCTTGAATGGATTTAACATTCAGTGAATATCTTGGTAAAGCTTCTACAGGTACATTAACTAGAAAATGAAGGTCCAAGAAGGTGTACTCCCCCAATAAAGAATGCTAGAACACTGGTAACAACAGATGAGGAGAAGGCTGAGGTACTCAACACTGCTTTCATCCATCTTCATGGGCAACCTCAATTCCCACACCTCTTGAGTGGATGGACAGCAGGGTGGAGGCTGGGGGAGCAAAGTCTCTCTCATTGTAAGTAAAGATCAGGTTTATGACCATGAACCTGAACATAGGTAAGTCTATTAGATGCAATGAGATGCATTTCACAGTCCTGAGGAAATTGGCTGATATAATTACCAAGCCACTCTTGATGAGATTTGAAAAGTCATGGCAGTCAGGGGAAGTCCCAGGTGACTAGAAAAGGAAACATTGAACCCATCTCTAAAGGTAGAATGGAGGACCCTGGAAACTACCTGGGAAGGTCATGGAACAGATCTTCCTAGAAGCTGTGCTAAGGCACACGGCCAACAGGGAGGTGGTTTGGGAGAGCCAGCATGGCTTCACCCAGGGCAAGCCCTGCTTGACTAACCCGGTGGCCTTCTGTGATGGGGTGACTGTCACTGCACAGGGGAAGGGCTACAGCTGTCGTTTATCTGGACTTCTGTAAAGCCTTTGACAGGCTTCCTCCTACCATCATTCTCTCTACATTGGAGAGTATGTTTAGATTAGAGATGAGGAAGAAATTCTTTACTATGAGAATAGTGAGGAACAGGCTGCCTAGAGAATATGTGGATATCGCATCCCTGAAAGTGTTTCAGGCCAAGTTGGATGGGGCTGTGAGCAACCTGGTGAAGTCAAAGGTGTCCCTGTCCATGGCAGTGGGATTGGGACTAGATGATTTTAAAGGTTGCTTCCAACCCAGCCCATTCCATGGCTCTGTGATGATTTCTTCAGAATCGAGAAGTTCAATTCTCCAGCTGGCCTAAGATGTCTGCTGCATATACATTTCTATACTAAATGTGTTCTCTACATTTCCCCCAGTCTACTACTTACATGGGAAAAAGCGGTGAGCAAAGCTTCCCCATTGCCATGATAGGATTTTTTATGAAGAATCTATGCTTAAATTGATTTCTTTAATCACTACAGATGATTTTTAAAGATAAAAGATTGTTATTACGTAGCTTGTATAAGAATTGAGGCTTTGTAGCAAATTAAGGCTTTGTAGAGAATAATAATTATAAGACTGTTTTCCAAGAAATTATAATAGACATGTAGCATATTGCAAAGAATTTTGCTGTCAGATTATACTCTGTCCATTAAAAATATTATTATAAGATTTTTAATTTAATCCTGGTATATTTTAAGGAACAATTATGAGGTAATTAGGGAAGACCATGAATCTTATGTGCAAATACATTCTATAATAACATGTATGTCTTGCTACAAAAAATACAAATTGTAACAGTGAATTAACATATTTTAATGAAATAGCACATAAACTCTTATATACTGAAAAATATAACTTGTAATATGAAATTATTTCAAAGCCAAAAGGTGATACAAGACCAACAGTGATCCATGCTCTCTTTGTACTCTCTGCTTTAGTCACAACATAGATCATTAAATAGCTTGCTGTTCTATAGAAAAAGAGTTTTCCATGTAAAAAAAATTAATTTCAGAATGACTTTGATTAATTAAAATTTATATCAAAATACAAAAGGAAATTATTATCTCAAAAAAAGATTTTGTAAAAAATATTTGGTTTTTCCTACTTAGGCACTCCAGATACTCCTAGTAAATCCCAGCACAGTGCAAATAGTGATTTCATATACAAAATATTAGTAGCTGCTTAATATAATCAGGTGTTAGAATAATGATAATGATTACCTCATCATATTGGTAATTTTTGCATTCTGTTAGCAAATTTTGCTTTTGCTAACATGATGCAAAAGTTGTTAATATAATGAGTCTCATTGTATTAGCAACTTTCTATCACATTAACAAAGATTAAATTTGCTAATGTAATATGACAGTCACTAACGTAAGATTAGTGTAAACAGAGACCAGAGTCTCTGTAGGCCTCCTAAAGGTAATGCTGAACATGTAAGCAACGCTCATTTGTTTTCCCTTTGCTAGCTATACCTTGAGTGCCCCAAGTGTCACATCCATTGGCACTCCCTGAACGTGCTCCAGGAAGGTCCACTCTATTCAACACTGGCAGCCCTGAGACAATTATTAACTTTTGATGCAGAATCATGAACCATAAAGTGACTTGCTAGAAGATAAGTGACTCATGCAAATGCATCGGTGGATGTTTATGTGACATCGAGATGTGTTCATGAAAACTGACATCAGCAATATTGCTGATTAATTTATATGGGACCTCCCATGATGAGCATACTGATGCCTACAGAAATACTGAAGAGTGACAGCAAACAGTAAAATACAGTCCTTGGACTGCACTGCTCATGGGGGTCTCCCAAAAGAGACTTCACACGTTAGGAATTTATGGCATAAATGTCACATTAGTAAGTGGCAATTAGTAAGAGCCTGAGTACAATGATCTTTTTACTTGTATAGCACAATGTCAGAATGGCTGCACAATCCCTACACACCTGCACAAGCGACAAGGGAAGTAAGCTATGGAAAGGCATGTATATATAAAGGAACATTAAGGGGCTTTAGCTGCATCAGTGATGCCTCACTCCTGCTGTAACACTGCCACCCTCCATGTTCCTGGGGTAATGCTTTCACCTCCTTGACCCAGACTTGAGGAGCCAAAGAGAAGCTGCAGCCCTGTGTGAGTATGGAATTACAGGTCCCTCTTCTCAGAGGAAGCCTAACCTTACCTGAAGGGTCTGATTTAAATGAGTAATGTGCTATGTTAAAGAAGAACTGTGACAGACTGTTACTACAAGAGAGCTTTAGAAGTGGAGCTTGCTCTCACCTTCTATTCTGAAACTTCTAGGGCAAGCCACATACCAAAACTGGACACTATTATTCTTCTTATGTTCGGTCTCAGAACAACCTAAAAAATGTACGTGCTCCTTCCTGAAGTCTACATGCATCCAGTGTTGGGATTTACCAGTCTACAACATGTGGGTGCCAGAATGCAATTCTCATTTGACAGAAGTGAAAATTAAATGCAACAGTTAGTCAACACAAGAACTATTTACAGTAGCAAGCAGTTAAACACCACTAAAATATTCTGAGGAGAAAAATCAACTGTTTGGCTACAGTCTTGAGTGAAAAATCATGGTATCAGAAATGCAGTAGACACAAGCTTTCAGTGAATAACCTCAGCAGAGCCTCATGCAAAGAAGCAGCCACTCGATATATAGTCTCTTTTCCTTTCAGAAAAAACACCAGTAAATTCAGCCCATAGTAACAAATGCTAAGAGCAAGCAGGATTCCTGCAGAACAGAGCTGCTGAGCAAACTGGAAAACCAGTAAGTAAACTTGAAAACTGTGCAGATAAATAAAATGCATGCTCCAAATTTTCATTTGCTTTGTGCTTGATTTGATTTTATAGCTATTGAATCAATTTTGTGGTCAAGCACTGAAGAGTTAGGATTAGCATATGTGGATTGTGTGGGCTGTTTAGTCCTAGATCCAGTGGCACAACTGCAGGTACAATAACCATCTAAGTAAAGGAAGGGCTGATGGGGGAGCTAGATATTTAAGAAGGTTCATTGATTGAATATGAAGGGCTTTTTGACATCAGAAGAAGTTAAAACTGGATTCACAGCTTTATGTTAATCTGTACATTTCTTCTACTATAAACAGCAAGCTGAACTCAAAAAAAAGCTAGTTTAATGATAAATGATATTTCAGTTCATAGTACTAAAATATAAAAAGGAACAATCATGAGTTTTCCACTTCTTTTCCTTCAGTTCTTGGAATGCGATTTCTGTGAACAATTGTTTAATTAGAAGACCATTTCTTTCAGTGAAATGTAAAAGTGAAGCCCTAACCACTTATTGTTATGAGCAGTATGTGGTTTTTTCTTTGTTAGAGCAGTATTTCTGGAGCTGATTCACCACTGAATTCTAATATGGCAAACTGTATTCTGCTGATCTAAATTGCACTGGCACAGTGTTGTTTGTTTTTTTTTTGTTTGGTTTTTTTTTTTTGTTTTTTTTTTTTTTTTTGAATGCAGAAATCCTATTCTATCTTGGCCAGTTTTATTTGACTCTGACAGTTCACAGCTGAGCAGTTCAGAGGAATACACAGCTTCCTTAATTCACCTCACTTGACAAAAGCAGGACCTGATCCTGCAAGTCAGCTTTAAAATTGCATTTGGAAGCTGTTGTGGAAATCACGTGAGAGAAAAACTGGTTCTCACCATTTCAGAAAATTAGGTCACTTATTTAGGACATTAAAAAGAATGTAGGAGTTATGACTTGAGGCACACATTATATTTCTTTGCCAGTGTAGTCCCCTTACCTAGTGTAAAGAAATAGATTTCTAATAATGTAATTATAATAAACTAATCTGTCTTTAAAAGTTCCTTTAGAGACATATTTCATGATATAACTCTTTGTTTTTATGCTGAATTGTATGAATGATGATGGGCCTTTTCCACAAAGCTTCCATGGTGCCAAAGATCTTTGGATTGAGCACAAGAAAATTTAGGTCATACAGGAATAACACCATGAAACAACAAAAGTCTTAATCAGGGCAGAAACCCTAATGGCAACTGGGGCAGGTGTTTGGGAAATATACTGTATTATCCTGAGGTACAGCTGCAGAGGGGGGCAAGTGACATGAGAAGCAGGAGAAAACAAAGTAATTTGTTGACATTTTTTCCCCATGTGCTTTGTGTCACATAATTGCAGCATGCATTACACACAATTTTACTCTGCCATATTCAGCCCAAGCTTAGCCTGTTTGTGTAATTTCCCAGTCCCACGGACAGCCCTCAAGCACATCCATGGATCAGTAGAGGATTGTGTTGGGAGAGATGGCCAGGTCCTTCAGGTCCAGTGCCACACCCATCCCTTGACACTGAGCCACAGGAGTGTCCCAGGGCTGATGTCACCTGCATGCCAGCCACTAGAAGTCAGCAGTCACATATCCTCTCACAAACAGCAGAATAACCCCCAAAATAAGGTGTACAGGATCTTGCTACCTGCAATCTCTATACAGAACCCTGGATTCCTCTAGAGCACCTGAGTGCCCAGAGCTGCCCAACACACACCCTTCCAAGCATGTGTAAGGTGCACAGTCCCCACACTTTGTACATAACAACTCCACTACAGCACATAAATGCTGTATACAGCACATGGAACAATGCCCCAAGATGTGGGCATTGCTTTTGAGCTGCCATTGAAGCATCTCTCCTGGGTTCCCTGTGTCTGGAAGGGAAGAACAGTTTGTGGGGAGGAAGGACTGAATGGTGCATGGGCCTGTGTGATTGAATAGCATCAGGAAAATGCAGAAACTACCATGAAAGCTGCTGGGTTGGATGTGTCCAAACAAAAGCCACAGTATTACCATTCTGTCCTTAGACAACACACTATTATTTTTAGTGTCATGTGCTGTATTGCATTATTTGATAAAAGTAAATGCAAGGATTTGCCAGATGACTTGATTTCTGTCCTTGTCAGATTATTTTGTTTAGTTTTTAACACAAGCTTTGCAAAAATATTTATGTGGCTTCTCTTTTCAGCTTCTTTTCCCTTCCTATTGCCATGTCTAATCTATTTACCTATGGCTCAATCATTGATTTATGTCCACTGGGATGATAGATACATATCCTGTCAGTGATATCAGCTTTTTTTGGTTACATTATATACACAGAGAACAGATATTCTGAATTCCATCTGTGAATAAAAGCACTGCAAATTGTTATTAATTATACCCTAAGGAAGATGTATTCCACTGTTGAACTTTCTGAAAAACAAAAAAGTATAGTAATCCTTCTCTTTACTGAACAATTTTTTCCTTCATTATGGAGCAGCTCAAGAACACAGTATTGCTTTTACCATACAGTTCTGAAAGTGCCAGTTGGGTGAAAACATATTTTTGGTACTTAAAATAAAAATATGAAAAAGTTACAATAGCTTGCATGGAAGCTGCTCATATGTCCGCTTAACAAAAATAGCCTTTGAACTGCAAAGAAATTTAGTGATGATTACTGTTCACTGAAAAAATAATGCAAAATGTTATTCATCTATTTCTTTTCCTGACCATGTGTTTATCTATCATTTTGCAGTTTTCAGCAGAGCAGATGTGCTATGACAGAAACAGCAGCTACAGTATTTGCTCCACATATAGAAACAACAAGCAAATGTGACTCATATCCTGGATTACATTAAACAAAATGGAAGAGTGACAAAAAAAATCTGTTAGCCTAACAACAGATTTTAATTGCAAACCAAATTGAAATTCATTTGTTTAAAAAAGTGTTTTCAAATGTTAACTCACAGATTTATAGCATAGTATTTGCCAAAAATGTTAATGTTGTGAGGTGAAATCCTGTTTCTAATGAGGTCACTAGAGCTTTGTCACTGCATCTGGGGGCAAGAGTCCATCTCTGGGTTCCCCCAGATAATTTTATGTACACCACACAAGCACAAAGCTTTCACTTATCTTAAAAAAAAAAATCTTTAAGGCTGCAAATGATTAAATGCAATTAAGGATTTGTCCATAAAAATGTAATCAATAATTATCATCCAATGATTGGCTGCAGATACCTGGACTTGAAATATGAGCTATTTGTCAGAGGGCAAACGCAAATGTCTATAACACAAGCAGGTTCTCTGCTCTTGACCTATTAAAACTTTGTTTGCAATTTTACTTGCTGGTGAACAAGTCATGCAGAAAGGTGTTGAGGAAATGAGCCAGCGTGTTCCCCAGGTGATTTAAATGCTTTATCAAACGGATCCGTGCCTTGTTATGTAAACTATACCAGGTACTGTTCGTTTTAAACAGAGAGATAAACAGATCTAATATGCTTCAGGGCGTCATGCTTTATGCATGAACTACTTTTTATTTTTATATTAAAGATTTTCCTGACACAACCCTTTGCAATGAAGGAAAGCTCCAATATAATGTCTTAACTACAACCACTGCAGCACCTGCAAGTTCAAAGTACCGAGACTGATATTCCCAGATCAGATAGTCCCATGTTAACCTACTTAATTAATTCTTAATAAACAATTAATTTTTTAGTGAAATACCTCTTACAATGAGAAAGTCTCTCTCCAAAGATAAATGAAGTAATCCTCTGAGAAGGAATTTATAAATAACTTGGTCTATCTATTTACAATATTTAGCTACCTACCCTCTGCTTTCACTTTTCTGATTTTTCATTTTTTTCTTATTTATTTTACAATTTTCAATCTGATGTGATATCAGATAGAACATTCTTAACCTTTTCAGGAGTAATAGTCAGCTTCTTTTTATAGCAATGGGATTAAAGTTTTTTCAGTTTTCAGTAAATGAAGAATTTCACCAAAGATTTCAGTTACTTAAGATTTAGGTCTGTAAACAAGACCAGGATTTAGTCAACTGTCTTGAATTTGAGATATGCAAGATGAAAGTAAACACATCTATTATCTCATTTAAAAAAACAGGCCTACAGAATGTTATAAGGATCCACTTTGAGAACTGTGTACACTTTCACCATAAAAATGAATAAAAAATTCCTTACTGTTGGTTTAATATTCAATGTCATAGTTAAAATTTTAAGGATAATTATAGAACCCTATTTTCTTAGAACTGTGTAAGAAGAAAAAGGAAAAAAAAGTCTTACATGGATTGTCATATACTCAGAAATATTTTTTATCCTACCTAAAATAAGATTTGAAGTACATTTCCCAATCTGAGCACAGCCTTAACTGTGGAGTAACTAGTGCTACTCTAGTTATTTATCTGCTTCTATAAATAGAATTGTATGAATGCATATGTGTACATACTAGTCCAGATATACATATGTGTATTCAAATGGCTTTTGCATATCCTCCTTATAAGTTTCAATTGACTAATTAATTAAAAATAGTTTGTCAAAATGGAGAACTATTTGTTATTACACTTAGAACAACAGTTGTAATAACTCTCAGACAGATAATACTTAGTATGTTTAGTCTGCCTCAGTTCACATTTTCAAGAATTGAAAGAATTTGCTACCTGATAAAAGTCTTTGTTTTAGCAAGCACATATGCACAAAGATAGCACAAACCCCATAATTTTAATGCTGACAGCTGAAGAACAAGCTAAAACTGGAAAATATAACAGTCTTCACTAACAGTCTGGTTTGCTTTTATTCATAATATAATATTTACTTTTCTGGATACATGATGCCTTCCTTCCCTTTATTCTATCTGCAATTCAATATAGAAAAACGAATGAAATTTAACTATCTCTAAGTCTTTGTTGTGAAAGGACTGAATTATAACTTTTTAATTTAGTCAAGTAAAGAATTATTACAGTAGGACTCTAGGGCAGGAATGTGTTAATAAAATCATACTCTCTGCCTTTTCATTTAAAATAATCCCCTTGAGCTGATTAAATGAAATATCACTTGTTTAATAACTGACAGAACATTATTTTTAAGCAGAAATGTTTTGCATATCTTCCCATCCTGATTTTAATTCTAGGCACAAAGTAGAGAAGGCACTGACATCACACAAAGGAGTAGAGTTTAGCACTTGGATATAGTTTGTCCTGTCATAGTGGCATCTATAATTTAGTGTGAAGCAGTGAGGTAGACAGAGCATTATCATTAGAAATCATCCTGAACAGGGATATAAAACACAGTCGCAATAACACTTGTCAGAAAGGTGACTGCAGTCAAAACTAATATCCAAGAGTTTCAAGATAAATGCTGACACTGCAGCCATCTTACAAAGACTATTATTGCTCAAAAAAACCCACCCCAAAATGAAAAAAAACCCAAAACCCAACTGTGAACCTTCCCCTGAGAGAGCAAGTTAGAGCGAAGTTTGTATCAGGGGTGGCATAAACTTGGTAAGATTTATGGTAAATTAGGCTTTCTGCCTTAATGACTACAAGCAATTGCTCCCTCCACCCTCCCCCCATTATCTGGAGTATATTAGTGAAATACTCAGAACAGGTGAATAACTGCTGCTTCCAGGTTCAATCCCTCTCTCTGCTGCCATGGGAGAAAAATCCACTAAAATCTCTAGGCTCTGTTCTAGGCCCCAGCCACTTTCAGTGCTTCAAATATTCTGAGTCCAGTGTTGTTTATGTGAGAACCACAACTTTCCAAGGTCTACTTTTTGTCTGAAAAAAGCATGTAGGAGGTTCTTCAGAGAAGTGCAATGTGTGATCAGCTAGCAGAAGCTCTTGAGCTCTATTATGCAGTATTATGTGGTTTTCTAGAAACTCAACCACAACAGAACAAGGCTAATTTTGTATTGGTTTACTGTATATTTAATTAAAAGTACAGGAGAGTATGGGTCCTGGTTAACTAAAGAACTTAAGAGGACTGCTTGCTTAACAATTTTTATCTGATTATAGTTAACAACAAATGTCTCTGGAAAAAGAGCCAGAAGACCTGTTGTGCACCATAGATAATGTGCATGTAGAAGACCTTTCTTCCTAAATTACCAATTGGCATCTAAACTGACTTGAAGCACAATATAACCCTCTATATAAATATTGTATCTGAAATTAGAAGAGAATGCTGTCACCATACATAAATACATATTTTAAAATTCTGGTCTGCTCTTGACTGCAGGGTTAGTGGCAATGAGTTCCACACATCCACAGCACCTGACAAACATGCTTCCTTTTACCTGCTTTCCTGATCTTCCATATGAGTTTTACTGAATAGATTCATCCCCTTGTAAAAATATACCTAGGGTATTGTATGGAAAATTATTCCAGTGTTTTGCATCTTTCCTCAGAAATAAATATTCCTATACCTCAAATCATATCCGCAATTCATGTCTAAACCCATTTCATACTTCCTATATGATATCATGTGTATGTTAATTGAAATAGCACATATAAACCTGCATAATTTTAAAAAGTAATTTTAGTACTGTTTTACACATTTTTGTAGATCAGGGAAATGTCTCTCTCTTAATTGTTATCCTGTAGGTTTCTGCTACCATTTTACTCTAACATTGCATATTTTTAGCAACCTGGGCATTTCACCCTTCCTTCACATTTTTTATTTTGTTATATATCTATACTTCAAAATGCATTGGTTTGTTTGGATATCTTCTGTTTTGAAATCTCATGTTTTGCATGCAATTTTGTCGCAGTAAACAACTGTAAAACCTCAGTGCCAGTTTAGAGTAATAGAAAGAGCACAAGCTATCTTTAACATAAACTGGTTTTATTACATGCAAATTCAGTAAACTGAGCAGTTAATTTCTAATTACCAATCCATAGCCTGCCTTTTTTTTCCCTCCCATGCACAACCCAATATACTTTTCAGTCTTCCTCTTAGCTCTCTGAATTACCACCTTGCAGTTAACTGCATGGTGTTGTCCTTACTGTGATGAATTTATGGTTTTTCTGCAAGATTCGATTTTCACAATAGCCTCAGGAATTTCACCATTTAGAGTCATTACCACTCTCAGTAAGTTCACATCTGATGTCATTCAGTTGTCATTACTTAAATGAATTTCATGATGAATTTATGGATTACAGTTTCCCAATACTGGCTAATGAATCTATGGATTATGGTTTCCCTGTATGGGCTATATTCAGCTCTTTCCTTTATTCAGGATATCCCAGCATATTTGAAGTAGTGGCAATTTGTGATGTGAATAATTCTACCTGCACCCTGATGTTGAACAAAATTATATTAGAGGCTCAACTGTATTTTCAAACCAACATCTTTTACAATATGAAAGATCAAGGTAGAAAACACACCATTTCTGTGTGCCAAATCCACAAAAGTTTTAAGTATCAAGAAATGTTCATTGAAATTTTGTCAAGGTGTGAAATATTTGAGTAGTCAAATGCATCCACCATTATAGTTCAGCTAGATTCTGTGCCTCTTTTTATTTCCCTCAATACTGATTGCCCTTCTCCTGGCTAGTGTGGCTGAATATGCACCACATGAGTCCCTGCCTGCTTAAGGGTTGGTATTTCCATGCATGCACATATCTAGAGAAGAAGCAATTTTGAAGACTCCATTCTGATATCAAATTATCCTATAAAGATGTCATGATCAGTAAGAGCTAACATTATTCCGTGTTTCCAACTTTCAATAGTGGTATGTTCTTTCAATAATGCCTGCTTCCATAAAATTTAAAATAAACATAATGTATGTTTGAAATTATGTGGCTCAGAGCACAAACAATAAAGTGTGCAAAATCCTTTTTTGGATGTGTGATCACTGTTAGTCAGTAATCACAAAGACTTGACAAACATAAGGTGTCAAAACCTGACTGCTTTATTTGCAGCACACATGCTGTGAGGTGTAAGAATGTTTACAAGGAGATATTGGTAGGAGACAATTACAGAAGTTTAAAAAAAAAAAATTCCTTATGTGTAGATATGAACCTGCCTGTAGACTGTAGAGGAGAGCATAACTTGTGAGTTTGTTTCTGAGAAAAGAAAACTCATGGTTCAAAAGTAGGAGAAGTTATAGATATTAAATGGAAGCTATGAAGCAAACATATACTGAATTTCTTTCCTAGCAAAAAAGAGTCTAGATTTACAGTAAATTTACTTTCCTTCATGGCTTGAAAACTGCATTACCTAAAAAAATTAAGTTAGATGGAGAGGAATAAATTTAATCAAAACACTGTTAGATAAAATAACCTGGATTTATGAGTCTGCAGCAGCTACTGCCAAAACAAAGCTGTTGTGTTTTACCAAAGCTAACAACATTCATTGTTTAAAAATTCAAAGGTAAAAATCAAACAAAACTTTACTAAATTATCTATAATATTTAATGTGCCAAACTACTTTGCTGCAACTAATTTATCTAGTGGGTTGTTAAAGACTATGCTCTTACTGTCTAAAAGGCCTTGAAAAGAAGAAAAAAATTATCATGGATTTGTAAGAGCCCATGAAGTTAAAGACAATGCTCACCCTCACTGCAACTGTATAAAATTGCTCATAACACTGGAACAATTTCACTACAGAAGTGAGAAATTTGCATTGTTTATAATGGGACCATGACTTTGCTGCTCAGCTTCTACTGGATTTGGATTTTGGACTAAGAACAGCTGTTGCAAAATATCTCAGAAGATCCCAGTGTGGACAAGATTTCATTTGGGCATTAGCATTGATAACTGTAAAAATAAGAATATTTGGAATCAAAGATGCTACAGTTTCTCTCAACGTATCCTAAAATTATCATTGTTCCAAAAAAATCACATTCCAGATCATTTTGATCTGTTTCTTGTGGCATATGGAATAAATGACAAAATACCTTAGGTGATTTTATAAGTACCTAAGATATTTTGTCATTTATTCTATATTCCATAAGTATTAAAAGTGAGAGCTGTGCTAATCAATTCCTTTTATTTGTTCTTTCTTTTGCCTTTATCTTGAACAGAGAAATAGAAAATAAATCATAGTAACTATATTTCTCAGAAGCTAGCATCATTTACTTTCAACAGGCTCAGTAACAGTGTTTAAACTTTGAAAGTTAATAAACATGGATTTGTAGAAATAAAAATATTGAACAATTGGAGAAATAGCTACTCACAAAATTAAAGTTTTATAGCCCAAAGTTGAAGACTGTGTTCCACAGTTTAAATATTTCATATTGGATGTTTTCTGACTACTACACTGTGAAGTTTGATTTCGACTTTTTAAGTTGGTACTAAAAGGCTATCCCATGTCTTCCTACAGTCTTTGATATGATTAACACAGGCTTTCTGTATGACATGCATTAAAGGAAGCTTGAACGTGAAAATACACCCTGATATTGCATGAAGTCAGCAGATGTTACTGCCTAAAAGTAAACCCAGCATAGCTCCTGCCTAGCAACTTCCATACAAGTCAACTAACATTTGAGTCATTTTCTCTTCCACAGCTATAGTGCTGTGGAAGAAGTTGTTTCTGGCTATGCTTTGTATTGATATTCAAGTGTTCAAGGTAGGAGTCAGTCTTGACATCTGCAATCCAAGATACCAGTTTGGTTTTTTTTTCCCCCGGCCAATTAAGGCCAATGTACTTTGCTGGGGCCATCAAAAGTAGCAATTATGAGGACATCTATGACCAGGAGCAGTTTCTATTAAAATGCATCGACTGATTAAGCTGTAGCAGTAATTGGAGAGAAATAAGTTTACAAGTGAAACTTGTTGTTTGAGTTAACACATTGTTTTGGTGTTATGGGTGGATTTAAGTGCCCTAACTTCATAATTAGACCTGGTGATTTCAAAAGGTCTTTGGCAAAACCCAAAACTGACTCCACACATTTAAAACCTATGACTATGCTTATTTATACCAATTAATTGTCAAGGCTATTGTGTACTGTTTTCATTGATATCAAAAGGACTACTGGTTGAGTAAGATGCTGGATAATTGCAGGTTAATAAATCCATAGAAGACAAAAATGCACAGTATGTATTAAAGAAAGGCATGTCTATATACATTGCATCTAGAATCACAGACCATTAAAACATAAGCATATTAGAATACAAGCATATCAGTCCCATCAGTGAAGATAAAATGAACCCAAGCAACTTACACAGTAAATACTTTCATAAGTAGTTGAGAAATGGTGACTCAAAATCCATGACTATTAACTGCAAGACTGCAATACTGTAGGGAACTCTCCTGCTCTGGCAGGGGGATAGATAAGTTGACCTAATGGCTCTTTTCCATTTCTAATTTCTCTGATTCTATTAAGTCTTGGTATTTTCAGAAGAATTCAACTGCTTTCCAGGGCCGCTGAGACATGAGAATGAGGGCAATTCCTTCCTGTAAATAACACTACTTTTCAAACAGTTAAAATGGAGACTAGGAGGGGACATTAAGCCCAGTTTAATAAATTCTAAGCTTGGGCACAGCAGAAACTCTTTTTTTCCCTCTACTTTTCCGACTGCAGTTTAATTAAGATTGACAAAGCACTAACTTTAAATCAGAAAGGAGATCCTTAGATCCATTTTGTTGTCAAATATGCTTTGCCTGCAAATGGCAGGAGTAACACATATCATTTCACTGATAATGTTTTAATATCCTGCATTGAATAAAACTTTTTTTTTAATCAAGTTGCAATGGTAGCACTAAACTACACAAGGGGCTTGGGGGTTGCAGATGGCTGCATTACTCTAAATGTTCAAGCTTGACTGACCCATTTCATCAGCACTGTCAGAGCCTTGCACTGATACATGTTGACAACATTTAATCTTAAAAAATTGAAAGAAATGAATTAATATGCAAATTTCATCAGCTTTGTAATAAAAATGTCCTTGAAAAAAAACAGAGAACATGACCCCCAAGGAATAGTGTGAATTATCCCAGCTCAATTCTTTAAGTTAGTCAGAGGTATGTGGGTCCGCAAGGAAATCAGCGCAGATTTGACTTGGAAATAATTATGATGAAGAACAAAACACAAGCAGGTTGAATAAATGTAACAACTTGGGAAAAAGTCTTAGTCCTGTTTGTTATTCACTTTGAATTAACAGGATTAGGCTTGGTTTTTTGAAAATAAAGGAACACCACCATGTAATTTTAACACCTAAGTAATGTGAAAACAATTTTTTCTTGCTATCAATTTTAGTAGGTATTAAAAACAGCTCTTGGAAAAACAGATTTCTTTTTTTCAGTATAATATAGCTTTTGGTACTGAGTAACTTAAGCTGTGATATTCTGTCTGCATGTGCAAGTTGTGTATATACTGCCCTTCCTTCAAAAACAGAAGAGAGATCTGTGTGCAAAACAGGAAGATGGATGAAAATTTTCCTGGATGTAGCTGCCTACAAGATAGGAAACAATCATCTCTAGAATGGAGCAAAAATTCAGGTGTTTCTTTAATGAGATAAATGCTTGCATTACTAAATAAATATTTTACATTTTACAATATGGCATACATAATTTAGAATTACAAAACAGTTGACTGAAACAAGCAAACTTTTCATTTTGATTGTCATTATTTGAAGCAGACTTCAAATTTTGAAATATTTGGCAAGCATGGATGAATAGGAAACAGCTTCTTCTTAACTCTAGTGCGTTGAATTCGGGTGTGTAGAAATTGAATTCTGAATGACCAACTTATACTTCAGTGAAGTCAAGCAAAGTTCTGAGAAGTCAGCAGGTTTCTAGATAACATTTAAATGTTCACTTTGTTGTAACATACCTGCCAGGCCCTTATTTCATCATTCTGGTATCAGTTGTGGTATTTCCATAGCAGCAAAAAATATACAGCCAGTGCCCTGCTCAGCTCCTCTGTCAGGTAATCACATTGTAGTTTTTCCACCTTCTTTTTGTTTAGGGTAGAGAAGTTTTTGAACATAAGGTTTGCAGGAATTAACTCACTGCTAGTTATATAGCTAGCTATAAACTGCTAGTTATACTCCTTTGAAAGGAGGTAGTCCAGGTCAACATGTCTTAACAGCATCAAAACTCCACTACACATGAGCAACTTCCAGCCTGGCAAACTCAACACAATCATTCAGAGACTCTAAAGTAAGTTGACTGACTTTATATTGCCATGGAAGACAGACATACTAAAATACAGACTATGATCAACCAAATGAATCTATTATGTCAGCTTTCACAGTTTTCTACAAAACCATTTTAAGTTTCTCCTTTCTCTTCTAATCTGCAATCAGTAAAATCCTACTTTTATGTGCCCTTTGCACCTGTATGCATAAAATGAATAACCTTGCAGTTTAATTATGCAGTATCTATCAATTTTGAAATGATATAAAGTTGCAGATAGAAAAAGAATAAAACCTCTTTAAGAATCCAAAATTAATATATGTCAAACTCAGGCTAAATCTTAATCTTCTTGCAACATTTCTCTAAAATAGATGTTCTTTTATCACCTGGCATATCAAGACCCACTGGAAAAAAAAAAAAAAAAAAAAGCATTTGGTTAACATGCTGTGGAACAGCACTCTCTTTTCCACCTCACTTCAGGCTATTCTTGAAAGATCTGAACAGTTGTATAATAATGAAAAATGTGCAATACTTGTGGGGCATTGCTTGTGCACACATACCTCCGCCCACGCATTCATCATTCTGCAGGTATTGTCAGTGAAAGTTTAATTGCATAAACACTCTGTAACTGTCCTGTCATATTTCTTGTCAGTCTGGATTCCCTCTCCGGGCTCACTATCTCACAAAACTATAATTGAATTGCTACCAAATCACAAGAGGGCCCCAAAAAAATAAAATCTTTATGAATAGAATTTGTTTCCTATCAGCAGATTTGACAAATTGTGGCAGAGGAAGGGCCTTAGCGATAATTTCTGAGTTTATTCTAAATCCAGTTATTTGCTGTTTGCTCTTATCTGTTCTTAAGAATTTTAAAGCCCCAGTGAGAAAGAATCCCAAACAGCTCAACAGCAGTACTTTTCCAGGTCCTGAAGTAGTAGTAGTAAAAATAAATAAAATAAAATAAAATAAAATAAAATAAAATAAAATAAAATAAAATAAAATAAAATAAAATAAAATAAAATAAAATAAAATAAAATAAAAATAAAATAAAATAAAAATAAAATAAAATGCCACCTTATCCCTGGCTATGGCTAAATATTGCTTAAACAAAAGATAATTAATTCTGAAATACAGCGAACATCAGCCAGCAATATCTTTTGTATCCCCCCCACAGTCACTCTATTTATTCAGGTCAAATGACAAATATACATTCTGCAAAACATCTTGCTTTGAACGTGTAATCTATGTCCATGTTAATAACTTTTTTCTGTACATTCGATTCCTGAGTAGATAATGAAGGTAAGGACCAAATAAACTTAACACAAAGGTATGACACATACTTTGTTAGTGCACTGTGAAACTGGAATGCAAATTAAAATATAACTTATGTTAATATTTTCAGAAAAATGCATCCCATTAGGCTAGAAGTTGCTCATTTTAAGTTGAAGTTGATATTTTTCTGATATGCATTCTGATTTTATTCTAAGCGAGTCCTAGTAAATGGCAGAAAATTATAACTCTAGCAGAAACCTGAAAACATTGTTCATTCCACTTTAAAATTTTATTAGCAGCAGGTGCATTAGAAACATATCCTAATGAATAACTTCTAAATAGGACAGAACTTCAGCTGGATTGACAACTGTCTGATTGTTTATGTTTTTTAAATGTGCTTATCAAAATCACATAGGATTGATGGGTGTTTTTAGGTGAAGTTATGTTTTAGCAAGAGACTTAATTTAGGACTAAGGTTAAGGCTGAGGATAAATGAGTGCATTAGATGATTAAAGAACATTTGTCTTGTTGGACACTTTAGTAATTTGTTTATGACGCTTTCAAAACAAGCGGTAAAAGAAGAACAAAAAGCTCAGGTTTTAGCCAGTCTCTCTCAAACACAAGCCTGAACTAAAATCAATTGTTTTTATGCAGAATTAAAAATGCATCAACTTATTAAAACTGTGGTTCCAGGATATGTGGTTTATGCACATATTTAAGATATTACTAGTACTACTAGTACAATTTTCTACCTTCTTTTTACTTTTGCTGGTGGAAATCTCTGGCAATGTTTATTCTCAGTCGAAGAGGGATGGAGTTACAGAGTAGCAGAATAAGATTTCTCACCTTTTTGAAAAAAATATTATTAAAGATTATTTTATAATCTTTTAATCTTGCTTTTATAATTTTTTAAAAAATATAGTACTTGAATTGTTTCAATATTCTTTGCAGGAGATAAAGTGTTATTATAAGAAATGGATGCCTTGGGAGAAATACAATAAGAAACCTGAAACTAAAGCCTTTGATCTTTTGTGTGTAGGTCACTGATTGAAATTTGATTCAGGTAAGGAGTTAATTAGTATTATTGTTTGGTGGCTTATTTGGACTGGATTGGGGACCAACACTTCCCATGCCAAAAAAGTTCATGAAAATGGACTCTAATTGGCACTACTGCATAAATTCCCAGGAAAACACCTGGAGTTTGGGCAGGGCCTGGACTGTGAACTGCCTTCCCAGCCCTACAGAAAGGCACAGGAGAGCAGGGCTGGAGAACAGCAATGCAACAGCACGGGAATGACGACACTGCTGGTGCCCAGGCTGTACGTGTTCTGTGGGTAAACAAACAATTTCATTCCCCAGGGCAGGCTCCATCTGGCACCTATCATCAGAATGAAATTCACTTAAAAAAAAAAAAGAAAAAAAAAGCTCTGTTATGATGATAGCACAACTACCTCTTTTCATTCAATGTTCTACAAAACCTTGAAGGGTAATGTGCTTTGATAAGACATAGTTAATGAAATAATTAATCCTAATCACCTATGCTGAACCAGATTGGTGCTGTGTTTCAGTCCTGCCACATTATCACCCAATAAATGTTGGGTCCTGGAAGGGAGTAGCCAGGTGAGGCTCTTCAGGAGCATTCCCACAGAGAGTTTATGGGTCTGTGAAGAGCCTGACTATAAAGAGCCTTATCTTTGTGCTGGGGTGGTGAAGATCACCATCACCATTGCAGGTGGCACTGCTGGGCCCCTGGGCTGCCCCCTGGCTGTGCTGGGCACTGTGCAGGCACAGAGCCCAGGGCTCTGACAGCTGACCTGCTGCTGCTGGAGGGGGCACCAGCTCTCACTTGGAACATCAGCACTCAGGGCACAGAGCACCCAGGGAACAAACAAGTGGATGGATTTCTTTAGCTGCCCTGCAGCTAGCTGAGCTGGTAAAAACTTAAAATATTATAAAGTCAGAGACAGCATTTCCACTATGCCTGGTGATAAACAAATAGAGATGATAAAGTTAGATGACTTATTCAGAGTGGTCATATCCTATTCACAACTGAAAATCAAGGAGTGTCTGGGACAAACTGCCTGGGAAACGCTTCAAGAACTGGAAGCAACAAACCTTTCACACACAAGCAGTATTTTCAGGCTTTTCCCAGTGTGACCATGAGTAAAATTGTTCACTGGAGGCAGACATTCCTTTTGGCCAGCTCTGCCTTTTGTGATCTCTGCCCCCCACAGAGCCGAATCAATACCACGTAATATCATCCTTTGTATCTCTGCTGTTTTGTGTATATAAAGAAGATAGAATTGTGTAATTTTGACATGAACAAGGTTTTAGTCTGTAGTATGATGAATTAAACATAACTGACTTACAACAAGCCAAGAGCTTTAAGCAGTCAAGTCTGATCTGCTCGAAATCTCAGATTATTAAGCATTGGTACTGTTCTACTCTACTCTGAAAAGAAACAGCCCATCCAATTGGAGCCCAGCTCCAATTAGAAATATAATATTTAAAAAACAAGTTAATATCAACATAGATTAGGCAAGTAAAGTGCCATTTTATTTTAGAGAGGAACAAAAAAAAAAATCTTAAAATTATTTGTTTAAATATAAAAATTTCTGGGTTTATGATTCTTAATTTAAAATGAGAAATAAACAAAATGTGCAAATCATAAATACCAAAATAATAATAAAAAACAAATATTTTTGTCATCTAAATTTTACTCATCAGGCATCAAATCTGTGAAATGAAAAAAAAATTCCCTACAGTTACAAAATAGATATAATGAATATAATTAATGGTAATTACTTTGGAAAGATACACAGTGTCATAGAGCAATATTTAGAAGGAAGAAAAAAGAGGTTGGAAAGATAAGATGACTGGTGGGGACAAGAGTAAATGAGATATGAATTTTTAACAAGAAGATGAAGAAAAAAACAATGTAATTCAAGGCTACATAGGTGACAGAGTAAAATTATTCTTCTGTTTGGGAAAATGTGGCATTCATATGAAGCTAAGAGACAAAACTGAATGAGCTGAGAGAAGGGCACAAAATAAGAACTATGAAAATTTTCAGAACAAAGCACTTGTGAAGGAAGGATGAAATAAACATTATGCTGATGTGCAAAAATGTATGTAATATACCTTAAATGAACATGTAGACTGAATATCACAAGTAACTGTGAGAAGATGGAACCACAATTACGCTGGTTTTTCCAAGCTCAGCTGTATGACCAAGAACAATCCCACATAAGATTAGGGATATTTGGGAAGATCAGTTATTCTTATTTCTCACAACCCTTCAGCTGACATAAGAACACATTCCATTGAACTGCTACACACACGACCAGTGAAACAAGATCTTGACCTCAGAGTCCAAATCAAAAAAACTGAAAAAAGCAGTTGGGGAAATCAATGCAGGCAAGTGGACATTTTCCAGCCTTCTTTGCCTACGTGTTTCTCTTTACTGAGGGAGGAAAGGAGCACAGTAGAAAGTCCATGCAGTCTCTAACCCTCCTGCCATATTTTTAGTTGCTTCTTGCCTGTTCCCAAAGAGCTTACAAATCAAACTGACTACTGGTCAGTCCAGAGTGCAACAGAGATTCTACTGGATGGTCTTCCTGTAGTTATGGAAGAGTCAATAGAATTTCTGCTTGAAAATCAATTCTGTTGAAGTACGTGTTTATCACAGTACATGGGGATCAAAGAAGAGCAAAGGTAGATTAGTCTCCTGTTTATACTCATTTGGAATTTCATAGTATACTAAATACTTGCCTTATTTTGTGATACAATAAATACACTTGCAGTAGGTGATTTTACACCTTATCATGTACACCTTATACCTACATAAATATTTACATATATATACACACACACTTAGAGACATACACTGTATTTAGGCACTTTCAGGTGTATATATTTCTGTCTAGTGGCCTAGTTTAGTTAGAGACATTTCATCTTCAGTCCAGCAGATGACAGTTCCAAGTTGGATTTTTCTCTATTTACTTTGTATAAACATGGAAATGAACTGTACAATTACTTGACATATATTAAACCTAAATTCTACATTTAATCTCCATTTATTAATTGTGACTAAAGGCAACCGAGGTTCCCCTTGTATAGAATGTCATAATATTGCAAAATTTGGTAGAAAGAAGAAAAGATGCACTTATTCTAAGAACCCATTTCTATTTTAGAACAAAACCTTTTAAGTTTATCCTGCAGGATTAAGTATGGCAGAGGGACCTAGAAGAATATAAACCTAGAGCCAAACTTAGCTCTGTGGTAAAGAGAGGAAGCTGAGCCATGATTATTATAATTAGGAAAAATCTATCCTCTTGCAATGGCAGTTACACAAATCCCAGGTTAACAGGCAGAAGTGACAATGTTCTTAGGAGGAGTCAAATCCAGACATCTCAACCTCACCAGTATATGATTACAGAATAAATAAAATTTCCCTGCAGCTGAAGATTTGTATTAACATTGTTGGCATCACTATTGTCCCTTTTAAAGCTAACTTGTGGCTGAAATGGAAGCAAGTTTTAACATTAGTATGCATACAAGTCACTCTGATATTATTCTAACACATAATGATTCCAGAAATCTCTGAAAGATTAATGATGATCACATAATTCCAGAAAGTCAGCACTATATATGTAGAAATATATTGGTAATAAAAACCAGTCACTGTTGTGCCTTTCCCCAGTTGGGGATCTCTCACTTTTCTTTGATTTCTAAAGGCTTCAGATCAATAGCTGGAGTGACATTATTAACAGCTCCCTCAACACCTTGGCCAGCACTAATATTAAATCCATTATACCTTCTGTTTGACATTTGCAGTACAGCAGAAAGTGCTGTAGATACAGTCAAGCTGCCTTGGGAATGGGGTTGGATGCAGGGTTAGTGAGATGGCTTCCCTTGCCTGACTCTAAATTCATCTCATTGATAGAAAACTTCAGCTGTTCAGAAAACTATACTAGGCAGTAAATAATTCACCTGTCAAAGTGGGTAAAAAAAATCCCAAAACACTTTCATGCTATTTTTGAAATACATTATCAAAGGGTCTTCAAAAGGTATTTGACATTCCTTATTTTCATCATGTTTACAGAATTTAATAGGTATCAAAACACACATCACAGTGTTTCCAAATGAATGCCTTACTAGTGAATGATGTTGGAAACATAGACAGTTGTTTGGTTTGCAGTTTTAACTTTCACAGTAAGATTTTAAGGCATTTATTGTACATTGTAGGCACCATGCAATAATATAGCTTAATCAACCTGAGCAAAATTGTCAGACAAATTAACTGGCAATTCTCAGGGTATTTACACTGGCATATCTTGTATCTGTATTAAATTCCTCAGCATGCCCACTCACTGTGGCATTCCCTAGACTCTAGCTCTGGTGTTTTGGCTGAGCTTCATTTAGGGCAGAGCAAGACATGGGAAACTATGTCTAGGATATCCTTGAGTTCCTATTTGTGAGTACTTCAGAGCAACCACCACTGATTTTGGCTTATATTAATGTCCTGGCTGTGAATGTTACAGCTGGCAAGTGACAGTGCCCATGCTCTTCCCTCCCTTCTAGTGGCGCTAATCTGTGGCAGAGGTCATTGTGTGTAAGTAGGGCAGTAGCCTCCTAGGTGCCTTTAACAAACTCTAGAATCACAGTCCTAACAAACCATTCTTGTCTCAATGTGTGATCAAAGAAAAAAAAGTAAAACAAAAACTGACATGGATGTCTCAAGGTTCTGGGCCCTATGCTGCTCTTTTGGTTTTTATTACATGAGCCTACAATAAACATTTTCCCTGTTAAAAGAACTACTGCAACATGTAGAGGAGTGCCTTTTATAGACATGGACAACTCTGAGCAATAAAAGCTGTCTCCATTTGATATTTTGGATATTTTCCCAGATTCTAACTCCAGCCACAAAGTGGACTGCTTATATTCTATTATTTAAATAGTTTATATAAATAATAAGAAAATACGCAAAATAAAGATTCCATTTCTGCATACATCTGCTGATGGCCACCCCAAGAATGCAAAATGAGTGAAACCAGAACTCTATTACCTTAAGTGAAGATAGATGGGGCATTAAAGCTTTATAATAAATATTTCCCATAGCCTAACTCAGTTTGAGGGCAAGACTACAAGGAAGTTCAGTGTTCAGTGAGGTGTCAATGTAATTTTATGTTTTTAATTTCCTCAGTTTTGAAATTGCCCAAAGAAACAATTTAATTGCTATGCATGCTATAGTTTGAATACTTCCAACTGGGCTTTTAAAACACACATTTTACTGAAATGAACAGGGTAGAAGTGGCTCTCCTCTACATTTTACTTGTAGTGTTTGGCTGGTAACAGCATCATTTTATTGGCCATTTACTTAATCTTTATATAAGCTTTTACTATGTTTGTCATAGTATTAGGAAAAAGTTCTTAAAAGTGAAAACCTAGAAATCTAAAATTAACAGAATATTACTGAGACCCATAATCATGTTTTAGTTCTGTCTCTATGGGCAGCTCCCCAGGTGTGTGATGGCAATCCAAGCATAGGAAATGCCATTACCAAAAATATATTCTGCTAAGATCTGAGAAAATACAGTTGCAGTGACAGACCTTTCAGGTGCTAATCTCTTCCACTCAAAGTACAGGGAGTCAGCCCTACCAAGACTTGTCCCAGGAAAGTCTTCTAGTCTTTTTTTAAGTATTGCTTACTCCTTCTGACTATCTGAGAAGTACCTCTTCTGAATAGCAACTCAGAAAAAAGTGTAAATTTTCTTATCTGAGCAATTTTGCTTAATAGAGCAATTCTTTAGCTTCTCATGTCTAACTGGTGTGAAAAATCACAGAGATAATATCCAAAGAGAATTTGGATAACGTGTGAGAAGGAGACATTCTAAGGGAGTGGATTTGCAACCTTTACTTTCAGTTCTCTGCTAGAATAACTAATGTTCTTTTCAACTGAGAGTTTAAGTGAAATACTATAGACTGTACTTCAGGCACCCCATGGGTTAACTTACTATTGCAGTTATTCTTTGACCAAAGTTCTGTCTGATATATTTTGCTAAGTTGTCTAAATCCTGCTGTAGTATTGATTTCTCCCTTTAAAAGCTCTCACCCATTCAGTAAGCTCCAAGGACCCCTTGTCCCAGCTCAATTCACTCTAAAATGCAGCTGGGATATGTTATTCCTGACACCAGTATTACAGTTGCTAACTAATGTTAGAGATATAAGATGGTTTTAGAAACAGAAAAGGAAATGTTTCTTTACCACAGAGAAATATACAGTACTCCTTAGAACTCTTGGATAACTGTTTTGCCCAAAGAGACTTTTTTTCTCTTATTCTATTGCTTCTGGTTTTTCATTTATTGGGCACTTAACAGTAGCTACATTGAATTTATTAAGAGGACAGTATTGCCACTGTAATCCCAAACCTGCAGAACTAGTATAAGTAATGAAAAGACATAAGGTAATGCATAGAGGAAGTAAATTAGCCATCCAGGCATCATGGTCCAGAGGTTCTCTTCTCACAACAGGAGCCTGCAAATCATGTTCTACATCAAGTCTTTAAAATTGCCTTAAATTTTTCACCGTTAGTATTAAGTGGAATTGAAGGTTCCAGAAATTTCAAAGAACATACCCACTGAGGGGCCAGTCTTGAAAATAGCTACTCACAAAATTAAAGATTTTTGATAAATATGTCCTCTGACACTGCATCCTTAACTCATTCTTGTTTTCTTTTCTGCTTTGCTGTCCAGTAAGTATATATTTTTAACTACCCCCATTTTCTTCAGTTTAATTTCAGAGAATAAAGTCTGGCGCTGGAAAAAACCACTTCTTATTATGGTTCAGTATCACTGCTTCTTAGGCTAGCTTAGTCAGTTATTTTCTTCTATTATAATGCCAAATGTTATTTAGATTTCAGTCATTTAGTAATGGTACACTGAACACA
>JAREIS010000106.1:2197500-2215000 GCA_030060385.1 Muscicapa striata striata | reverse complement strand
CTTTTCAGTACTATATTTCAGTCACAACTCCTCTTTTGAAATTCTTCAATATACTTTTCATTTCACAGTTGTATTATTAACTGCATTAAACTATGAAGTCTAAGTACTCATTTCAATAGAAGTAATCACAGATCCCATAGTGAATGGAAACAGGACAAACCACCCCAGAACACGCTACTTATAAAATGATTAACACAAAATGTTTGAGACAGGAAAGGCACCATGACAACCAGAGTTTTGCTTCAGTCCTCTCCACATCCACCTGCTCCCACCTCCCCAGAAAACAGCTGTGCTTCAAGGGCAGCCTGGACACAAGTGAATTGAGAAAACATATGCACAGGAAGAAACTGCTCTAATAGAAGAAACACAGAAAATTATGGGCTTTATAGGGCAGGACATTTATCAGACACAGACCTTGGCTATCTTTCCTTGTCTTCAGGAAGCAAGCAGGAGACTCTGATTTGAGAAGCTAATGGTGAAGGAATGTAAGGGAAATTCCAGCATACTACCTGTTACAAGTATGTCATAAGAAGCAATGGCAAGGTTTATGACCACTGTCACCGAGCCCATTCCGAGCAAACGGAATTCTAGATGTTCAATGTGGAATTTTACATACATTCTATAAAAATAAACTAAAAAAAAAGAGGATTTCTTTTTCGGAATAACATTATCATTATCCATTAATTCACTGTTGTTACATGATATTGCAAATAAATCTGTCTGTTGTCAGGTTGTGGACACGTTAACTACAGCAGTGCTGTGAACATGAAAGATCACAAAGAAAGCAATTATATTTCCTTGCTCTGCATAAGGTTATAAGAAGAACTATGATCTGATTTATTCTTTCTTCCAATCTTTAGCTGAAATCAAGAACATTCAAAATTATACTACGACCTTGTTATACTATGGACTAGTGTGGCAGTAACAACAGAAATCCCTACAAAATAATTTCAGCTTCAGATGGCAAAAATTGAGAGAAACCATGAACAACCTATTACCCACAAGCAGCAGTTTAATAGCATACTTCATTTCAGCCTGTAGCTAAAAAATACAGATTCTGAAAGGAAATACTAGACTTCCAGAAGATTCTATATAATTGCACAGTTCACATCTTCTTATTAGCCAATTTACTCTTCAGATTTACAGCTCTGAATGCAACAAAATCTTTGTCACATGGTGCACTTAGGATTTTTCATCCTCCAAATTAATTTTTTTTTATCACTGGAAACAAACACAGTAGCACCCACCAAGTTTTAGGCTTCCATTTGCTTCTGGGAGAGCAGCCTTTTCAGGGCCTTACAGCCCAACACAACATTAAGTATGTGTCTGATGTTAAACCTGTGCTGAACTTTCCTCAAGGTAAATGGGATGCAAATGAATGTTTGGTTCTTTCTTTTAATATGGATGATCTCATGCACCTTTGAACTGTTCTTCTGCCAGCTGCCACTTACCACTAGCAGAGAAGTAAATTTTATAGGATATGCACTGGGTAATTTTAAACTAATCTCCACAGAAAGAAAATAGTTCATTGGGAGTAAAAAAAGTGTCTGATAATGCCACCTCTACAAGTTGCTTTGATGGGTGTAAGAAAGTGGGAGCAAAGCCCAAGGTTCTCTAGCTGGCAGTGCCACACAGCTTATACTTTACTTCCATAATCATTTATAAAAACACAGCAAAATGAACAGCAGCTTGTGCTCCTATCATAATGTACAACCTCTCAGTACCTCATGTACAATAATACCTCCACAAAAATCAAGCTGTATTGCTTCTGCTTCTTCGTACAACACTTTGCATGACTAAGAGCAGCAAGTGACAACATTCTCCAGTTAACTGAGATTGATTATTGGTGCTTCAGCACATCCATAATCATGATGCATGCAGCATGGAGAGATGAAATTATTTTCATGCACTGCCCAGATTGGTGGAAAAAGCCTTCTTTTCTAACTGAACTGAATATCTATAGGATGCATACAATTCTGCTCTAGAGGAATGGGTACTGTGCAAGCTGCCAAAAGATCTCTAGCTCTACTCATGCCATGCATGCCTCTGAGCAAGACTGGTCATTCATGCTGACTGCATTTGCTACTCTTCAGTCACAGTGGTCACCACTACAAAGAACAGAAATTACCAGTGCGTGCCACTGAGATACTACTGTTTTACTGTGAACAATAGTGAGAATCTGAAAGAAGCATAAGAAATGAGTGTGGTACATGGTGGAAAGTATGCAATTGTAGGTCTGGATTTTATTTCAGTAACAGTGGTTTTACAGCTGGTTAACTATACTGACTTCAAAAGAATTGCTGCAGATTGTTACTAATGAAGTGACTATAGAGTGTGAACCTCTGTATCTGCTTACAGCAACAGGAAACTGAAGATTCTTTAGCAGAAAAATGGCTTAGCAAATTTTTTTTCTTTTCTTTTACAGCACATTTTTTTAAGGCCACTTCAAAAAATCACAGAGGACATAATATTTTAAAGAAGTCACTGTTATGCCATAAAATCCTGGAAGTTATAAAAATACCTAAGATGTTGGCACTTCACATTTGGTAACTTCCCCGTTTGGCGAATACTAGAACTACTCTGAAGTTCAAGTGACTTTTCTAAATCAGAATCATCACATCTTTCTGGAGGATGTGATTCCTAGGAAACAAGGAAGAATTTGCCTTTTTAAACAGACATATCAATAGCCTTTGCTTTTTTTCCTTACTAAGCAATGCAGTTTAACTGTGGTATCATTGTAACAACAGAAGTTAGTGCTACAGTAAATCTCATTTGATCAAATGGATTAAACAGTACTTTTAGATTGTGGAAATGGACAGTGCACTGCAAACTCCTTGATGAATAAGGAGTGATTAATGAAATACTTTTTAAGGTGAAATACGGTTACAAATAGCTCAGTAATAGAAAAAGCAGTAATATATTAATGCTATAAAGAATTTTCTATATCGGGATTAACATGCCAAATTGCAGATAGTTAAATATTTAAATTGTTAATTTTCTCGTTATTCCATGTTTCTCTAGATACTAAACTCCATGTAACCCAACACAAAAGATTAGAGATGAAATATGAAACACAATATGAAAATCACCACACTGTACTACAATTTATAAAACAAAACATCAAGGAGAGAGTGAAACACAGTGTAATGTGATATCAACACTAGAACTGGTTTTCCTCCTGACTCATGGGTATGATACCTCCCTCTTCATAACTTTTACAGATCACAAGACTTCTGAATATTGGACTGCTTGGGCAGAAATGCTATGTCCCTTCCCAATCCATCTTACTTTCAATTTTAATTCACATATCTCAAGGACAGACACAGAAACTGAAAAGCCTTCTGAATAAAGTTTTGCATATCCTAGTAGAAAGAAAAATTTATCTTCAATACTGAATTGGATAGAATAAAAAAGACTTTCAATTACTGTACACACATGTATATACACACAGCAGTATGTAACTCATTTAGCATAGGTTACCAAAAGGAAAGAAAGAAAGAAAAAAAATCCATGAAATTACAGCAATTTTCATTAAATTGTTGACATCAGGGGAGGCACTTTCAATTAAGTCCAATGTGGGACTATAGAATGAGATTCAAATTACTCTTCCAGGAAACTAGAAAAGTCTTTTCAGCGTCTCCCCAAAGGCCAGGGTCAACTTTTCAAAAGCAGCCTTTGATTCGAGATGCTCAGCCTGAGACAGCTCTTTGGAAAATTTTGCCATGGATATAAAATCCTTAATACCTTTATGTTAGGCAGCTATCAGCTAGAGAATTTTCCTATTGGGACAGGATGGGGGCTTGTAGCCTTCTGCAGCTGGTATCAAGTGGCACCTAGTCTGTCAGGAGCAAGTGTATTCAAGGCAGCTTACACTAGCACTGGGTATTAAACATATCTTTGGACACCTGCTTTTGCTCAACTCAGCTCCCATTTTCTCTCATACCTTTGGTTTTATTTTCTCTTCATCTTGTACAGAGATTGCCCATGGCAGTTCTTTGTAATGCTATATAACCTAAGAATGAAGGAATTAAAGGTCTTGGTACAAGCCTCTATGACCCTATGCCAGGCTGGGAAGAGAGCCCTTCCAATGTTGTAAGAAACTTGCAGTCTGAATCCTGACCAAGACCACGGTGGTGTGGGAGGGAGCCTTAAATTAAGTCACTCCTATAACTCCTGCCATTAAGACTGTATCAGAATGGATTTGACCAGGTACATAGCAGGAAATTGGGGTACTGGCTAAAAGACCAAATTTCACAACTTTCTCAAACTATTGTCTAAAACATATTTGCATTTTACAAAACTGAGTAACAGAAGAAAAGATTCTACTGCTTCTTTGGAAAAGAGGAGAGTTTTCTCATTCACTTTTCCTTTAAGACTGGAAAATATCCCCAGAATCTCTCTTTTTTTTAAACAATTATTCCTGCTGCATTTCAAGCCAGCCCATCTCTTTCTCAAGGCAGCCATAGGTCTTTTCTACTTCCATCTCAAATTTTCTCCCTTTCTTTTAGTCTCTTTCTGTGTCCCTCTGGAAAATTCCATCTGGTTTTATTGCTACTCAGAACTGGAGGTCATTCCAAGTTTGAAAGATACAAAAGCCTTACATTACTACATTTAGATGTAAGAGCTGATAGGTGAGAGCAAAACACAGCTGCCAAGATATTTAACTTCAGTTTTATAAACTGTGAGGAAGACAGCAAAACAGGAGCACACAGAAAACAAAGCATGAAGTTGCAGAGAAAGGCAAGAGTTATACATGATGCAGATAGACACTGTCCCCAAATAACTGCCTTCTTCTTAAAAGTGATTAGCCATATTGATCACTTAGAGTAAGTCTTTCCACAGTCAGATTATTTCAGGATTCACAAATGTGTTGGTGGAGGGGGACATGTTGATGGTTTGGTGTCTTTAAAGCTGCTTTTGTGCTATTCCTTTTATTGTAAATTAGCCATTAGCCACAGATCTAGATCCTAAATATGGCATACTGCAGAAATATGTTGGGTTATGTCTTTTTAAAGCTTTCAATTGGTTTTCATTTGTCCTGGGTCTGAAATATCCCATTCTGTGAGTACTGTAGCTAATGGAATGGAGACTGATGGTTCAGCACATTGGGGTGTCCTCTGGGGATCCTGTTATCTTCCTTCCCACACTAAGGATGAGCCTCACAACTTGTGTGCCACTCCTTCCAATCATAACATTAACATTACATCATGAGAAATTGCATTAAGATTTAATGACCCTCAGTTTGCCACTTCACTTTGGCAAGGCACACTGATATGGCAGATTTCAAACTTGATACCAGACTTACTGCAGTATTAGCCCATTGTCAGCAGTCAGTGCACCTTTTGCAAACATCCTGGAGTATCCTTTCCTCATCATATCTCTTGTCCTCACCTACAGTCACAATTTTGTAGTGGAAATCACCTGTTAGCTTCTGCTGTGGAATAAATTTCCTTCCTCCTGCACAAAAAATCCATCATTCTTGAAGAAGGTGTAAACCTAGCTTAGTACTCCATTTGTTTTCCAGCAGCAAAATGAATGACCTTGTTTCAATTACATTTACAGTAAAAAATACAGCATTTACAGTATTTGAGTACAGTGACTTTGGCTGTTTTATTTATGAATATCGATTTCTGCATAAGGGTACCATTTATACTTTACTCTTACATTTTTGGTGAATGAGCACACTAATATTGGCTCATAGGTGAATCACAGCAGGTACTGCATAAAATACTGCTGAGACTGTAAGAAAGCTCTCATACTATTTAGCAACACAATGCCAACAAGGATGAGAATAGAATATTTCTCTCTGAGGGTTGGTTCTTACATATATTGATGTCTACAAAAGTTTTATTATCAAAAATCAGGAGATTTCAATCAGACTTTTTAGCAGTAGGTGCTGGAGTTCTAAACTACTGTATTCAGTGAGAAAGTGGTTTTTTTTTGCATTTCTTCAAATACTGAAACAACAAAAATGGCTACAAAGGAGCAGTATATCAGGAACCAAAACACTATACCTGAAAGAGGCACTCCTAGGGTAGATCTAATATTTTATTCCTGTGGTTTGCAGCTGCCAGTGAGATGCTAATAAATACTATATGGAGTGTCTTCCCTCTATTGTTCATATCTGTCCACTAGAGACAGAGTGGAAATCACTGATCACACTTCCTACTACCGTGACCACCCTTCCAGCTACCTCCTCAACCTCCAGCAGCCACAGCCACAAATTTCCCTCAAAAAAACAAACTAAACCAAAAACCCAAACAAAAAGCCACCACAAAACAAACAAATAACCCTACCCACAATCCTGTGGGGACTTTCATTTGATCAGTTTTACACATTTTAAGAAAAATGTTGCACCTACAACTTTTCCAATTTGAATAGGATCAAGGTTAAATATGGAGCTAAAGAAAGTTACTTTTGTTTGGGGGGAAAAAAGTACTTTACAGATTGTGATAGCTTGGTTTGGTTGGATAAGAAAACAGTAAATCCATCTTCTGTGGCATCAATTAAAGAATGGAGATCTGCAAATATGATGCAGTTGATTGCTTCCTATTAAATGCTCAACTTTTAGAGATTCACACAATGACCAGGGAGTGTGAATATTCTCCCAACTCTGACTTGGCAGCCATGTTATTTTAACAGCATAGTGTCAGCAAACTGGGTGTGTGGCTTCAAATTTCATCCATTATCTACCCCATGATGTGTGCAGTATCTCACAGACCATTTAGAGGACTGACTTGACCTAGTGAGAGAAATGCAAGGAAAGCTAAAGGCAACAAAGCATTAGTAAATAAATATCTGCAGAAAGTCCAGAAGTGTTAGAAATGGCCCACTCCATGCACAGTTAATGTGAGGCAACAGTTACATTGATAGTTACGTTGCTCCACTTAATTGTCTGGTCCCATATCTCATTTTTCTAATTTCTATCAGCAAATATATGGTCACAATTAGGAACTTACCACACCCTTTCACTTAGCTTGAAAAATCTATATCAAATCAAAATTATTACTAAAAAAAAGATGAAAACTTATCAAATGTAAAATTAGATTAAGAGTCAATCAAAATCCAGCTGTGAATTTATCATTTCAATGAATTTCAATGAATGGTTTAAAATCTGTTCAAAATCTATTTGAAAATGAATATGTAATAATTCAGGCATATCTCTTTCTCAAAGCTAGTATTGTCAGATGTATTCTGTGCATTATAATTCATGAACAGGGTAGATGACTATTTGAGAAGTATTAAAATGAGCTGACTTTTCAATACAAGTGTCTGGACAATAAGTTTTTCTATTCTTGGCAATTCAGAAATGTAGACAATTGTGCTAGAAAAATAATGTGTATTGTAATATTCATTGTACAGTAGTAGTATAGTAAGTGGCAATTCTGGACATTACAAGAGACACAAGGATTATTTTCTGTGATTGCACAGAGAATACTTGGATTTCTTGTGAAGCTTTTGCATTGGAAATGAGATTCATCAGTCTGAACAGGGCAGGGTTAGAGCCCTTAGCAACATGCTTATTTTGTAGAAGGTCACTCAATAATAACTTCCTCTGCCCTCCAAGCTTATTAAGACTGACTGGCATATATTAATGAAAACACCTGATTCTCCAACCATAAAACCCAGACAAAGACTTTATTTTAATATTAAGGAAGGAACCCTTAATTAGCAGGGTTTCAAAAATGTCAGCTTCTTCTATTAGCTGTTCTGGTCCATCAAAGCCATAATCCCTACTGTCAAATTTCATCACATGATAGACAGTTTGCTGGCTATCTTTCTTTTTTTTTTTTAACTGATCATACTGACTGAAGCTTTTTATTTTGCCATCACATTTAACAAGTTTGTATGCATTTCATTGTTACATTGCTGATTTTACTCCTTTCAAAGTCTGCCTGTGTCAGCTAAAAGAAGAAAAAATCTGGGGAAACATAAAGTATTACATATTGATACACAGACATATAATTAAAGACTTTTGGGGAGAGCTCTCATTCATAATATTGATTCTTTTCTAGGGCATGCAAATGTGTTCTATGAAAATACAAATAAAAACCACCATTCACAGATGAATTTCCATTTCAGGCATGTTAAGAAAAAAAAGAGAAAAAATGCTAGAAATATTGCAAAGACCTTTAGAGATGCATGTTCTTTAGAATTAACCCACAACACATCTTCATGCTGCATAAAATTTGCTCAAGTAGGTATTGCTTGCACTGCCCTCCAAATGAGAGATTGCATCAAATTTTACTGAAATAAACATCCAATTTAAAAGGATTTATGTTCTAGCTTCATTCAGCATTTCTGTGTTTGTTAAACACATTCACAGGAATGTATTTTTTTGACTTAAAAGAAAGCAATAGAAGATTACTGTCCTGTCACAGACTTCTAAATGCCCCATCTAAACTCTCTCAAACATGGTCTGGGGATTTGATAAAACTGTATCTTCAAAGCCAGCACATACCTGAGTAGGTTTTCTCTTCTTTAACAAAAATAAAAGGAAAATTTGATAGAATTTGTAGGATGACATTGTATTTAGACGAAGTACATTACTATGGTCTTTCTATGCCTGCTTTTTCTCCAAGTATTTCCTCCTAAAATTTTAGATTTATTTATTAATAATTTATGCAATGCTGAAAATACAATAAATGCTACAGTAAATAGGAGTCTGAGTATTGAAGTTATAACTGAATCCAAGTAAGAAAAACAAATTCCCAGTATTCAAGAAAAAGAGAGAACTTTCTGAGTGGAAGAGTGTGGGTAACATTTATATTTTAATGTAGGAGAGAAACAGTCTGAAAAAAAAGAGCTAGGTATGCTAGAGTTAATAAATAAGATGCACAGGCCTCTGCCAAGTACTGGAGGCAGCAAGAGAAGCACAAGAAAGCCAAAATCAGTAAAGGAAATTGAGGCAATCTGAAAGATTACAATCTGAGAGTAGTGATGCAGTGTCGTCAGAAAAATAAAAATGTAGGGATACTGACAGGCTTGTAAGAAAAATTCATAATGGTCACAGTTTACTAAGACTGAAGAAAAAAGTGAAACTGAGGTTGGATGAAGAGGGGAAGATTACAGAAATGCAGGTAACCAATTAAAAAAAGGATAGAGATGAATCAACAAATTTTGGATGGTTTTGTATGCAGGGTGTTGTGGAAGGCATGGAGAGGAAAACACGATAGTGAATCTGGATAATGGGAGGACATTCAATTTTAAGACAAGAGAGAGAAAGAAGAATGGTTCAAATATGTTTATAGATATTCTTTTGCAGTATTTGGCACTACTGAAGAGCAGAAAGGAGGGAGAAGGTTCTGCAGCCTGAGAGATGCATATGGACTGCAAAGAGCCGTGAGTTCTGAAGACAAAAGACACCTTTAGAGCACAGTGATATTTTTTGTATCTTAAATGTTATAATACCTAATACATGTTAGGAAACAGTAGGTGAAAAGTTCACTTCTACTTAGACTGAGATATGGGCAAGAAATGAAGGAGGTGTTTGAAATACAACTGCAAGGGTCAGTAAGAACGACAAGAAGCAGGAGAAAAAATATCCAAGACTCAAAATTATAGAGGCCAATGGAAATTTTTGGCAGAAATCAGAGGTAAATGTTGAAAATAGGGCTGAAGTCAGAAAAACATCAGCAGAACAGAAATAAACTAAGAGCTAATAGAGGAGATAGAGAGGGAGAAATCAGAGATATGACCACTGAGAAGTGCAAAAACCAAGAAAGGAAGTGGCACTTCTGAGGCAGAACAACAAATACAATGCAGAGAATAAGTCCAAAAAAAGGAACAAAAGCAAAATATATTCTTTGCTGAAAGATAGTCTGTAAACTGACTCACTAGTTTACACCATGTAACAGATATTTAATGAAAATATATCCTTCCAACCACAGGAAAATAATTCCAGTTCTTCACATTGTGGAATTCTTGCCACTGTTAATTACTGCATAAAGCTGTATGTGTTAATTGAAGATCCTTGTACCACTGTCTTTTTGAATGTCCTGTTTAGACTTTACTGCCTCCTGAGTGCCTGTATCTATTTCAAGTGACCAAGTAAGTTTTTGAGGTCAACTTACACCTAGACACTGCATTCGTTTTAATGGGTTTAAGTGACTGTGAACATTTACTCAACTGATTTCTCTTTCATTTAATTAATTTAGTAATGAAACTCACTATTTAGAACAGAAGAGTTCCTTAGCTTTTGAATGATACAACTAAGAAGTGGAGCAACATGGATGGCAGCAAGATAATGAGGCTAATACACGAAGTTCAGTTCTCCCTCCAGCATCACTCACAATACCTACTAACTAAAAACCAGTCAAACAGGAAAGCTTTATTAGTTTTAGACCCTGAGCAATCTTTATTTTGTGAGGTAGATGACAACTAACCTTAGTTTTAAAAACAGTTTTTCCTAGAAATACATACAATTAAAGTTGCTTGTAAAAACATATATGACCAAGTCACTGGCAGGATTCCTCTGTAGAATAAAAATCCATAAAATATGGTTCCTACTTTCAAGCATTTTAACAAGTAAGCATATTTTTAGGCTTTTCCCTTTCTCTTATTCATTATTTTTATTTTTTTTGGTATTTTTTATATTAGTTCCCTTGTTTTAGTTTTTCTTTATCTCCTGCAGTTAAAGCACTCCAGTATCTGTCATACCCAACAAATCACAGTGAGGGTCTTTTTGCTACTTCTTTGAACAATCTTGTTGTTCTGCCAGCACACAGGCTCTGTCAGGGTCTGTCCTGTACTGCTCCCTTTCAAAACATGTGGGGAAAGGCTCCAGGTACCTAACATGCCAATAATTAAGAAATTCTCCAACACTTCTCTTTATAGTTGCCTTGACAAAGAAATATTGTCAGGCCTTGATTGCACTTTATGTTCAAGATATCCTCAATATCCTTTCTCATGACGCCCAATATTTGTGCTGCTTTTGCACATTGTTGACAATTTCAGAGAACTATCCACAGTGATTCCAAGACCTTTCTCCTGAGGTGTAACTAATGCTATAGTTGAACCTGTTAGCAGTCTCTGCTATCCATGGAGCTGTCTCATGCAAAGGGAAGAAATAAGAAGAGAATGACATTAAAAATGGTTTCTCATATTTTAGGTATGACAGTGACTCAAACCTCAGGGGTTTCTGTAGCCACACTTGGAAAATATGTGGTGCTGCCTTGCTGCTGGATTCCAGATATGTACCACAACATGGCACTTTCTGTGCTTGACTGGAACTTCCTTCATCAAGCTATTCAGCATGATGAGAACATTTGATTGTAACTTGTTTTAAATCATACATGGGTGTACATAATGTGTGTTTTATATCAGATGCAGCCAGAATGGTGTAGTTATGGACTGATGGTCCCTGGATACACCAAGGGAAAATGAGGCTTATGTGAGGAACAAAAGGGGAAAAATATAAAAGAGCAGGAGGATAGCATAAGAATGCAGGCAAATTAATATAACTGATTTTTTTCAGTTGCTACAATTTTGGGTGAGAAATTCTGGGTTGCCTTCTTTACAGCAATGCCACTTTTGTGGATCAGAATGGTCAGTTTTTCACTGACAGGCAAGAATATTCAAAACTCTTCAGTTGGAAAAGAGTATTATAATCACTGACTGGAAAGTCTGCCTGCTGGCAATGTAAGCTATTATTTTTGTATATAGTGTGCACAATTAATACCAGTGTATTTGGACCAATTTGTGCTGCAAATAAAGCTGTGCCCCTTCTTTGCCAAAAAAGAGTGTAATTTCAAGCCATCAGGATTTGCATCTTGGGAAAGGATGGAAAATGAATATGCCAAAAATAAAAGAAAACTATGCTGCTTTAAAGAAATAGTAAATTACTGAATATAAGAGAAAGGGAATTAGGTTCAATGATAGTTCAGTATGACATTTTGTTTCTTGCCTTTCCTCGTACTGTAGGAAAGAACTAAAGGAAGCTAAATGAGATCTCGATATAAATATGTAATTAGACTTTTGCAGTCCAAAAATTGCCATAAACCACATTTTCCTATGTCTACAGTCCCTACTCAAAATGTAATAAAATTCTTACATTTCAGACTTTATAGGAGTTTAGATGTACAGATTGCATTGACTGGAGAGCATGGTATATAGCCCAAAAGATTAAATACATTGCTAAGGAGATACAAATTTTCTATTTCCTTTTTCAAAGTTGGTTTACATTTTTATACTTCTCTGCAAAATGATTTTTACTAAATTCTCCTGTAAGTATTTTTACACATTGAACTGACTTTTCAAAAGAAAATAGAAGCTTGGTGACAGAAGCTGTACAACACCTGTGCATGCCTATGTAGGACTTAATTCTCTTTTCTACACATATGACTCTCAATGGATTATTTAAAGCATTTGGAAGCATACAGACACAAATACTCAGAGTCTGCTTTGGAGAGGAGTTTAGAGCGTGAAAGAATCATCTGCATTGTTATCAATTAAATTGCCTATCAATTAAATTAAGTACTGCAGGCACCTCTGGCAGGGATCCAGGCTTCAAAGAGTTTGGCTTGACCCACAGTACTAGGAATAAGGGTCAAACTGACTCTCACCTTTGCAGTACTGATAGAAGCCCTATATAAATCACTTGATGTATAAATATTTATTTATCAGCATCTAGCTAGTCAACAGCAGGGTGTGGTCTGCACATATTTGATAAAGAAGATTTTTACTTTTTCTGAACTCAAGGTAAAAGTCTGCACTACCTGATGCTCCCTAGTTAACAGGATTTTTTGACTACTAATATGTCATAACCACCAGGGTTTTCACAAAGCAGATTAACTCCTAACTGTATAGGGACTGGTCTTACATTATTGTACACTAAAGAAAAGAATGAATTTCTGAAACAAACTGCAGAACAGCTCACCATACTGACATATTTTGATCTGTCCCAAATCCAAGTATACATTCTTAGCATATTATCTGTGTCAGCTTCACAAAACCATTACAGTTTCACTTTTCTTTCTGTCTGTAATGGTTCTCCACCATCCTGATAAGTGGGCAGTCATTTCTCCCTGCATAGATAGAGCTGTGAAGGAGAATTAGATTTCAACACTTATGTAACAGAGATTAATTGATTGATTAGATTATTAATTAAAGTTTCCATTAAATTCTCCTCTTAAAAAGCATAGGATTGTGGATCCCCAGGGTTTTTTCTAACCCTTGAAATCATAAACAAGAGAATGCATAACTAAACATTGTACCTTATCTTGTGAAGATTAATTAAGACAGTGGATGTATTGCTATGAAGGAAAATATTTTTTCTTTCAAGATATACTTTTTTTCCCCCTTACAAACCTTAGGAAAAAGAAAGTGGATTTTGGGTGTCCCCTACTGCAATAGGGGAACAGACACCAAAATTAATGTTTTAAACACAGATGTACAGATATGCATGACTGTTTGTGTGCACTCTGTTTGGGGTTTATATGCTATACATTTTAAGAAAAGATAAATAAGTGAAAACACAACTTGTGTTGTTTTAGATTTGAACTGATGTGGTCTACCTAGAAGTTCCAACCATATAACATTTGAGAGATTGTAGAAAAATAAAAACAGCAAGTGGCCTTTTAGGTAACCCATAATTAAAAGCAATTTTGAGCTGTCTTTTCAGGGAAGTTACCCAGGGGAAGTATTTGCTACCTGTTTGACCTTCACAATTGTGAGTCCTTGGCAGTGTCAGCGACCCTCTGAACTGAATTCAAAACTAATCTCTAACAGAAAAAGAGAAACAGAATTCATGCAAATCATATTAATTCCAACATTTCCCTAGTGAGCTGGGTATAAACTACAGCCTAATTAAATATTTTTTAACGATGTGAGTAATTTTTGCCAAGGGGCGGATTCAGGCGAAAATTTAATATGAGATCACAAAAGCTGTTCCCAGCGTTGATTCTGTAAATTAATGACTATCTGCCTTATGATAAAAACATGCTGCCAAGAATGAAAATGAAGTCAGCAAAGCTTGCTCTATTTGTCTAACAACCAAATATACAGAATGCAAAAACTTTAAAGGATATGGAAAATTTCCATTGTCTGTGTGATGTATTCCTGATAAAGATGCATGACACTGACAGCATAAAGCTGCTTTATGTTATACAAGACTATAAATTCTTATTAGTTATCATTAATATAGCATTAGCTATTGCTAGCTATGAACTTTAGTGAGACACTGCCAAGCACCAACATCAAGATCCTGAGAAGTATTCATTTATGTGTGGCTAGGATAATGTGCTATTGACCATTTCATGAACTGGGTGTCTCTAAGACACAGTGAACATGGCACAATTTCTCAGAGCTGCTCACAAAAATTCAAGCATCTTACCTAACACTTAAAAGATCTTATCATTGAAGTATTTGGGCACCAATCTTAAGTGCTTGTCAGAAAGAAAATCTCATTAAACCAATGTTATTAGTGTTTTCAAATAATAAATGCACAAAAATTAAAACTGTGATCAAGAGAAACTGTATAAAGAAACAAGAATTACTCATGCATCAGTCTGTCCAGATTTTTATCATGATTTGAAAATTAAACAATAAACCTTATCTGACTAAAAGGCTGCTTTATAAAGTAGAGTATTAGATCAGATATTGAAGATATTCAAATGCAAAAATTCTCTGCTTAACCAATAAAAGACTCCATGCTCTTTGTTCTTCTCATGCTAACTTAACTTGTAACAAGACAGCGAGTTAACACCAAGGAATTACAAAGCATCACCAGATGACAGGTGACCAGGACTTTGGTAGCATCCTGGTCAAGAGGCCAGCTCATTGTAAGGGCTTTGCAACCTTATTTATTTAAATTTCTGCCAGTGCTGGCCACTGAGACTGAATTTACAGCTTTTCAATTAAAAGGTCATTCTGTGCTAACCAGCACGCCATTGCCTCATTATAATCATAAAATTAGTGAGAAAAGACTAGCATGAATAATATGAAGGAGCCAATCTGAAAGGTGAAGAGGTGCAATTTTCTTGCTTCATCAGAGAAGAGAATAAAGCTTGCTGTTTAGAAAAAAATATTTTGCTTATAGTGCATGAAAGAAACACTTTACCATTTCTTTCTACTTCAGAACAAATGAATTGGTCATTTTCTGTAAATTAAGCTTGACAGATGAAAGGATGGTTTATGACTGCTGAACAGTGTAAGTTAGGGCATAGCTTCATATGATATGAAATTTCTATGTGAGATTTCAAGTTTCAAAGCATTGCAATAGGACTTTTATATTTCTTAATTTGAGCATAGCCATATTATGCCTTTTTGTAAACATATTAATTTAAAAATTTTAAATAAAAACAATAACTCAGAGAAACAGTTGATATCAAATATATCTCAGAATATTAGTTAATTTACTTATGAAAACTGAATGTCATTTAAAATTCAATGTGCCCGTGAACACTGGAAATTATGAGACATTGAATTCAGATATATAAATTAAACAAAGGATGAGGACTTTTGCAATTCCCCTCAAAACACTGGGAGAAACTACTCAATCTATCACATACAAGCCACAGAATGTGTAGTCTGCCAAGCAGCCATGAATCTCTACAATATGCACAAATAAAGGAAAAAAAGCCAACCAAAAAACCAACACAAAAATGTGATACACTTTAGAATAATGAAAATGTTTCAAACTTGCAACTTAAAATATATTTTACTTAATGAAAACCTGCAAGTCATCCTAGTTTCAGTCTGAAAGCACAGATCATCATTAAGAGAATATTACTAATTTTTGCTCCACACTGGTAATAAATTGTAAACCACTAGAACTGGAAAAGTAAGCTAGAGAGCATGAAACAATTTTTGGGAAGAGCACTTAGAGATTACAGCCAAACACTTTAATGCCCTCCATTCCCCATAGTAACCTGATCTACGTTCAGACCATGACCCCTTCTCCCAGAACTTGGTTCTCTTCTAGAGGAACTCATCCTGCACTCAGCAGCCCCTGATGAACACACACAGCTGTGGCCAGCTAGGGGCAGCCCTGACCTGCTGCTTTGGGTAACCTGCCTGAGTAGCTCAGAGACACAAATTGAGAGGCTGAGGTCCTTTGCTTAATCAAATCTGACTGAACACATTTTAAAAATTATGCTCTCACTTGTTTTATTTTTCAGAAACAGTGACAATCTTTAAGGGGATTTCTTGCACATGTGAAACAGTCAGAAACTTGCCCATGGATTTTCCCACATCACAAAAGGAAAAAAAGAAAGGGAGTGGAACATGAAATTCAAGTTTCCAAGACTCCCATTACTGAATTTCCCCTTCTGCAGAAACTGCAGAAGGTAAACAAAAAAAGTCTAGTAACTTATTTCCTCTATTGCACAGGATCTTATGGAGACCTTCAGTCTATAACAGCACAAGAAATGAGAGTTGATGAGGTAATGTACAGAGGGAAAAGAAGAAATCTCATGTCTATCTACAGTTTTTATTTTATGCAGCTGTAGCTGAGAGATCTTGTGATAAAATCGTGCCAATATTTACTGCTCTGTGCATCACAAATCCCCAAATTTATGATTACATAGAAGTAAATTTGATAAAAACAATAAAAACATTCTAAAGACTAATGTAAGTTAGGTGTCTACAGACCTTTGAGAATTAATCAGCTGATTTTAAAACCCTGTGTAACTAAAGATACACAGCAGATTATTTCAGTTGTGCAGTTCAATTTAGGGGTAGAAAACTACGGATGCATAATTTCAAAAAAGAAATATAAATCAAGCATAAGTCCTTTGGGAGTACTAACTCTAGACTGAATAGCTTGGCCAAATAACAGAAAATAATGCATGAAGAGTAGGAGAGAAAATAACATTGTGTACAGAGAGAACAACAAATTGAACAACTGTGCTTAAAATCCTATTTCTTGATTCTCATAAAACCTCTGAATTTTGAAAAGAGTTTACCTAAATAACCCTTTTGTATCTTTAATTTCTGGATGCTTATTATTATTTACAAAGGTATTCATAGGTGTCTGAATCACTAGCCTTTGCAGGGTTGGCAGCTTGCATAATATAACTGCGAGACTTGGAGTTACTTTGTGCTTTCCTAACAATCCTAGAATCAGAATCATGCAAATAATACAGAATTTTAGCTTACCTCTAAAGATAAAGTTGTTAGCCCATAATGCAAAAGACTTCAAAAACTTCAAAATCCATGAAGTTAAAAACATGTTTATGTTTCTGATGTTTAAGACAACACTTTGGTTTTTCCCCTACCAGTTATCTTTTAATGTTTTAAGCTATTGACAACACTTTGGCAACAGCTCTGTTTTGTTTAGATCTTAAAGGACCTGATCCACTCCTCACTGATGCTAACAGATGCCTTTTTTAAAATTTACTTAGATCATTAATCACATCCACAGACCACATAAAAAGTATGGCAATTAAAAAGTTTTTGCTGGAATTTTGTTCCATAATAAAGCTTTGAAGACAGCTTATGCTGCGTTTGTAACAACTAATAAACATGTGTTAGATTTTCTGTGTGCAGGGCAGAATATTTC
>JAREIS010000106.1:1812500-2192500 GCA_030060385.1 Muscicapa striata striata | reverse complement strand
CAGTGCTCCGTATCACACATTTCATTTTTTTTGTACTAAATTAATGCATTTCAACAAATGAAGACAGCAAAAGGAAGAAAGAAATTAGGAAATATGGGCAGAACTGCCACTACAGAGCTGTGACTAGCTCAGTTCTAGCTAAGATTTCCTTCTCCAGGCAGCTTCATCACTTCATGTGTTGCAGCATCTAAGAGAGCAGACACATGCAGCAGAGCAGTATAATGGTTTATCAGCAAGTGTCTTGGATGGATTTACATCATTCCACATGCAAGGTAATAAATAGATACCATCTATGTAAACAAACAAATTGGTATGGAAGAGATTGAGAGGTTGCAGACACATGCACATATACACAATATACATAGGATACTGTTGCATTGTGTCAGGGTGAGTATTAAGATGTGCCCCTCAGTATTTATATGCAAATTATAATGTTTTTATTCTCTAATAGATAAAAATAAGCTCTTTTAGTTCTGTAGTTCCAACTAAGTAGGCCTACGGCACAAAAAGTAATTCAGAGCAGAAAAGCTTTTATCATGTGTGACTGGACCAGGCAGAAAGGGAAGCCCCCTTCAATTGGTGCTGCCCCAGTACACAGAATGCAGTTCCATTTGTGTAATGTGAGTGTCCACACAGTCCCCCTTGCCCTCTGTATGCTGAACTGTGCTGGGTGAAATCTACCTTGTTTATCAGCACATTAGTGTTCCACATAAAAAGCCTCCACTAAGACCACAGAATAATTTGAATGCAAACAAAGAATTTCAATTGCACCAGGTTGTACTCTGTGCCCTGATATAAGCAGTCCTACCTTAGTTGTATGAGCACTTTAACATATATTCACTGACATCTTTCATTTCTAAAATGTGTATACTTTCCAAAAGAAACAGGATTTTAACACACATTTTGTAGGCTAATGATAGAAGTAGAGAAAAATGAATTCTGTTTAAGCCAAAGGGAAGAAAAAAAATGATTGTTTCTTATTTATATTGTTAGGATATATATATATGTTTATATATATATATGTATGTGCATACAAAGACATGAACTTTTCTTGAGGTCAGTAGTTGATAAAATGGGTGAGCTAGAGGTGTTCTCCATGCAGATCTACTGATGGAGTGCAGAAGGTAAAATCTCAGCCACTTCCCCAGGGGTTCACAGGGAAATGGGAGCTTCTGCACTCTGTGCCCTGCAAGTGAAGTGTAGTTGAAAATAAATTTCCAGAATGCTGTATGTTTTTTAAGATGTTTCTTTTCTGAATATATTTCTGAAGGCTTCTGATGGATTTTGCCTTCCTCCATGCTGATACCCCAGTTTTACACTAACAATGAAAAAGCCAAAAATTGAGAAGTCAAAGTATACATAGATTTTAGTAAAATGCCAACTTGCCACTGGTCCAGTGCAAGCATGAGGCTCAATGTAATGAGCTGTGAGAATAAAATGCAATCAAAAGGTCTGAAATAGCTCATGAACAATAACAGCACAAGAGAGAAGGAGAGACTGTATTCACTCACCATGTGATGTTCTGTCTTGCAGTGGCAGGATGAGAAGAATCAGGTGGGAAAAGATGTCAAACTCAGAGTGTTAGAATAAAAATGGCCCATGCTGACTAATGTTTATGGATCAGAACAAGTAATTGAAGGTACTGGACAAGTATAAGTGTCTCATATTTCAGAGACGATGAAGAGAGAAGATTCAGCCATTTCCTAAATGAGGCTAATAAAGTTCCTCCTATGCCCTTCCTTGTTTCCACTCTGCAAGCCTCTGCTGATAGGGGGCTTCCAGCTGCATGAAGTTACAGCCATTGCTAACAGCCAGTAAATCTTTGAGTTAGATTTGACAGAGTGACATTCAGTCTAGTAAGATATTACATTGATTAGCAAGGTTATCAAGATGATTTTTTTAAGTTGAAAGTTTTAATAATTTACTGACAACAGATGAGAAGTTCTTATTTTCCCCTGCTGCTGAGCCAGTAAAAACTAGCTGTGAAGAAATTTGCTTTCGTGTTTGAACTCTAGGTAAAGATCAAGCATGGCAAAATTTCAGTCAAAATATGCTATTTCAAAAACATATGAAGGCATTATTTAGAATACTGTGACTGATTTACCTAGGTATATTAAATAAAGCTAAAAGATTTGCTACTATTTCCATTTACTCTTTTCATGAGTATATACAGAAAAACATAGTTACAATTAAAAGACATAGGCCAAAATCCTGGAGTTATAATCGTAGAGGGCTATCCTGTAACAAATATTGTGAGATACATATAAACTGCCTTATGTCTATATGCTTCAGTAAATTGTCTTTGTATACATATCTGATCTTTTTTCCAGATCAAAGAATCCCGAAATGGGTCAGGTTGGAGGGGCTCACAGTGGGGTCACCTGGTCCAACCTCCTTGCTGAAGCAGGGTCATCCCAGAGCACATGGCACAGGACTGTGTCCAGACAGATCTTCAATATCTCCAGCGAGGGAGATCCCACCACTCTGGGCCAGCTGCCACAGTGCATGGTGACTCATGCAGAAGAGAGGTGGAACTTCTGTGCATCACCTTCTGCCAACTGCTTCCTGTCCTATTGCTTGGCACCACCAAGAAGAACCTGGCTCCATCCTCTTACACTCTCACTTAAGATATTTATACACATGAATGAGGACCCCTCTCAGCTGTGTTTTCTCAAGGCTGAACGGGCTCAACTCCCTCTGTCCTTGTAAGAGAGATGCTCCAGTCCCTCAATCTCTGGACTTGCTCCAGGAGCTCCATGCTGCACTTGTCCTGAGGAGCCCAGAACAGGACAGAGCCCTCCAAGGCTGAGTAGAGGGGCAGGATCACCTTTCTTGATGTGCTGGGAATGCTCTTCTCAGTGAACCCCAGGACACTCCTGGCCTTCTTGACCCCAGGGCTCATGGACAGCTTGCTGCCCACCAGCACCCCAGGCCCTTCTCTTCAGAGCTTTGCAGCAGCTCAGCCCAGCCTGTGCTGGTGCCTGGGGCTGTTCCTCCCCAGGGGCAGGACCCTGCATTTCCCTTTGCTGAATTTCAGAAGGTTCCTCTCTGCCCATCCCTCCATGGTATCAGCCACACCTCCCAGCTTCCTGCCATCAGTGAACTTGCTGAGGAGGCTTCTCCCCTTCATCCTGGTCATTCCTGGATAATCCCAACAATACTGAACCCAGTATTGTATTGAGCCTTGGGGACAGCAGTAGTGACAGACCTCCAGCTGGACCCTGTGCCACTGTGAGTGACCTTCTGTGCTCTGCCATTCAGTCAGTTCTCAGTCCTCACTGTCCACTCCTCCAGCCCTCACACCCTGAGTTTGCCTGTGAGGGTGTTGTGAGAATCGGTGTCAGAAGCCCTGCTGAAGTCAAAGCAGACAAAATCCACTGATCTCTCCTCATCCATCCAGGTAGTTGGTTCATCACAGCAGTCAACCAGGTTGTACAAACATTATTTACCTTTAGTGAATCCATGCTGACTTCTCCTGATCACCTTCTTGGCATCAGAGTGGATGTCTCTAAAATGAGACATTTAATCAGCTTTCCAGGGATTGAGGTGAGACTGGCTGGCTGGTAGTGTCCTGAGTCCTCCATCCTGCCCTTTTTGAAGACTGGAGTGACATTTACTTTCTTTTGGTCCTCAGGTGTCTCTCCTGACCTCTATGATCTCTCAAAGTTGATTGTGAGCAACCTTGCTATGGTGTCCCGCAGTTCCTTCAGCACTTGTGGATGCTTCCTGCCAGGACTCATGCACTTGTGGATGTCTAATTTGTTTAGGTGTTCTCTGACCCAAACCTGCTTAACCACGGGAAAATCTTCGTTTCAACATGCCTTTACTCTGGTCTCCTGGGTCAGAGATCAGCTATAACTTTGGCTGAACAACTAGAACTAAGCCAAGTTTAAACGGTTATCATTGCCTTTTTAAAAAAAGTCAAATATCTATGAGAAATTAATTGATTTTGGCTTCTTTAGTGTAGCCAGTGTGGTGAAAAATAATACCAGAAATAATTGTATCCCCTTCCATAGATTTAGGACAATTACATGACCATAAAATACATCTGTATACATGGCTTTCAGAAGAATCCTAACAAAACACACATGTCAGCCATATCTATTGCCAGTGTAAATAATCACTTTGAAATGCCTGATCTCACTGTCAGAAACCCTGTACTTCCTCAGTTGAGTGTTACACAGCTCTACTTTTGTGCTGAAATGTCTTTGTGTTGGTAGGAAAGACAGTGATATAGTGATTCCTAGTTACAAAGTTTTGTTAGAAGTTGGCCATGCAGTCACAAGTGTTTATGATTCTGGTAGAACAAGTTAAAATCCCATTTCGGTCTGAGAGTACCTTATTTGTTTGTCAGTGTTGACTAACTGAAATGGTGCTGGAGTTAATGCCCTGAATTGCATTATAATAAGCATGCATGAAAAGATGGGGTAACTAAGTGAAAGAAATGGGATCTTGTAATACAGTAAATTACAGTAGAGCCATAGAGGTTTTTGCTAAGTTAAATACAACCTTTCCCACTATAACAAAAAAGCAACCTCCATCTACATTTTCTAAATAATAGTAAATAGTTCTTGCAGGAAGAGTATCCAGCTTTTCCATTTAGGCACCCTGACCATAGCATTCAGCACATGGCAGCCAGCTTCACTGCAGAGCTATTTACAGAATGGGCATGCATTTACTGTTGTGCACTTGAAATTATTCTCAACAGAAAACCACCCAGTGTAAGACTAAAAATTCTTTCTGTCCCGAGGAATTACAAATAATATCTAAACTGCAATGTTTTACATGTTTTTGGGTATTTTGCTTCATTTCTCTGTTATTCATTTCCTTATGAAAAATGACCTCATTACTTTCCTTCATACTACTTCTGTTTATTCCATTCACATTGTAAAATCATACCAGGACAGATTTTCAGTTAGAACACAACTGAATATAGTGCCTGGCATGAAGATGCCCAAGACATTGGAGGCTGCTGGTGGTGCTGTAAAACAAACAAAAATCTAATAATAGCAAATACATTGTGTTGTCCAAGGTAGGAGTCAGAAAGCTCGATTCCGTTGTGCAAATTATTTTAAGGCACAGTTTCCAGTTTTGTTCACTCATTCACCTAGTCTTTTACAAAAAAATTATAATGACATCAGAGTTCTTGTGGTTTGTGTTACAATGGAAGGATAAAATTGTAGCAATTCATGGGAGCAAAAGCTATAAAGAAAATCAACAAACAGAAAAGGAAAGTCATTAGTTGTAAGAACCTACAAATAAATTAAACCTTGCCTAAGATGTATTGATTTTCTGTGGCCTTGCCTATAGAATAATGTCAGGCACGCCTGACAATCCATTAGATTCAGAAGGCAAAAACTACTTATAAATACTCTTTTGCTTCCATCTTAAGAAATATGCTGGTATCAGACCTCATTCTGAATATCATCTGCTATGGTGTAAGCCAGAAACAATTTCCCAAAACTCTTCAAAATGGAATTAAAAGCATAAGGATTAAAGTCAAAGAACATTTTACTGTAAGGTGTGAGTTAAATGAAAATGATCAAGACGAGATGTATTTTTTTAATGAATTAAAATTTCCTGACTTTATAATGTCAGCATCTTAATCAAAATAGGCAGTCCCAGGAATGAAATTTTACAATAATCACTGTAATAAATTATGTGTTTAGATTGCAAGAATATGTTTTTTACTTAGTACTTCCTAAACTAGCAAAAAACAATACTTATAACTGTTAGTAAATATATAAGCAAGAGACTGTCAGAAGATACAGATGATTAAGAAAAAAAAAAAACCAGCCTGACAATTACTTCTGTCAATAATGAAAAGCCATCAAAATAAAAATGATAAATTCTCAAAATTTTCGATTTTAAAATTCTCATTGTATAATTTTAAAACCCTACATAATCTTTTTCTGTTTTTATTTTCAATACAAAAAATATTTCAAAGGTACCAATAGTTTAACATCTGGTTCCCCCTTGATTTAAAGATGCTTGATTCAAGCCTATAATCAAAACAATTATTTTACCATGAAAGGATCTCTCTGCCTACACTGCAGGCAGAAAAACAAAAGTGGGCAAAGACAAAGAAAAGAGAGGCAGAGAACTTTTGACAGAAAAAGAGAACAGATGGAACAAGATAGCTTATTCTTAAATGTGTTTGGTTTAAACTTTTCTGTTTACCTGTCCTAATGATAAATCAGTTGCCAACATTCAATCTATAGGTATTTTTTGGGTTTCATATCATAAAATTACAAGTAGTCTAGTTGTATGTGTGGTAGAGAGAGACTAGAGACAACTATTCACAGATGCTCAAGACAAATGAATTGTCCTCCTTCTCTGACTACCTAGCAGTTTAGTCCTGGAGCTGAGGGGTTAATTCTCTCTCTACTCTTCAATAGAGAGAGAACTTTCCTGACTTGCTAAGCAGAAAATACAGAAGGCCTTCCTGCTGAGACTTGTCTTTGTAGGTAAATTCCATGCTTGAGACCACAGAAGAAGAAAAAAAAAGCTTCCTACATACACTTCTATAACTCAGTATCAATTTAAAGCAAGAAATGAAAATACTTCACATTTAACAACATATTACTTTTGTTTTCTCTGACTGAAATATGAGCTTGGCACAATGACTCATGAAACTACTGAAATTTGAAATTTTGGGGTATATGAGGCAGTACCCATCTCAGCTGAATATTTACATGATGCTATCTGGGTGAGGGACAGGGAGCAGGGGAAGGGAAGAAACAGAATGAAGAAAGTTGCTTGAGAATTTGCTTCCAAAATCAAATTCCTTTTCATAACTTGTTACTACAGTGGCAAAATACAAGAAAGTTTGCAATACTACATAGTAGTCAGTACAACAAGTGAATCAATTGAAGACAAGCATTAAAAGAGTTATTTGCTAATGGGCACCATGCCAGGGTTACTCATGCAATGCTGCCTGCAGAATTCCTAAGCTGAGTTCAGAAGATACAGATCGATGCACCTCCAAAGAGAGTCTATATCAATCTCCATTTCATTCATTAGCTTCCACTCTGAGCTGGTAGGCTGCTAGTTAACTCTTTAATGTGGGAGAAACTGTCAGTGTAAAGGCCACTGGGACACACACTCTTCTCTGCTGTACTTGACCTGTCGATATTTCTTGAGGCACACTGTTTAAACTGGTACAGCTAATGGCAAAATGGAGATCTGTGAGGCTTGGAGAGCCTTTCTAGCTTTATATTGGCTTATCATTCTACAGTAAACATTAGTAAAAGCACGCTGACAAAGTACTCCTATTTGTGTCCTCTTGCATATGAATAACAGGCCTCAGATGAAATAACTCAAACAACTCTGTCCCTGAAATCAAAGACAGCTTAAATAATAAATTATGCTAATTTAAGAAATTAGCACATTGAGATATCATGCAAATGGACTAGAGGCAACTGACATTTGGTTACTAATTAAATTGTTCTAATGTCCCAGACAGACAGAATGAGATAGTGACAGCAGCAAAGTTAGAATTCAGTTTCACTTTGAATTTGTTTGGCTGTAAGTTCATAGTAAAATTATGTAGAAATCCGGAAGGTCCAGGACATGATTGATGCATAAACCACTTAGAATACTTCTGAAAGTGCAAATATGAGATCTAACACATAAAGGTGTAATTACTAAAACAAAGAACAATCTCAAACCACCCAGACTTGTGGGCTTTGCTATTTTCTTTCTACAAATATTGAATGTACTAATTTCCCTTGCCTTACTGCTGAATAAAATCAATTTCCTCAGTAGAGCTGAACCCTCTTTTGTTTAAGGTTAGATGCAAAGTTGATACGCATCCTTAGATATAATGTAAAATCCTTGAATATTTAGAACTACGTCACTGTGAGAATCCACATCTGGTACAGATTCATTATTTGACAATCAGTGCTCTCCATACAATAACCAACATGCTCAGAATTAGCTGAAGGGGAAAAAAAGCTTTGCATTATTTTAAAACTCTAGTCAAATTGTTGGTATACAAATTTTGATAATAACACCTGCTTTTTCTCTCTTGGCCAATACAATCCATGGAGAATCTTAGATCCAACAATTTCCCTGCAGAATTGTCAAACATATGTATTTGTATTTCATTACTTGGGTAATAGCTGATTTGCCAAGTTCATTTACTACTAGTTGCTCCTCAAACATCTCAGTGGGATAATTAAGGAATACTAAGAACTGAAACTGTAGTATGTTAGGTGGGGGCTAGAGCAATTGCCCAAATCCCACTTCTGATTAAACTGCTGTCCAGAATTAAATATTCAATAAGTGAAATTCTGTTTTCTTCCCTTACTCTGAGCAACTTATTATCAAGGAGACAGAATAACTCCCTGTTTTGTGCAATAGAGACAAAAAGCTCACTGCACTGCTCAAACCAATGCTAATCCCTTATGAGCCTACAAGAATGGTATTTAAACTGAAAATTGACTGCGTAATGGACTAAGTGGTGCCTTCTGTTCTAATGGTTCAATATGTTGGCATTAAAACAAACAAAAGCACATTGATACCCAATGCCTGAACTGGGGAGACTAAACAAGTGGGGAGGATAAGGTTTAACAGCAGAAAGGCAATCAAAAATCCTTTCTATCTGAGGGTCTATCTGAAATATAAAGCTACTGACAGTGAAATAGATGCCTCCATTAATTCTAGAGAAAATAGGGATGGGCTCTTGGACTTGCTTTGTTCTATTTACATTGCACAGGGGCTGCACAAGAAAAAAAAATTTCAGCCTGAGATTCCCTCAGTGAAGTCTCTACTGGGACTATTCTCTCTTAACTTCATAGCTCAAAATTTCGTCTGGCATCTCTTTGATTATTCCCTGCTGTGGGCACATTCTGGGCTAACATCAACAGGGTAAAAGGCAAAATTTCTTCTCCTGTTCTCATGCCTGTTCCATCATGTCATTAGCCACAGGAGAAAATTTGGCTTCTAGGTTTTACAATGATTAAATGAGAGGCACAAATCTCCAAATTATTATGAGCATTAAAAAAAAAATCACTGCCTCTGATTCAGGCTGTCTGACACTTGCCATTGTTCAATTTTGTGCTCCAGTACATGTTACTCTGCTAAACTCTAATCATTTGCACTGACGTTTTCCCTGCCAAGGGGAGTTGCATTTCTAAACTGCCAGAGGAAAGGTGCCATGCCATATGAATTACCCATCTGATATGATAATGTCTTTATTACATTTTGGAGAAGTCATACAAAACTCCACTAAAGACATTTTTCTATTGCATTCTGAGATTCATATCAGAGATAAGCATAACATTTCCTAAAAAGCAGAATAACTACAAGCCTTCTGACACTAAAGTGAAGAAAACACCTTTCAAACAAGTGTCCACAAAGAACATCTAAATTAATGTCTTACTCTCTAATCACACACATTCATATACACAAGCAAACATGATTAAAAACTACAAACTCTTGGAAAGTTGATGGGTATACTGTCATACAGGTGTTTCATACACTTGAACTTGAGTATTCAGAGCACAAGCATAATTAGAGTTTGGAATTCTTAGGTCCAGTGAAGTTGCTGGTGCCAATGGATATTGAGCATGGCTGCTGACACATTGAGAACTGTGTGCAGGAAATATAAAATGGATGGAGGACTTAGTGTTTGGGGCTTCAGGGATTACAAAGATAATTGTGGATCAATTCTGCCAAATGATTTGAAGTAACTTAAGCCTGCCATCAGTACTTTAATTGTTTTTACAACAGAACTTGAGAGTGCACTTAGTGCAATGAATGATTTGATAACACCTGGTTGAAGTGCCCTGTCCATTAGCTGCGTATCATCTCTCACTTTTATTAAGCTGGTTAGTCTACTGCTCCACTCATTTAAGATCCAAGATTTAGGTTAGAAAGAGATTTTTACAAGTGTCTGTTGAAATAAATATCTCTTAGTAGGTAAATGTATAAAAGGAGTGGCCTTCCTATCTGAATCTTTCCATATTTATGTTTGTAAGCAATAGCATAAATTTAATAAAAAGTATTGTCTTATTCCTTTACACCAAGCATTTCTAATCTTTGTATACAGGAAAGAAAATGAAATAAAAACTGAATTATTTATCTCTTCACAAAACATCAAGAATAAACTTTTTCCTAGCAGCGCAACTGGCTGTAACTCTGTGAACTGCTGCTGTTCTTGAAGCAAAACCACTTACTTGACTATTGTCAATTAAAAAGAGGCAAATTTGGTACGAAAACCTTGCCTGGATGGTTTTCTCTGTTTTCTTTATCCTGTGAAGAGGCACAGGAGCACAGCTACATCTAACCACCTCTATCTCCCTTTCTGCAAGATACGACCTATCAAAATCCCACAATTTCAAACTGATGAACACAAGTGCAATAAGTTTTGATGCATAGTCTCAAAACTCATGATGTTGCCTTTGGTGAAGAATTGGAGAGATAATTAATCAATGGAAATTCCAAAATGCAATCAATCTCACTGACAACTTCTCCAAAAGCTAGCTCCAGTCTGTAGCTGGAATGCTGCCAGGCAGAAAGACTTGGATACCTCTGGGCTAAGGTGGTTTTAACACCTGCTTGCCATGGTACCTTTCAGGTTGGATGAAAGCATCTGTACACAATGCAGGCCAGTATGGAAAATAAATTAATTAGCAATGATATGCTTTCTTAACTCACTCAACACAACCTGATGTCTTCCTCTAATATAGACTGCCAGGGCTGCTGTATTGAGAAGCATTGTTTGATGAGACTTATGAGTGGCTGTTCTGTAGAGCAAAACAGAAACAACTGAGAACTGCCCATTGTTGCAAAATGTCTACAAAACCACTTTTCTAATAGGCAACCAGAACAATTTATGTTTCTTTTAAAAAGTAGCAGACCTTAACTGGAGTAAATTGGTCTAGCTTCATTGGCTTCAAAACAGCCATGAAAACTCCTACTAGCTACACATAGAGTTCTATGTTCCCATTAATGACATTAAAGAGATGGTGCACACTAACAGAAGAAAAAGAGGACTTGAATATGATATTTGTTGAATTAACCTTCAGTGAATAGTTTATAAAGCTTTCCTTCCTTCCTTTCCTTCCTCCTCCCTCTCTCCCTCCCTCCCTCCCCACCAATTTACTGAGGATGGCATAACCCTAATTGCTAATGCCAACATTTCAGTGTTTTTTCTTTTTTTTTCCTGCATTATTGGCAGTTCTCTTTATTCCAGAATGCATTTTCTTAGATGTCACTAATTTAAAATGATGACTTAAAAAAGGAAACATTTTGGGAAGAGTGAAAGCCACTCAATATTTTGGTAGCTTTGGTGGCAGGAAACAGAGAACATTGTTGGAGATTAAAAATGAACAATGGTCATAGCATATTTCTTTTTTATCTATCTTGAGTGAAAATCCCTGAGATCGAAAGCTCAAACACCATTGAGGAAATTTGAAAAAATAGTTAATTTTGCCATTCATCTAAATTCCAAATAATTTGCTTCTTTGATGGAGGAGTAACACTGAAAATCTGCTGATTTGGCTACTGCAGACTGAGAGGTGTCTTACTTCCTTACTTTAGCTAAGCTAAACATCAAGGTCATGATCAACTGATTAGATTAGCAGTTGGTCAAATAATAAAACTGTAAAATCTTGAATTACAGACATACTGGAAAACTTCACCTGTTGGCAATATGCTGGGCTTTTAAAGACTGCTAAGAGATGACAGTGCTTTTTAAAATTGCCCTCTTAGAGAGTCCAGGATATCTTTAAACAGCTTTCTGTGAAAGTTGAATCTGTCTGCTAAGTCTTGGCCTAATACCAGATTAAGTGAAGATCTTAGTGTGTCTTTAAAGAAAGATGCCTATGCAATGAAAGGGGTGAGAATCAGGCACACACAACTGCTTTCATGCTACTGTTATCCTAACAGAAAAAGACAATAACGAGAGGCAAAGAGAGATAGGATGGAAAACACAGAAGTGGGAGGAAAAGAAAAGCCCAGAGTGCTAATGTTCAATCTCTCACCCTGAATTATGCCTACTTGCCCTCAATCTTCCCTGTTTAATGGCATCTGGACACCGCAGAGTTGTAGAAAATGGAAGCTTTTCTTCTTTGTGCATAGGAGCAGAACACTGCATTGAAAAACATGCCATGCTGATGATAGCTCCTCCCTCAGCTTAAAGAAAGAGTCTTCAAAATGGCTTTGCAGGTCTACCTAAAACCATGTGAGAAGACAAAACTTTCCTAAAGCATAAGCAAAAGAAGTCATATGTAAGGGAAATAAACACAGAAAATTTCCAGGAAAAATTAGTCCAAATTGCTTGGCCCAATGTAAGGCAGGAGAAAGTTACTATTGATATTCCCCGTAACCAACGGTGAGGTCTGCAATTAATGACAAAAAGAAATCAGTAACCTATAAAACTATGCACTGACGGGATGGTCTATATTTTAGATTCCATTCTTCAGTTTGTGATTGCTACTTGTTGCCATTTCAGCCATTTAGTATCCCACAAAAAGTCATTTAGTCAGTTCTTTAGGCTGCATTTTCTTTGATTGTTGTTTCTTTCTGCCTTAACTGTTTTGAAAGACTTGAAGAAGATTTTAAGGAGAAATAGACTTACTGATATGAGCATATATTTCCACAAAATAAAAATTGTTTCACTTAAGAGATCCAACTTTATTCCCCTGGAGCAGTATCTTCAAAGAAGTGTATGTCTCCCTTTAAGAAAAGCATGTTTTATCTCTTCAAATGAGTATGGAACTGAGTTATAAGATGTTGGAAACTGCCATTTGCACATACTCTCAAGAAATCAGTTAAGGCTCAGCATTAAAGTCTGCATTAAAGATTCTCCAGTATCATCTTATAAACTGTGTTGAGCAAAAACTTGGTCACTTTCTTTCACAGTCCACATGCTTGCACTTCTTACACTTGAGTAAGCAAGTAAAGCAGAGAATTAGTGACTTATCATTTTGAAACGAAGCAATAGCCTCACTCTACACAGAAGTTAAAATGCAGTGAAACAGATTATTGCAAGAAAAGAGTATGTGGTCACCTGGGTTCTGTACCTGAATTAAGGACAATGAATAAATTGCTCATCCAATTCTCTATTTGGTTTTACCACAAGTGTGACACTGAGGAAGAATGTCAAAACATGTATTCAGAAGGATGGCAAATAAATACTGCACAGACAAACTTAATTCTAAGACTAACTGTTGAATGCTTGGTTCTGTTACTTTATTATTCTAATAATGTCTGGTGTTACCTAAGCTTTATATCTGAAGACAGAGTCCTAGACAGATAAACAGACATTGATTGATACCAGTCCTCAGCAGTTTTCTTGGCAACACTGCTGAGTGACATTTGTTTATTTCTTTATTATCATTCATTGCCTGATAGGCCAGCCTGCTTATCAGTCATCCCATGCTCCTTTCCCTTAATTAGAGAGATCAAATACACCACCACAAATTCCCTCCTTGACCATCCACAGCCACCACTCAGCAGCAATGCCTCAACGTAGAAGGAAACAGAGTGGATTGGCTGATAAGAGAGAGGCTCAGATCCTGCAATGGTCTTCTTACAGGTTTACCAACCAAGCGCAACAGGAATGAGTGAAGAGATCAAAGACACTGACTGTGGTTGATCAGGACAGGTGTTTGTGGTGATGTTTTCAACAGATGGAGGTTCCTGTGAGAGAAGAAAAGAGACCCAGGTTATACCAGCCAAATGTGATGACTCCTCAACCAGAACCACTGCAATCAGTTACATTTTTCTCCCTGTTGTAAAGTGAAGTGCATGCACACACAGTTTTATCCGTTTGCATCTCAAAGAGAAGAAATGTTATCCCTTTTGAGAAGAAGAACAGATGCAAAAAGAATGAGAGACCTTTCCAATGCCACTTTCATAACAGAATTCTGTTGTTTTGGAGTGATTTATTTCTGAAGAGGAAAAAAAATGTAAAGAACTTGGAACACAAAAGTACCTTCTCATCAAGGGTTGTCTATCGTTTCATGAATCACATGTGATGGATGAGATTTATGAATTAGAATCTGCGTCAAAGGATTTACAGCATTCTAAATTAGTTATGGCATCTCCTCGTCTGTGTGCGTAAACTTTCAACAAAATATCTATATCACCATCACAGAGGCATGGCCAACCCAGTTCTTTCATTTCACTGCAGCACACCCAGACCCTGTCACAGTGTTTGATGAATTCTTGAAGGAATGGGCTTCAGATCAATTAAAATAAACACCACAAGCTGATTTATCAAATCTTTTCTGAATGCTCTCAGAAAATGTCAAAAATCTGATCCATTGACAGAGAAGAGTCAGAGAATCGTGGCAGCCTATGGGATCACAAGACCTTTTCAAAACCATCATAAATCACTACAGAAAACAAATGGGGCACCATGTGATAAGATTTTGTCTGACAGCTTTGCCTCAACAAGACATATACGAGATAAATGGATACCTTCGTCTGTGCCCAATTGTCAGTTTACAAAGTTCCAACTTGTCAACTTGTAAAATATACCACATCCAAAATAATATACCTTTTTGGATATCCAATAGCATGATTTAAGAAACCTCACACTCTATTTCTTTGTTGCAATTTTAAAAGCACTTCTGCAGACAGAAATACTTGAGAAAAGACAGATAGAAAGACAGGAAGGCTGGCAAACAGACATGTCAAATATTACCTAGCACAGGAGTTCTAGCATTGCAGACTATTCAAAATAATTAATTCCCTTTTTTAACACATTTTAAAAACTATCTGAATTGCTGGAAAGTAACATCAAGCAGAAAGTTAAAGATAAGCTTGATATTGCTGTGGAATTGTTCTCTTTCATATAGATTCTGAACATATTCAAAACAATGAATTAATATGTAAATATTTCTCAGGTATTAGTTGGACTCTTGAAAATGCCTTTGCTAATGAGGTATAAGGTTAGGCAAATCAACACAAATATTCAGGTATCAGAAAACAAATGGATCTGATGCTGAATTAGGAACGTGAGCAGCTATCCATTTCAGGTGGTTGGAATTCTATTATCAATGCTAATAATTATGACTTGAGCCTGATGTTACTTTGTTAAATAAAAAAAAATAATAATGTTAAAGAAACAAATGGCATCATTTACAAGTGGTTATAGACACAGAAGATTTTAAAAATTTAATAACATTTTCAACATTTCAAAATATGTTAGGAATTGGTATAGCAAAAAAACCTGGGTAGTTTCTCTATTTTGGATATAGTCTCTGTTGCCAGATTTTTTAAATACTGGCTTAACTTTCCTCAATATGTAAGAAGACTGCAATCATTATTACACAGGGCATGAAGAAATACAGAGAATTTGAAAATACAGTTGCAGCCCATGCTTTGTAATGTTGCTTATCTTTTAAGCATTATTTCCCTGCACCTCTAAAATTGCCATACTTTTTCAGAAGAAAGTTTACAAATTCAGATTCTGAAGAAAGTTCCATTTTTAAGTAAGTATCTTCCTCAGAGATGCATAATGCTTCCAATGTCCAGTTTTCATTTTAGGGAGGAAGCAGAATAAGAATCCCTTTAGAACTTGTTTGTTAAAACTATAGTATTGATAATGTACTTAAGTGTCTTTGTGATGTTCAAGGTGTCATGAATGAAACACAGTCTCAAAAGTCCTTCCAGGGGCTCTAGCTGGGACTAATAAACCAGAAGGAGAGAAAAGTTTAAGTCTTGTTAACCAAGACCAGTACCTCTTCAAACTCCTTGTGCAAATGAGTGATAATCAGATAAAGACATCAGCACAACCTAGGTCCTTCCACACCTGATTTTAGACCTTAGTGTGATGAAGGGATAACATTTGCTTGCAGAGGAATGAGCTCCCCTGCAAGGGCTCTGTGGCAGAGTCTAGAGCCACCTTCAGCCATTTCATTTATTAAGGCTTTTGACATTACCAGAGAGATAATTATTCTACATGAGGTCTCCTCCAGCAGTTTTACTAAATTGATTCTACTTCTTCTTCTTCAATGTAAAATACATGTTTCAGTATCTGTAAGAACTGTCTGGAAGCCAATCTATGAATAGGAGAACCAATGGAAGTGGGAAAAGGAATGCAATCTCAGGAACTAGATGCAATCACAATGCATGGTCTTTCTCCAGTGAAAGGATACTTTAGTTATTAAGCTGAATGCACCTCTTTAACATCTCAGCAATGCTCAGAAAATCAGAAGAATCCTTCTCTTTAACCTTTTCTCTTCATGTGCCTATAGGAAGGAGCTCAATATCCTACCTACTGTTGGTGCCACATGTCTGCATTTTGCTATTTTTGATTACCAAGTAAGCTCAACTTTGTTGTCAGCCTTTAAGCCATGAAATCATTTAGCACACCTTTGGTGTCACTAAGCATATGTAATGGTATACATGCACATAAATGCAAAAGAATATTCGTTATCTCCCTTGAGTAGGAATCTATAATTTCTCGTATTTGCTGCATTTGTGCCCTAATGTTCATATAATAAATGGTGCATTAATTTTTAATTAAAATTTCAGTACTAAAAGGATGGGGCATGATAGAAACACACTTCTCTTCTGTGGCACTTACAATTGATTTTATTTATGAAAACCTGTAATCTGGAATTTTCTACCGTTTATACTTTTAATGAAAATATGCAATGTATTGATGAAAGAATAGAATACATATTTGTATTTATCAACATTGTTTAAATTTCCCCCATCTGCAGAAAAAGTGTCTGGATCACTGTGGCCTTCTATTGTTCTTGCACTTTGCTAATTGCAGAACTATAACTAAAAATAAACACAAGGATGTAAGTCAGCCAGTGGACCACTTGAGTACTTTGTCTTATGGCAAACTCCTTAATGCTATCATGTTCACTGTAACAAAGGCTTTGAATTAATGTATACAGAAAAAGTATACCACTTTTACTATATACATGAAATTTACTTTCAGAACAACATCCCTAAAAGCATTATTCAAACTTTCGAAGTGCACGGGCTAGTAGCACCTGAGCTTAGGAAAAGCTCTTGGCAAATCCCACTAAAATTTTTGACAGATTCATCTTCTAGCCTTTGGAAAGGAGAAGGTGCTCCAGGCAAGATATTTGATTAATGCCACAAAAAATAGTGTTGCTGGCACAGCTGGTATGTTGGAGAAAAATTCATCACTAACTCTGAAACTGCCATGTAATTTTCTCTCAACAGTTCTTTTCCGTACTTGACAGAAGATTTGCACAGGACAAACTAGCTTGACAGAGGACAAGTCAGCCAGCTGTTGAGGTATCTCTAAACATGACAGATCACTATGTTTTAACTCAGATTAATTCACTTATTACAGGTAGACCTAAATCACTGGTCATTGTCAAACCAGTTGTCACAACTAGCAAATCATGTCAGATTTCTGAACAAAAATATTTCAAATCTTAAACAGTTCTCATAACCTCAGCCTGTCTGCTTTTCACACAGCCAAATAAAGCATTGCAAAATAACCAGTGCTGCTCCAGCAGTATCTGTGTTGTTTGTCTGGTATTTAATAGGACCAAAAGGACTTGGAAATTGAGATTCTGGTAAAACTGGCAAAAATGAAAGTCCTCCAAGTCGCCTTTGCCTATGCCATATCAAATTTTTTGTCTCTTTTTTTTGTTGCTTTTAAAATATTACCTGCTGGCTTATACTCTTACCCATTTTTGTCACTATATTTTTATGAGTAAAATAAATAAAAAACAACAGGACTAATTTTAAATATGCCCAGCATTGACTCACCAGAACTATTGGATTGCTAGATTAGAGTAAAAAATCACTGTCAAAATGTGGTTGCAGAAATGAAGCCCATATTTAGGGCTGTATTTCAATTAGTTTTCTGTAAGTAATTAAATAATAAAATCAGTAATTCAGACACATTCAAAAGACTTTAAAGGCTACAGACCCTCAAGCATATTTGCAATATCAGAATTATAGACTGTCCCAAATCTGTGCTATTAGATCCAAACCTCCTAGATCATGGGGAAGTTTGGAAAAAAATTGAATGTTGCCAATGGAGCTCAAAGCTAATCAGAAACTTACTTAGTCCAGAACATGCACTGACAGCACAAAGCATTTTGCCAACTGAATTATCTTCTCAGGGTTTTTATAAATTAGGCTTATGTTTTCATGGAAATAGAAGGAATGACCTACCAAAAATTTTTGTCTAAACTCTGAGGGAGAATTTTTGGTCTCAGGAGCAGCAATGAAGTGTGTTATATGAGCCAAAGATTATTTGCAAAGAAAAATTAATAAGTTTTTCATTTTTGCTAATTAAGTGTGGTTAAGGGCATCTCAAGATGTGATATGTGAGGTTTTCAAGACAAGACTGGATGAAACATCAAATAACGTGGTCTGATCTCATACGTGACCCTACTTTGAGGGTCAGCCAGAGATCTCCCTGAAGTTCTTTCTAGTCTGAATTACCCTGTGATCCTAGCAACATACTCTCTCTGTTTTATTCTTTCTTTATCTATAAATTGCACAGCTCTCTTCACTGCCTACTCTGTAAATGTATATTATATGAAGAAAGTTACCACATCTCACTATTGCCATAGTACAACATACACAGTGGATTTCTCCTACAAATCCTCAAAAAGTCCAGTAACCAAGCCCAGCCTGCACAGCTTCCCTCTGCCAATTTATGTGGATCAGCCCTCTCTGACCCAGTATCTCCTTTCTGCTGGATCAGCTTCTAAACAATTAGTTACCTTTTACTTATTATTCCCTTCTGGCATGAAAGGTATCCATGCAACACATATTTCAAGAATGATAAATACATTTTCTCATCAGCAACGGAGCAATTCAACACAGTTTAACTAAACAAAGAATTATATATCTTAAAGGCACAGAAGAAAAATGCAGTTAAAGTATAGATTCTAGAGGGTTTATGTTTACTGATGGGATTTCTTAAAGAATTTAATTAGAGACACAAAGTTTATGCATGTTTTAGTTAGGGACTGAAGAATTTTGGCTTCTTTCTGTCCAGAGAGCCATAGCTTCTCTGTTGGAAATATTTCAGTCTCTCAGAACATGGAGCTCTCCTCTCTCATAATACTTTATGTTCAATTATACTTATGACAGGTGTATTTTATGCTCCAGCACAAAAGTTCTCCTACTTATCATGTCTAATCATAGCTGAAAAGCTTGTGTGAAGAAGGACTTCAAGGGGAAAGGAGTGTCCTCACTCTTTGCTGGTCCTTGACAGTGTTCCAGGAAGGGGATGGTTGATATTAGTCATTTGTGTAAACTGATCTGTTCTGGCTTGGGCTTCTCACTTCATTGCTGAAAGAAACAAATCTGTAAAAGTGGATGTGAATGGAGTTGTTAGGCTCACAGACATCCAGATCTCCATATATTTAGGAAGCTGTAATAATATATAATCCAATGGGTGAGAATATGGATGCATGTCTTGTAAAATCCAGCCGTCACCTGAAAAGCAGCTGCTTCTAGCCACATATCTCCCTCCCTACCTTATTCCAGACAAAAATCATTCTCCTATCATGCTAGAAAAACAAATGAACTTTTCCTAAAATATATTTAAATTAAGGAGAGGTGGCAAAAACACCACTGCATCTGTTCAAGTAACCAAGTATATATTGAATGAAATTCAGTTGGGAATGCTCATATCTGTGGTCTGGCTGGTAGCTTGAATTGGGTTAGTTCTGGCAAGATGATGATGCTGGCAGTCAGCTGAGGTGGCAGCCTATTTAACTGGCACAATCAAAGGACTGAACAGAAAATATATCCACAAATCAAGTGACTCAACAGGTGATTATAATCCACAAGGGATTAACTTTTCTAATTATAATACCCTAAACAGTCTTTAGCATGGAAAGGCTTTTTTTTTTTGTGCTTGGGAAATATATTATCTTGGGGGCCTGTATAACACCAGAAAGTGTTCCTTGTCTTTCTGCTATGTAAATCAAGGCCTTAATGTTACTTCTCATTATAGTCTCATTCCTTTAATATTGACTAAAGAAAAGAACATTACAGGCCTTAAAAAAAATAAGGAAGGAAGAAAGAAAGAAGGCAGAGGAAAGTACTATCCTAAGATATTTTATCTTCTTCTATCTTTTCCTTTTTCTCAAACTTCCTCCCTTTGGGAGGCAGAAAGAGAATGAGACTGGAACTCTAAAACTGAGGAAGGACAGGAGGAAGTGGCACTGAGGTGGAATCATATAGATTCAAACAGCACACATAATGAACACATTTTAGCTATTTGTAGGTATAATGTTTTAAACCTATTTAAGAGTTGCTTTAATTTCACTGAACTATTTAACTATATTTTCATTTTGAAGTTCATAAGACAGCAAGCACATGTAGTTTTGATTTTTTCTTTTTGTTTGTTTTTTTTTGTTTGGTTTGGTTTTGTTTTTTTTTTAAGGTATCTACTTAAAACAGACGAACTAAAACCCTCCAAGGAAGAAATCAATTAATTAAAAATTACATAAGAACATCTGCTTGCAAGCTGATCAAACTAGAAAGGTGAAAACAACGTCTGCTCTAGTGGAGGGAAGAGAGATGACAGTTTGGGGTTTAGGGAAAAGGCAAAATGTGGGGTAAATGATAAAGAAGCTGCCAGATTCCATGTCTCAAGCCATGTTAAAATGTGAACTTAAACATAAAGTTCAGTTCAGTGAAGCAGAAGGACAATTCTTTTCCTTAGATAGAGGAAGATCTTTTTTCATCTGTAGCAGGTGACATATGACACGTGCAGATGAGCCACTAGCCACTTCAATCCCTATAACTTGAGAAATTCATTAAGGTCCAGGAACACTGACTTGGATTATTTACATGAGCTTAAAAAAGAAACTGTAGAGAGCTGTCATTTAGTAAAGTTATGCACAAATAAACAGTATTTAACCAAATGTAATGATGTTCTGTATAAAAGGACTCAAGTGGTATCACAGAACAAATGCCACAGAGCGTATTAACAGGAATGAGCCCTGCTTACACATGATGTTTGTTAAATCATATGCACTTGATATATTCAAAACTAACTTTCTAGAAGACAAAATTTAATGTATTTTAAATTAATATATTCTTTGTTAAAGCTTTTAACATGGTTGTTATTTTCTCCCTAAGTGAATTCATTTTAGTATATTCTGACTTTAAAAAGGGAATATTTTTAGGATGGATTTTTTCTTACAGCTTTTATCAAACCCCTGCGTTTGCTGGAAAGAGCAAATTTGCTCACATATTTAATTTTTTCCAGGATATTTTTTTATATAAACACATTATTTCATATATTTATGAGAAGCTTAGTAAAACCCGCTCTTACTGGCTCATAATTTATCAGGAACAAAGTTTTAACAGCAAGACCTAAAAGTATTTTTAAAATGAAAAATGCATCTATTTGGTTGCTTCTTAAGTCAAAGGCATTGGAGGCTTTGTTAACTGAGCATCTCAAAGTGTCTCTAGCAAAGTGACATATGTCTCCTTTATACACAGGCATTAGATGAGCCTAATTGAAAATATCACAGATTCAGCAGCTGACAGCCTACTGTGGCTGAGAGGGGGATGTTTTCCCCCATTTTAAACTGTTCTCTCTTGCAGTCTTCCCCCCTTTGGGAGAAGCACTAGTCAAATTGATATTGTGTTACATTTTTTTAGACAAAACTGCCATTTTTAATTTAGCTGTGTTATACATAGTGTTACAATAGGAAAAAGGACCCACCGAAATGGTGAAATGGCACCTCCTGTGTGACAATTTTACAAGATATGCCTTGATTTTTGCTGCAAAAACAGTTACAGTTGGAAAAGTTGGAATTAAATGTAGGATGATGCATTGTAAGTGAAAAGCTGGCACTAACATTCAGTGCCCAATGACTTGAACCTTGTGGCTTCTTAAAAGAGAGATGAATCTGAACAAGGCTTAAGAGTGACTTTCTAGTTTCCATTTGAAATTCTCCATCTCTTTAACGTCAGCAAAAATTGTCAGGCTTGTCACTGTCACCTGAGGAACAGGACACTGGGACATTTTTTGTAGACAAGTACTTGTGAGGATTGAAATGTTTGTTTACAGTGATCACAGGTATGAATTCTCAGCACACTATTTTGCACACATCTATTTTGCAGTAAGACCCTAAGGATGCCTGAAGAGTGGTATTTATACTGACTAAGATAAACATCATATTTTAACATCATATTTTAACATCAGACCACAGTTAGGCATCTGAGTTCCCTTGGCTGTATCAGTGGACAGAGAGGGAAGATGCAAAGACCACATGACAGGCTCTTAATTGTGTTAAAGTACCTTCTTGTCTTCCTGAAAAATCCTACTTCATGCACCTGAAGTTAAATGCCAAAATGTGAAAATGCTAACCCTATTATGCTTACAAGAGCATCCACCCAAGAAGTTTGTTGTGAACTGAATAGTTAATTTCCCAGATGCCCAAGGAGAAACACTGTAGACTGGGGATGTTGGCACCTTGGCAGAAGCCGTCACAACCATCTTTCTTAACTAAATACTAAGGTATTTTAGAGCTCATGGCTGAGTAATTTATTCTGTTTCATTGCAAAGAGTAGTAACAAAAGTTACCAAAAAATCACTACAGCTCCAGAATATGGCATTTATGGTCAGATAAAGCCATGTGGAAATGAAACTATTAGGAAAATATGCCAAGTGCTCTAAGCTGGAGTAACTCCACTGTATGTCAGTGGTCTAGAGACATTTTCCCTTTGCTCAGCAATTCTTTGTGGCTACCTGGCTGACACATTGTTCCATGCAAGGAAGAGCTCTTTATATACCATCAATAACAGCACAGGTGGAGGCAAATGGCTGTTGTGAACAACTCTAATTAGGTGACCTTGGAAAAGACCTGACATGCAGGGAGGAATCCTGATATAGTATTTAACCATATTCAGTGCAGTTAAAAGTTATTTCCTGGTCAGATATTTTACTTGGTCAGGAAAATGCTCAGCAGTCTATGCATGTTCAGCAAGGCTGCCAAAGTCACTCTTTAAAAAAATTGTTAGGTTTGATTTTTTCATTGAAAGTTTTAAGTATCAACCAATAGAACCTGACAGACAAAATATCATAGCAAATATTACACTGATCTCAGACTGGAATCAGTGTTAACATTGCCTGAACACATTATTTATTTTTTTTTCTTCAGAGTAGAAATGCACTTAAATATTTCCTTCTTTCTTTTAAGTACGTCAGAAATCAGATTCTCCTAATAAAATAGAAATTAGTTTGTACTTCTATATTTTCTCACAGCACAATATAGACTAACAAGAGAAAAATAACATAATGCAAGAAAACAGAAACAAAATAATAAAAAAATATAGGCAAGCCTAGAAGATATAAAATCAAAGAGAAATGAATGAGAACAAAAGAGAAAAGGAAAATGATACTAGATTCTGGTGCCCATTCGTGTCTAAGAAAATAACTGAAAAATATTGTAATTCTTCAAAATATACACATATCCAATGGGATCCATAAGCTACTGTACAAGAGGAAGCTGAAATTGACTCTGATCACAATAGATGAAATTCAGTTTTCTAATGCTTAAATAGAATCTCTGAGTGATTAATATATATTTTTACTCATTTTTGGGCTAATAATATCCTCCTTCTGTATGTCAAGCTAGTTCCATGGTACTTGTCGTGAAAGTAAGTGCATATTTTGTAATTGGGACAATTTTGTTATGGGCAGATGGTAGTGTTAATCTAAAGACCACCTTAATAATGTATTGCACTTCATTCATCTCCTTTGCCAAAAGACTGCAATGTCTAGACATGGCCAAACAATGTGTATTTAAGCTTTGATATGTTCAGCAATACCAACAGAAAGTGGAGTTCTTAAATGGTAAGCTATGATGCTTCTTCACAAAGGCTCCTAAGTAATTCATAGAGGTTTTAAACTGTAGACTCTAATCTGACTAACTGGTCACCTGTTGTCTCTAATTTATGCCACTTTTCATCCTTGACTCATAAATTCAGATTTTTTAGAGCTCTACAGTTTTGATGCTCATGCTGGACAGATACTTGACATCTAAGTTTTATACTCCAAACAAAACTACATAATTTTTGTTCTATGTTTTCTTTTCATAGTGTTTAAACTGTAAGCTCTCAGAAGCTGCCCTTGAGTTGCTTTGTGTTCACCCAACATCTGGCACAACTGACCTGCTTCTTGGTCAATAATTAGGCAATGACACAGTAAACATGATTATGACTATTACCTTGGTTTTGATTAGTTACAAACTTGCAGCTTTTCACATTACTAGTGTATTAAAATATTTTTTAGGCCCTAAAAAATTATTTCTGAACTTCTGATTGCACTTTTATGTGGCTGCATGATTATAATATTTAGCCCTATAATAAGAAAATGCTCATTAAAAAAAAATCAAGAGAATATGAGCAGAATTACCAATACTGATAACTCAGTAGTAAGAAAAAGTTGCATTCAGAAAATAATACTGAAAATGTTGCAATTTCAGCCAGCCTTAATGGGTAACTACATCAAGGGATTAACCAGAAAACAGTGATTTTCCCCTTTCTTCAGCCCATCCCAGGAGCAGCTAGTAACATCCCTACAGAAATGTTCTGATGACTTTAAATTTTTAGTTCTGAGACTGATGAAATATGTCCTTTTTACATCTACAGAGTGACCGTCTGCCAGAACAGTCCTCTTACCTTTATTCTTAACTCTCCTTCACCTTTGTGATAGCTCTTGGCAATTTGCATAATAAGAAAATGTATAAATATGTAAAAATGTTTCTAATATGCCCTCTGATAAAATAAAAGCCTTTTAGTATGGAGAAGCAAGACAAAAAATAATAATTACAATACTAGATAATACAAAAAATAATGCAAAACTAACCCAAGATCATTCACTATCCATATCTGAAAGCCACATAAAAAATATGCTGCAATCACCCATAGAATTTTTGCTCTTACCAAAAGCAGTTTTACTCTTCAGAAAGTGTTAGCTTTCTCTTAGCTAGTGAATTTGCAACCAAAGGAAAAACAAGAAATAGGATCACTTAAGCAGGCAGTGAGAAATCAAAGACCATCATTGCTGATTTGAAAGTCATGAACACCTTTTTCACACCCAGACCCAGCTCTGTGTGCTAGATGAAATACTTATTTTTGAATCCTGGACCTGACTGGCTCAAACATATCAGTCAACTTCAATATTTTATTCAGTATATAAACATGGGAGTAACCTATCCACTGTGACTTTACCCAAAGTGGTACAGAACTTTTCAGCCTCTTTGCAACACATTCTTCCCAATGGACCCAACCCAAACAGCAAATGATTAGGAACTATACTGACTAATTAATTGTTTGTCTTGAACTTTCCTTCCCTTTCCCCTTCCCTTTTCTTATTTATCATTAAAGTGTATGTTACTGCTCTTCCTCCTTTTTTATCTTCACATTTGTTTTTGCTACCCTTCCACTTCTTCATTGCTCTGGTTCCATTTAAGGGCTTTCCCAAGAGAATAAATGGGACAAAATTTGTCATTTTAGATATATATCTTTTCTCTCTTCATTTACTTAACATGTACCTACAGGAATATGAAATCAGATGGACTCTAATCCGAGAATCAAGTTAACTGCATAATGCAAAGGAAACAAAGTCTTTCAATTCAAGTTACTAGACCATATGTTAGAGTTAGGAAGAATGGACTGAACATTCCATTGGTATTTTATTTAGCCATTATTAATTGTCATCAATAATTGGACATCATTAAGCAGTCTTGACTCAAATATGAGATGAACTAGTCTCAGCTAACTCTTGTATCATATGGAGACTAAATTAGGCTTTTCAGTAATCACTGTTTCTAAATGGCAAACAAAAGGTATTCTATATTGCCCCTGTGTCCTTTATGAGCTCCATAAATAACTAATTAACCTCTGCAACAAAAGTCAGCATTAAAACAGGAGGCAGTCTCTCTGTACAAATGATGGGCATCTAAGAAAAGATCTGAGCAAAGCAAAGCTTACACTCTCCTTTTTTGCAGTGTTCTCCACAGAAATTAAATGCTTATTGACTCCACATTAATATCCATTTAGTAATCTGCCATTTTTGTTTGTTTTAATATAACACGCAGTTTTACAGTAGAAAGGAATTATGCAGTTTAGAAGTATGAATATTAAAAAAGGATATAATTAAATCTGTAGCCTGAAACCTCTGTCTAAAGCTATAATGACAAATTTAGTCCATATTTATTATGGGGCACAAGGGACTTTAACTAGATCATTAGTTTATATGCCTTACTCAGTAGCGAAGTTCTAAAACTTCACATTTTGCATATTATTACATTATTCATTTTTCCAACTAGGCATAAAATATGTCTTCCCAAGAGTACAATACCTAATTCTTCAAAATATACAAAGATAGCAATAAAATGATTAAATTACAACTCTTACATCTGTTCTTCTTGTTTGATTATAAATTAAAATGTTCAAAACCAGAAGAAAACAATGCAGGTAACAAATATGTTTAACTTGCACACCTTCTCAGAGTCAAATAATTTACCCAGCTCTATCCCTGCACTTACAGGTGCTGTTGGCTGATCCCGTTTTCCACAAGTTGTTGTGTCTCTCTGAGAGTAGTGAAATAGAGTATAATTTGACAATAGATTTAAAAATCACTGACTCTGACTGATAACATGGATTAGGTGCTGTGAGCTCACCATCACAGTTACTGAGGAAGGCTGATCAAAGGACTCAATGAGATTTCTGTCTGTATGAAAACAGTGGTTTAAAAAACCCATAAAATGTTATGCCTGTCAGGAGAAAAATATAAAATACTATTCTAAACCACTACCCATCATTGCAAAATACTTCTTGGTGTTTTCTTTATCAATTAAACATTAACAAATCTTTAATCCAATGATGGAAATGCACCAGTGCAGGTGACACTGACAAATTATCCTTGGCAGTCTCTGAACTCATAACACATTTCAAAGAAGACTACCTTGATATAAAATGCATAAACTATTAAATCAAAATGTACACTGAGAAATTTGATTTTAGGGAGCATTATTAGAGAAATTGGTTATTTACTGAAAAAAACATATTTGAGAAAAATAAATGTATTTTAAACTCTATTATCCTGCTCACCTGGAGGTGGTTTGTTTCCTAAAATCTGGAAATTCATAAAAACAGATACCTAAAGAAATTGTTTAAATTACTGTGGTCATAATGGAACTGAAGCAGCATTATGCAGCAAGGCATTACTGGATGCCATTGTAGGCTTCTGTGGATAAATTAGGGCAACAGAAGTTACGAATGAGTGCTCCTTGAAAGCTTCTGCACCAATTGAGTTTTCATCAAATTGAGATACCATACTATGTTTCCAGTTTTCATCTGTCTTGAATGGCTGTATTTACTCTAGATGAAGATTACTCTGTAGGTTCCCTTGACATATGCCTCCCAGATACACTTTATGCCATTATCAAAAACATCTTTCTTTCTTTATATCAGGACTGCTTCAGTTGCAAATAGAAACATGGGAAATAAAGAACTGCATGAGTTTGAATGATCAAACTCTTCCAGTTACTGAGCTAAACCCATGTAAGCCAACTTACAAAATGCCCCCTAAAGATCTAACTTGCTGTTTTCATAAAATAATGTTGTGCTGATAATGGACACAAAATAAATCTAAATGATGCTTCCATTAAATGGAGAAGGAGGAATAAAAAATTGGATGAAGAAAGAACTTAGAAGAATTTGAAAACTCTCATGTAGAAAAGGGCTTTTTGATAAAATATTCCTGTTTACAAGACTACTTTTGATTTATGTAATAATATGTTAAAAAATCTATCTTATTCATCCAATCTGCAAGGGGAAAAAAAAAAAAAAAAGAAAGGGGAAAAATAAAAGAAACTGACTTCATTACATGGTGCCCCTTGATAATTAAAAACTTGATCTGGCCTCTGTCCACTGCTGTTCTAAATGAGCCCAGTCGGTCTGGCCCATGTTTTTTCATTTCATTTTCTCTAGCCAAATGACTACCATCTGCTGTCACAAAGCTGTCACACAATCAGTAATGGAAGTTTTCTAAGGAATATAATGGCTGAAGTATGAATATTTGACATCCCAGCTCCTATCTAGCAGTGTAAGAGCAGCAACCCATTTGAAAAGAAACAGCAGTAGTGTTCTCCCACTTCTCAGCAAGTGCATTGTAATACAAATCTTTATTTGGACTCAGGACGTTGACAGGTCAATTGAACAGAATAAGTCTAGTTTATGATGCAGTTGTCAGAAGTGGTTAAAGCAGGAGTCTGTTTACCAGCGCTCTGAGATATTCCAACAATTTTTCTTGCAAACCAGCACCTTGAGGTTAATTACTTTACCAATTTGAGTAAATGGCAAGCCATATTCCCATCTGTCTCCATTAGTTCCCCACTATTTCTCAATTCATGATGACTGAGGTCAAGGCTGTGGTACAAAAGAAGAGCTAATAAAGCATGAATGGAGCAATTTTCTGTTTATACAAATGTGGTAGCCACAGCATAAATACGGAAGAGACATTTCAAAAATGCATATTCTTTGCTTTGAAAACTCTGGGTGCTAACTGTATTTAGACAAGTAAAAAACAAACACTAACAATAAATTGCCGCTTCCATACTTATTTATCTTTAATAAAACCTGCTATGTAGCATTGCAATGCCCACTTGCACCCTGGCAGAGGAATTAGAAAAGTTCTGAAAAGCCTACAGCAGTTGATCTCTACTAAGCTTGCTAATTCACCAAAGGCAAGCTGCCTGGGAAAGAAAAAAGAAAAATCTCTTTATTTTGCTACCAAAATACAGCATTACTGAAGCTTTTCTTCCTCAAGTAAACATTTCTTGCTATCTATATAGGATTTAGTGCTGGAATCCCTTAAAAGCTCTTTAGCAATATGACTGATGTAAGAGCATCTCTAGGGACAATACCTATTTTATTTCTGTTTGTGAAAGTTTACTCCTGTATTAAAAAAGCATAGACTTTCACTTATTTCTTAGTTTTAAATTCAGCCATAATGTTATATTTTATTCAAAACACTTTGTTTCTAAGACCAATACCTTAGCTAAATAATTCAAGGGAAAACCTCCACCAATTTCCACAAAATGTTAATGAATATGCTAGTTTGGTAAATTCTGTCTAATCTACTTTGTCTAAACAGTGGCAGTCTAAAAACAGAAGATAATATTTTGGCCATTTGCCACAAATGGCAGAATTACTCATTAATTAAACACTACAATAAAATAAATTTTGCAGCAAATGAGGCATAAAGCACGTGTTCTCCCACAAATGGTTCAAAATAGAATGGAGGTAATAATGCTCTATTACTGTTTGTGTAGTGTAAAAATTCTAATCCATGGCATATCCATCAGAAGCCACAGAAACCCGTTAATGTGAACCAAATCACTAAGTCCATATACATAATAATTCCTGTAACACAGTCTAGAGAATAACATATTTTTGGGTTGCTATATTAATCCCTAAGATCAGATCAAAAGACAACCAGTAAAGATGATAGCAGAACAGTCAAAGAACAAAATTGACTATCAACTCTTCTGATTTTTTTTCTTAAGTAATAAAATAAGATTTTCACATATATTCTATTCTTCACACAGTTCACATTGTCAGTTTTTCTCATTATATGCTTTCTATCTTACAGAATATTCTTCTGCTGGTAGTGTGGATTCTAAACACTAATGTTCTGACACTAAGGAAAAACAAAACTAAACACCTAAAGATGACTGGGAAAGCAGAGAAAGGGAAGAGGTGATTCATTCTGCATTCATTTGGATATCATACTCCTGGTTTATGATATAACAAAAAAATGAAAAACAAGGAGAGAATACAAACGATGAATAGTCTGTCTTCAATCTTGCAATAAAATCCAGATGGACTTTTCCAGAGAAGTCCTTTTTCAATAGAAACTTTTCCTGTTTCCACTGGATAATTTCAGCAACCTTCCTGATTAGAATGATTATGATAACACTTTTTTTTTTTTTTAATATATGTATTTCTCACAATCATTTTACCCCATTTAGACATTGTAATTACAAAGACTTTTTAAACTACTTCTTTCTCTGTCCGCCAATAAATAATACCTATAAGTCAAATGCATACATCAACCATGCCAAATTCATATCTTGTGAAAATTTGGTGGAATTACTTTTACTCAATAGTCACTGACATTAACAGTATTCCTTGGGCCTTTTTTCCTGTTATGTTCTATTAAGAATACCTGACTGATGGGCTTGACATCAAAATCAGATGTTCATTACAAGTAGACACTGTAGTAGCAAGCACTAGTACAATACACACAATACTAATAGCAAATTTTATAATATTCCACTTCATTTGCAACCTAATAGTAAAGTTTTGGTGACCTCAAACAGTTTTTGTTTATTTATTGGGAACAAAAGTTCAGAATTATCTCTTTACATGAAAAATATTGATGATGACATTCCGCAAGGATCCAGTTATTCTAAAGAGTTGTTCTATAGTATGAGGAGCAGCTGAGCTCACTTGATCTGTTCAGTCTGGAGAAAAAGACACTGAGAGGAGACCTCATTGCAGTTGACAACTTCCTCATGAGGGGAAGAGGAGGGAGAGGCACTGATCTCTGTGACAGTGATAGGACCCAAGAGAATGGCTGAGGTTGTGTTAGGGGAGGTTTAGGTTGGATATTAGACAAAGATTCTTCACCCAGAGGGTGGCTGAGCACTGGAACAGGCTCCCAAGGGTCACAGCACCAGCCTGATGGAGTTCAAGAAGTATTTGGACAATACCCTCAGTCACAGGGTGTGACTGTTGGGGATGTTCCAGGGCAGGGCCAGGAGCTGGATTTCATGGTCCTTATGGCTCCCTTCCAACTCAGTCCTTCTGTGATTCTGTGCTTCTGTAATCTTGCTGACTGAATTCACTCATGAGAACATGACAATTAAACTCCAAGAGCCTCAAAGTGGGTGTCCTGGTCTTGTAATATATGCTAAGCATAATTGGAAGAAATTCAGAAAAGTAATTCCATTCAAGACCTGAGGTTGAATCTCAAAAGGGAATACGTAAAAAGTCACCCTCTTATTCTCCGTGTCATCCAGACTCCTCAGCATTTCAATTTTTAATCCCTTTTTGTCCTGTGTTTCAGTGGATGAAGCCACAGAACAGAGGGTTTTATAAGTTTATCAAAAATGTTCTGGAATGTGGGAAGTCATTGGAAATCCTGTTACACTGTTTAATCACCTAACTAAAAATAAAGCCAGTACCAATATATGGGAACATTGCAGGGCAGCATTAAACAGTTGAAAATTGCTAGCATCAATTTAATTAATAAAAATCATGATATAGCAACTGAAGTGAAACATGAATTAGCATTTCAAAAACCTGCAACTCCTATGGATAAATTAATTAATTCAACCAAGAGAGATGAAAAAATAACAGCTCAAAGATATACAAGTTTTAATAAACAATGATTTTTTTAAAAGTCTTACAAAAAGATAGGGTTGTCTTAGGGCTGTATTTTAATCAAAACTGATTTCATCTACCACAATTTTTTCTATGGGATAAAATGGAAACCACCTTTAAGCACTATAAGGGTTGACTTCAACTTCTAATTTGCAAAGTACATCTGCTTTATAGAGCATTTTTACAGCAGCCTCATAATAAGATAAATATGGCTTGTAACTTTCACTCTCCCTTCACAAAAAAAAACCATGAAGCCCTGGCTTTATTTTTAAAATACTAATTACATGATGGGGAGAAGCCTCTAATTTCTCAGAACACACTGTAAGACAAATAATTTCTGAGGAGAGTAACAAAATAATGCAGAAGGGCACAAATCTTTATTAAGGAAATGGTGCTCAAAGCACTGACTTCTCCAATACTTCAAATCTGTTTCTGACTCTTGAGCTAGCATTGCTTTAAGCAAAAGATGCAGCTTTGTCAAAGGATAAAACAACAAGACATATTACCCTGCTTCTGTTATGAAATTCCTAATGAAAAACCCCAAGGATTTCTCAGTTTTGTGCATTTTGTATCTCCCAAAGTGTTCTACAGAGGATTTGTTCAAATTTGTAAATTACTTTTGCGTGCTTTGTCAGGACAGAAATGTCTGCTTTGCTGCTCTTTGTGGCAGATGTTTGGGCATGCTTTCAGTTCTGTATTGTCATAGTTGCAAAAAGAATGAATGCAACTGGTAAATGGAATAATTTCCTCTCAGATTTCCTTCACTTACGGTATCTGGTCTATAAAATGTCTTAGGCACAATCAGTTGTACAGACAAGAACTTTACTGCTTTTCTCCAAAAAAAACCCCCAAAACCAAACAACAACAACAAAAAACAACAACAACAAAAACCCAAACAAACAAACAAACAAACAAAAAAAAGAAAAATACAAAACCAAACTGAAACAACACAAAACCAATTGAACAACAGGCTGCATATGAATACAAGGAAAGTTTGCCTACAATCTGTTAGCACTTTGGACTGTAGAAGTTTTTCTGGCAGACAAGGAAGCCACCAGTAAAAAAAGAAAAGGTGAAACAGCTTCAAATATCAAAACTTTGTAGAATTAACATGACACTATTTCTCTATCTCTTTAATCTTATGAAGCATGCTAGGAGAGAATGGACTCAGAAGAATGAAAGGATACTAGAAAAAAAAAAAAATCTGTTATTGCTTCTCAGCTTTTCTAAATTGGATTCCAAATCTTGAGGTGTTTAGATTTCAGTACCTTTTAAATACCTTGATACTGAGATAATTCTCTGGACTTTGGTTGCTCTTATACCCATTGAATTAGCATGCCCTAACAAGTCTTGTGAAACAGCTTCTTGCTGGGTATCACCACCTACCTGTTCAGTATGTCTTTTAAGTAAATAAGTGGATTTCCTTTTGCATGTAAGAATTTTGCATTTTGGACTTTTGGAAGATCTTATTTTGATAGATGAAATAACTTTTAACCTTTCAGTTCATATTAAATAGGAGATTCAGCAGTCCATGTGAAGTTTCAAGACATTAATACACAAGAAGTATCTCACTGCAAACAAAATCACTGTTCCTAAGCATATCAGACAGGATCAGTTTTTACACATCAAGCTACTGGGTCCATTGGGCTAAATGCCTTTTTTATTTCCTAAGTTTTCTTATTACACTTGGAATAATGTGACATGAGAATAATCGATTTCTTTTTCTCCCTTTGTAGAGCCAAACACAGCTATCTGAATCTGAGCATGTTTCCTGATGAGTAGGTCATTGAGAGAAATTATGAGCTGCAGAACTGCACTGACAGCTAAACCACTCATATAATTAGAAAAAATTAAAGCTGTTTAGGTATGGAGTAGTGCCCCAAGCACTCTGGTTTTCAGCCAAGGCCTCCACTGTTTTACTGAAGTCTATTCCCAAAACCAGAAAGTTGGTTGGTTTAGCCATTGTTCCTACCTCCATTTCAGCGTGTGTGTGAGGAACTGAGAAATGAAGGCAAGGAAACACAGCATACCCAATACATAAGGACATTTGCCTGGCTGAGGCTGAGAAGCTGTATGGTAAAGAACTGAGGTGATGTGTTTCAGAGACAAAACTTCATCTATTCCTATGTCATCACTGTTATTTTGGTGTCAGTATCTGATAGGTGAGGTAAGCATCAAATTAGGATGTCAATTGCTACCATGCTTATATTTCTTGCTTTCATTTTTGAATGCTTGTAAATAACAAAATTTTCCAAAGATTTCTGGTTAAAACTTCTCAGTCATGGAAACTGTAATTTTTAAGAGAAAGAAAAAAATCTTTTTTCCTTTTAGAAATTACTGCTTCTAGTTAAGAAATTACTCTTCAAGTTAAGTAATTCACTGTACCCCAGCTACTCTGGTTTTTTACTACTCTAAGTATCAGGTGATGAACTGAATGAAGGGTCTTCTGAGAAAGTAAACTGCATACTCTTTATGTTCCCTGTATATAATAGAAAGTGCAGACTGTATCTTAAGATATGTCAGACCATTTCCTACAGAGAAGTAAGGTGCTTATCTGATGCTAAAACAGCATAATTTTTCTTTCCATGGCTAGACTGCAGGATATAATCCAAACTCTAAACTGGCAGAGAGGGGTAGGGGGGGAATGGAATGTGGATGGCAATTCTGATTTCACAGCTGAGCAATAAAATCTCCTGTAGGTTAGTACCCATGAAAGAACTAATAAGGACACTTGTTTTCAATCACAGATGCTCTCTTCTCCGTCCTATTCTGAAGCGCTTTATTCAGAGTTTCCCCAATCAATATTTTGACTTTGAGAGACAGAGCTATTAGAGGTTATTTAGTTGGGTAGGGGGAATGCTAGGTCTTGAGCCAGGCAGTCCTCCTCTACTGTTTGTCAAAGAAGGTGAGAGGGAAAAAAAAAAAAGAGCAGATGGAAAGAAACCATGTACATTCTCACCCTAACCAGTAATCTTATTTTCTATAATTTCATCCTTTGCTGAACATATTTTAGAGATTAGAAAACATTCAAACCCAAAGCACTGGAGAATATGGTCATAGTATCATAGTATCATAACCTTTCTCTAAAACGAGCAACAGTATGAATTCCTGTCCTGGGATGAAACTCTTAGCAAGCTAAAGTATATTCCGTTGTCTACTATATAGAATGATTAGTTGAGTAAGTCACAATTTGAATTTTTGCTGCAGGCTAGGAGGAAAATATAGTAGGGTGTGAATATGTGTGTGTATATATATATACACACAAATGTAAAAATCTCTATTCTTTAGGTATGATAATGGATTTTTGAGTATCTTAGGAAAGAATATAACTTTGATTCCAAGCTGTAAAATTACTTAAACATGACTTATGAGTACCTCAAAATCCATTTCAAGCAGCAGTTGGGTTTTACTTCTCCTACAACAAAAGGTAAAAGTTGTTCTATGAAACACAAACATAGGGTGAGAGAATATACTGTCTCACCACCATACAAAACTGACAAATGAAGGCTAATGTTCTTTACTGTTCAAATACTTAAGAAAATGTTATTAAACAATGTTTATTACTTGAACTACTGATCACAGTGGATGACTGCACTCTTATCATCTGTTTTCTGCCCACAGTATGCAGCAATCTCTTTTGGGAAGATGAAGTGCATGGCAGCTTATATTTTGTTGGATATTCTTCATTTTGGCGACAAATCCTTATAGAAATTCTGCTTAATGTGCTTAAGGGTTATATCCTAATTGATTTTACTTCACATGCCTTTGTTTTTAGGATTATTATTGCTTGTTAGCGGCAGTTCTTTGTCGTCCAAATGCTGTTCTTCCTAACATATCTTATTTACTAGAAGAACAAAGAAAAAAGTCTGTGGTTTAGCTCTGCTCATATCTTGAAGCCAAAAGTTTCTGAAAATCATCAGTTTAGCAGTCAAATACCTATCTGTCTTTTTGTAGCTTCCATATCATAGGCAGCAATCTAAAGGATTTTTATAAACATGAAATAAGAAAATAAAAATTTCTCTGTTACTCCAGATGTTTGTTTTACATTAATATAACTTTACATTAGTACTTCTCACTATTTTCCTTTTCCTTCATCCTTTGGGGATTGATCATCTACTTTTGATCTCACACACTGAGTAAGGACACTGTTTTCCCCATGTTCAGGGTGAAGCTTTCATGCCAGCTATTTTTTAGGATTGCTTGCTACCAATATAGAAACCAAACTGAGCAGACACTGGTTAATTATTTGATAAGAAGGGAAATAACAGAAAAATATATTATTTTACAATCAAAAATATCATTCTATATCTTGAGAGAGGAAGCAAAACATCAGGTAATTTAAAAAAATATTTTTAAAAGTAATAGAAGCTTAAGTAGTAGATACTGAATTGTAACAGTTGATATTTCCATTAAATAGGTCTATTTAGTTACTTGTTTTCAATAGCTGATTAGGCAGTAATTTTTTGTTTTAGTACATATCTTTTGTATTCTTTTGTACTATTGATTGCAAATTTCTGTTAAAAGATAAGGTGGTTTTACTTTTATTTTAGAAAGACAGCCAAATAAGTTACCTGTACATGCCAAATGGAAACTCTACAGTTGTCCAAATTACTTTCTCTCTTGATTCAGAGTGGGTGCTTTTGTGTTGCAAACTGTAACTCCCAATTCCTTTTGGCCAACTCCATATGCATCTGACTGATTATTTGTTTAGCAGCACTCAGCACACTGAACGGGGCAGGATTGTTCTGCTGACAACTTTATTACCCATCTGCCACAAAGCATGGCTGTGATATAATTCATTCTATTTACCCTAAAACAACAACAACAACAACAACAACAACAACAACAACAACAACACTTCTCATGGGTATGCGGTGTTATGAGAGGGAAAAATAATTTGACACTTCATCTTTCGATGTCTTTTGCCTGTATGCAGGGAAAAATTATGTAGATACAGTCTTTTCATTAGAAACAGTGCAATAGAACTAATATTTCTTCCTTGAGTATACAGCATCAAGGACACATCCCAAAATCTGGAATGTACTTATATCTCAAATACAATTAACTACTTAATATAACTGCCTAAAATTTGAAGCATTTCAATTTTTTTTTTTTAATTTTAAAGGACTTTTTGGTAGTTCTGATTTAGGAAAGCTTTTTCCTTCTGTCAGGTTAAAGGGTTTGATTCAGTTTATTTTTGTAATAAGCCTGTGTAAATGGTTCTCTGCTATGTAAGACACCCAACAAAGACATGTAAGCACTTTCACTTCAAAATCCTCCACCAACCTTGTTCCCATCAATCTTTACAGCACAGTAAAGAAGCACAGTTATAAAACAGGATGCTGAACGTTTAGAAGCTGTTACACAGATAGACTGAAGTGTGCATATGTGCGTGCACAAGCTCGCAGGGAGAGACAGTGTGGGCAGGGCAGGTGACAAGGAAAAACCTGAATAACAATGAATTCAGAAAGCAGAGGTTAGAAACAAACATGCCTTTAAACAGTGCACAGGGTTGTACCTTTCTTTCTGTAATTTAGATAAAACCAAACTGAAGGTATGTGGTAAACTAAGCATGGTACATCAATATTTATGCTGCTTGGAATTTACCAATCAGCAAGCTCCTATGCAAATATTCCAGCTACATAAAAGTAACATTTCCTGCACATCATGCATCAAGTCATATGTTCTGAAATAAAGATTTCAAAATATACTGGCCTTCTTGAATTTTTATTTTATTTAGAAAGCTGTCCTTTACAAGGCCAAGCCTGTACTCAAAAAAAACTCCTGTTTTGATGACAAAGCATATTATTTATTGCATGTACTAGCTATGAATACATTATTTTAACAATGCTTAAAATTGGCCAGAAAATCTACAAGCATTCCCTTCCTTCTTGTGTGGAGTGATCAACTCCTGCTCAGCATCTCTCTGTGTGAGACACTGAAATGAAGAAAAAACATTTTTCCCTACACTGACAGAGATGGCTATTTTTTCTACATTCTTTGCTATTTTCATAAACAATAAAGTTAAGGATAAAATTTTTGCAAATTCTGGGTAGTTCTGCAGGGACAATTTTCAGTTCTGTCAAGTGAAGCCAAAGTAACATTTCCATATCATGTTTATAGCCATCTGCGTGGATGCAAAGTCAAGTTTGGGCAGCTTTGATCTTGATAAGGTGCAGATATTTTGATGTGAAGGATGACTACCTTAGTCTGAAAGATCAAATGGATTAAAATGCTTCATGTGCTGGGAAGAAACGGTCAGAAAGTTAAGCCTCATTTCAAAATAGGCTTTCTAACTATAATCAGACACTTATTAAAACAACAGTAGCCAAATTTGGAAAGATTACATCTCCAAGTATCTTGTTATGTCAAGGTCCTCTGAAGACAGATTTACAAAATGGAAGAAATAAAAAACTCAAGCAACCCCCTCAAAAAAGTTCTTGTATTTGGAAAGGAAACTAAACTTAAAATATAGAAAATTACTCTATCTATGGATAATATAGGGAAATTAAACTTAAAATATAGAAAATTAATATCACTAAAATATTTTCTAATTACTTGGTAAACCCAAGAAAAAGTTTTACTTCCTGCTCCCAGGTTTTCTAAGTATCACAGTTGGTGTTAAATGGTTAAATTTTTATAGTCATAGCTTTAGTGGTGTGGCTACTCAGAGAGGCAGAAACAACAAAAGGGAGAGGGGGGAAATGTGGGTCTCCCTGAGATCAATGGCCAAACAGATATTTCCATCATGATTTTATTATACAGGTGCAAGAATTATGAGGATCCTCTTCTTGGAAGAAGTGGGCATGCAAATATCTGTCCAAGAGTACTAATGGCTCAGTAACTACAGCAACCACAGATCAGAATGGATACAAATGCTTACAGTCATCTGTGCATTTGTGATTGTGAGAAAAGGGAACTTCAGAGTTTTATTTCCTTAGAAGAAGCATGCCACCAGATCTCTGAAATGCTCTTAAGCATATAGGATACCTTAATAACTGTTAAATATCACAGATCTCTTAGTAGCTTGCAGTTAATAGCCACTTTCTAAATCAACAAGGTGAAAACTGTGATATAAAAATTCATGGAGACTTTGGGAGTGAATTATTAAATAGAAATTAGACAGTTTTGTTCTCAATCTGCTGGAAAAAATCTGAAACTGAAATAAAAAAAAAAATTAAAATCCTGTAGTAAAGAAACTTCTAATTCCCTTCCTTGAAATCTTATACTTGAGGACAGATATAGGAATGATTTTTTTTTGTTTGTCACATTAATCTGCAGAAATTCCAGTAATTCATAGCTTAACTATTTCCCAATGCATCATGAATCAAATATGCCTTGAAGGAAAAATTATCCCTTTTTGTTATCATGGGATTACTACAGTTTTGTAGAGTTGTAATTTCAACTGAAAAATGTAATTTTCCATAATATTGCTTGTGTCTCCAGATTGGATTTGAATTATTAGCCAAAAGTTCCTGTTGCTATTGAAATTTTAATTCACTTTTTGACAGGTAGGAACTTGAATATCTGACACCAGCTGTACAAATTGAGAAGTCATCCACTCTCTTGATATTTCATTTCAAGATAAATTACCCAAGGATATTTTTCATGACCAGGTATTGGTTTCTACCTGTTTCCTAGAAAGGGAAAGATCACAAAGCTGCATCTTTTACCCTCAGTTTTGCCAGCTCCGTAGTGAGGTTGTCCTCCATTCTTTATTTGTATAAAAATGTTTCGATATAGTACATGACTTCAAACATGTATCATGTGTTGTGAAAGTGTCTGGACAATGGGAAATGGCAAGTAATGCAGGGCTTGGGGCTCAGTTTCAAATTTATAATCTAGAAGCACATTCTCAAGTGGCTGACTAACATTATCTATCTCTTCTTCCTATAACTAAATACATCCATGTGAAATTCACCCTAATGTTCTCACATTTCCCTCCCCACAATCTTAATTTTATTTATTGAAATTTCCCTCTTTTATTTAATGTACAGAGAAAAGTTATTTTGCTCTGCCACCACTGCAGGAGCTTTTTAAATGATTCAAGGAAGTATAGCTTTCATTTAGGTTTGTGCCCTCCAGTCTGTTTATACTGGTCGATACACTTGTCTGAAAAATATAATGGATTAGCACATCATTCAACAAACTAGTCAGAAGGCAAGCTCAAGGCGACAGAGACCAAAAAGTAAATTACAGCCAGTAGAAGGGAGAGGCCAAGCCTACAGCTAGGAAACATCATATCACTACAAAACCTGTATTCTGTGAGAATGTTACTTGAACTGAAATGGGTAAAAAATTTATGCTGAGATATAATAAAACAATGAACTCCATGATTTCATACAAAACTATAAATTGTACAGTTTATGACATATAATGCAAAATGTGATTCTCACAAACAGTGCACGCTACAGTCATATCTCCTATCAACAGACATTATTACTCTGTAATGTGAAAGGAGTAGTTTGTCTCCAGTTTAGTGCTTTTTATTTCAGTGCTTATTTAACACATTTAAATATAGGCCAAACCAAATGTGCCAAAATGTATATAATGAAAAATCTGTGAAAGTATATCTTATATAGGTAGAATAAACATACACAAAGATGCAATACATCTCTAGAGATGGAAGGTAATTTTTCTTAGCACAGATAACCTATCTAGATTTCCTAGATAACCTTCAAGGTGAAGTTCATTAGCTACAATTTTTTGCATATATGTAATTAATTAAACTCGTTTGTATGAGTGATAATTGTGGGTTATTTTTCTTTTTGAACCTCCAGTAGTTGATTAGAAAACTAAAATCAAATCACTGTACTTCTGCTTCAAAAATTGTAAAAGTGCTATTTGTAATAGTCACTCTAGTTATGTAACACACAATCCTTTTCACATTTACAAAGAGAAAAGAACCATAATGCTGTTGTAGAAGTTGAAGAATACAGTAACACTATAATAACCTTCCAGAAAACTAACACAGTGTATGAAATTCACTGCTGCAGTCGATCCTTTAGCTCAAGTGGAGGTACATCAAAAATTGTGTGTGCCATGCTGGAAGGTATCAATCACACCATATGACTGTTAATTCTTGAAAAGAGTTAGAAATAACCTAGCAGATGCATCAGCAGAGAAGAATGAGAAACTCCCTGTTATGTGGCTTCCAAAGTCATGTATCTGAGGGAGAGAAAGCCGTGTCTACAGAGAGTGAACGGGCACTATCATTCCTTTTCTACATTTCCATTCAGCTGTGCTTATGCATCAATTAGTTTTGCCTTACTCCTTGTGTCTTATACATGACTGCAGGTATCAGGAAAGATAAGACCAGCATTTCAGATTTCCCTCATGGCCATAGCCTTGGTTTCATTTATTCACAAGATGAACAGGAGCAGATGATTTCTGGAACTCAATTTGCCTATCTCTATTCCCCAGCTCTCACCACACAGAGTCACTTTGAACACCTTCTCTAGGATTCTAGAAGAAGGTCATGCCATAGAGCAATGGTCTTTGAAAGGAATTCCCAAACTTTTAAATTCATAATAGATGCTTATTGTTATTGGAGCTAAAGGAGCAAGAGGGAAGCAAGTGTTTGTATTTTGGATCACTGAGAGCTTGCTTAATCTAGGTTATTTCTGCTCAAGAACTGTGTCAAGCCCCTATAAAGTGAGGAAAATTCTTAGAACTTTATGGATAAAATCAAGTGTATTTGGATTCAATTCAAATATACTGCATAGTAGAAATTTCAATTTCCTGAAGGGAGAGCTCCACAATTGACTCTTTCCAAGCTTTGTGTGTATTGCACTGATAATCAAGTTTCTATTTTGGTAATGAGCTGGTTTGTAAAATCCCATTTGCACTGGAATATGTCTGTTTCTTAGCTGTCTACCCTTGTACACTACTTCTGGGACATCTACAGAATCACCAACACCTTCCTTGTTAAAAGCAAAGATGCCAATTTTAAAATGTCATGCCCTATCACAGCTGAGGCCTCAATGTTCAAATATGCTGAGCTTTCAATTCAATATGAAATCTGCCCATTCTCCTGGCATGGGGCCAACAAGAGACTGATGGGTTTTGACACATTCTTCCCTGGTTTGTTTGTTTCCTGGGCAGGAGCTGTTGTTCAACACCAATCACAATTTTAGATCTTTAGTTAGGTTTCTAAAATTCAAACTGTGTGTGTGTATATATATATATATATATATATATATATATATATATATATATATATATATATATAAAATATCAATTAAACATTGAGGTCCATGTCTTACTTTTATAAGCACATGTAATTTCATACTTTGACCAAATGATAAAGCAGATGCACACAACCTACACATCAATTTTGGATGTTTATACAGATAAATAGTAACACATAGTATCAGAGCTTTTTCACTACTGGAATTCAAGTATTGCTATAAATGGGTTTGGTAATAAGTTTTCTCTCCAGAAATTTTGCTTTAGCTTTGTTTTTGGTGAGATTGCCACTGATTTTAATGAGAGTTCCCACAGTTCAAAAATCCAAGTCCCTATCCCTCAAAGGTTTAACTGAATAGATTTATCATTTGTTTCACAGCTTTCAGTGAGAATTCTTGTGATCACGTTTCCAGGATCCAAGCCTTTGTTATGACATATTAATCCTTTCTTCTACTCATACTCTATTTTATGATTTTGTTATGATTTATCCATCCTTTCTTCTACTCATACTATTTTTTATTTCAAGTCCAACTTGTAGCATTACCTTTTTTTACTGTTGTTTTTACTCTTATCTGTCAGAAAACTGTTTTCAGTTGCTTGTCACATTGTCAAATTTACCACTGTTTAGAAATTTTTACAGGACACACATCTGTTTCAGACTGAATAATTTAGAAAATTTCAGCTAAGGCTCAGTCTAGACACAACAGTGCTTTTTTTTTTTTTTTTTTTTTTTTTTTTCTTCTCATGTTAAAGCAGTAAGATTTTTTTGAGCACTCACCACATTCCCATTTCTATTACAAAATGGATCTGAAACTGGCAGATGGATTTGCCTTTATACCAGCAAGAGGCTATTTGCCATTCCAATAAAAGCACGCTGAGATTTGTCCGAGTCATATGCCACTGAGCAAGCAACCACTGCTTCAATAGATCAATACAAACCTTCATTCTATTTACTTCTACAATCTACAATGCCCTATGCTTATGATGGGGGCCAAGGGTGTGATCTGTACAGTGACTCATGTGATTAATATATTGGTGTGATTTTGCAGCTGCAGAGTTGGAGCCAAAATAAGAGACAGACACCTCACCAAAGCTGTGCATTTCTGAACTCCTTTTTTTGCTCTTGGATCCTGTAAGATGTGAATAACTAGACAGCCTGATTGCTTATATCTGGCATGCAGTCTCAGAGCTGTGATGGGAACATGTGCTACTGCCACACATAAGTGTGTGAGAGGGGCCAAATGAATATAAAGGTCTGTCTAGAGGGATTTCAGTTTCCATGGCCAAATCTCATTAGATTCCATCCTTTGTAAACAGATTCCAACCTTCAACAGTTAACAGCACTAACCACACTGCACCTTCCCCCAGTAAAGCTAAATGTGCTTCATCCTACCATAGCTCTCAAGAATAGACATGGCCAAAAAGCAGAAAGCAAATGCATGTGCTCAGGGTTGTAAGGCTGCAGCTGGACATTCCTTACCTCCTACTAATGTGGGACAGTGTAGGACAGAGGTAAAGAACTTTTTAATCATACCTTTGAGGTTCCTCTCAATCATGCATCCATACAGATTCATGCAGAGAGATGTATTATATATAAATATACATGCTTGTATACTCCTAGCTATAAAGCTAATGCTGTATGGCATCCTGCATTTTGTCATTATACCAGAGTGCTATTCAACATGACTAACAGAATATATATATAAAAACAAAACTTAAAAGTTTGTCTTTGTAATAAGTATGAATGACCAGTTGGATTTATTTTCATTGGTGGGTTGGGGATGGCTAATAATCAGTGTTGCACTTGTAAAAGGGCAGCAACTATTTGGCTGCCAGAATTACTTTTCCAGAATTTTGAAAGGTGAAAAATATTCATCCCTTGTAAACTTCCCTTCCATTTTGAAATGAGATTCTCATAGTCACCAATCTCATTAAAAGTTAAAACTATGTCTGCTTAGCATTATCAAGGAATAAAAGGGTAAGAAATGAGGTGTCTATGAGAACTATAGCTATTGACATCATTGACCTATAAATACATCCTCTTCAAGCGGATATACAGCAATTCATTATCCCTGTTTTGATATAATTGCTATTACTGAAAGCCCTTTGCTTTCAAGTGTTAATACAATTGCAGTTAATTTTTCAGATAATCTGCCAAAAAGAAAAAACTAATTTCTAAATATTTGATCATAAAAGTTGTCCTCAGCTTTTACAGATAATTTAGTCAAATAATATCAGATAATCTTGGAGCAGATTTAAGAGGAAATTGCTAGGGACTCCATCTAAGCAGCATCCATTTGCACTTATATAAATGTACTGAATGTGTAGGAAGACTTTGACAGCTTGCCATATGTGATTTCATTCTGTAGCCTACCTACTTTACCATCAAAAGTTATATCCTTTGAAGCATTGCCAGAATTACTTTAGCCCAGTAGATATGCTAGATGTGCCCTTTAAAAGCCGTATCATTTCCTCTCTACTCTGACTAGTTCAATGTAGCATCTGCTCAACTAAATTCCTTTGAAGGTTAAAACCAAAAAAACCCCTGTACTACAGCTCACTAAGATGTCCAGTATTGAATGAAGACCATGGATGCAAGAGAATAAATATGACTTAAATGAGACTATAAAAGAGAATCAGAAAAAAATAACCTATCATGGGCAAATTATAATTATACACACAGAGAATAAATATTTGCATTTCAGGATATGTAAGCGTTTTATTTAAAATAAAAATAAACCCTGCATTTTTTACTTCCAATCCGTTATGTTGATTGTTTATATGCAAATTCTGATATTGCAGTGACATGGGTGTTAATGCCATAATAAAGAATATCATACAGCAACAACTTGATTCAAAATGGCAGATATAGGTATGAATGTATCATCTCCTTTAAAATCTTTGGGTTTTTCAGTTATTTTAAAAGACATTATTTTCACAGTCCTTTTATTGTCAGCTATTTTAGATGACAATGCAGGGACAGGCCATATAATCTAGTATCACAATGAAGCTGTGACATTTTAGAAATATTTTCAGTTTACCTACTTTAATTTCTACAAATGCTATTTAAAATTGAAGACTGGTGTTTTTACTAAAGAGGTGGATGCTTTCCAGAATTATATGATTTTCTTGGCTGCTAAATTGAAAACATTCCAAAAGCTATTAAAATGGTAGTGTCCTTTTGTAGTCTCTTTGTCCTGTAAAAACAATGTCAATTTTAATCAACTAGCTGTAAAAGTAACTTTTATATATATGTTTGGGTTTTTTTACAGTTTTACTTGTTATTATTTCACAAGAATTTGCACCCCCAGCAGGGAGGTTGCAGACTTTGTTAATCTGCAGGGATTTATCCCAAAAGCATCATAAGAATGCAGACTGGACTGTGCCAGATCTAGTCACATCACTATCCAAATTAGGTACAGTACTAATGTGCTTATACCAGTTGAATAGCTCCTAACCACTTAGAATGGAAAAAGCATAATTTGTTCTGCATATGTCTATTTTAGTTGCTGTCCATCAAACAGATAAGATATTTCTTCATAGTCACAAGAGTACATAAACTTAGAGGAGTATAGTGATATCAAAAAAGGAGACTAGAACAAGTATTAACGAGCCTACTTTGATTTAGACAAAGAAAACATCTGGAATAAGTTCAATTTGAAATGTACAGAATTCTTTCTGTAGATGCATTTTTACCAAAGAGTAGAAAAGATAAATCCTTATATTTGTGATGAGCATGAAAGAGAATCCCATCTCTAGAAACTGGAATTGGCTTATGTTCATTTCCATGACTGAATTATGGGAAGGGATTGTACACTTAAGCAACAATACATCCAAACCTGATCTGGGAGCTAACACGGAAGACAGACTGAATCAGAAGAAGATAGGAAACAGATGATAAAAATATTACAATGTTCACCCCTCCCAAACATGCAGCTAATAAAATGTATACTTCTTTTCCCTACATTATTTTAGCCAACCACTCTGATCTTGAAGATTGCTATGTCTTTGGAATTCATCTTTCTCAATGGTTAGACATTAGCTCATCTGCACACAAGGTTGCAGTAAATAAAGTGTATGCCAATTACAATTAATGCAGGAATCTTCTAAAATGCCTTAACATAACATTGATTCAAGTTAACTCAATCTGAATGTATAAAATTGGAGACTGGACATGAGCTATCATATGACCAAAATATTTTAAAACTTGCAAGCAATCTAGAAACAAATGATAAACAAAAGGGAGAAATCACTTTCGCTCAAAAGTACTAGTTGCTTATAGGGACAGAAAGATTGCTCATTAATTTACAGAATATATCTTCAATCCCAATATGAAATAAGAAACATATTGGCAATATAGAGTAAAATTAGAACCATTCAAAAACCTGTGATATCTCTTCATTGACTTACAGGCTGTGGATCAGACTCATGTCATGTCAGGAGAGGCAAACATAGAAAGGAAAGCTAGTATTTCTCCAACTGGATTAATGAATTTTAGAAAAGGAAGCATCTCTTCCTGCAAACTTTAAGTCATGACTCATATATGCTGCTTTAATACATAGAAGAGATACATTTACAATTTTCATATCTTTCTTATGCATATGTTATGAAGTTCAATAAGAAGACATGGATAGCTCCACTGTTATTGAAGGAATAGCAGGAATGCATACAGTTTTGTATTTACCATTTCTGCATGAATAAGTGCTGTCCCAAATGAGACATCTTTCTCATTCTGAAACACAGTATGAAAAGGTAGAGAGTGTGCCTGACTGTAATGGCTACATCCTAATACAGCAGTACTCAGAATTGAAAATACTTGTCACCCAAAAGACTCAAAGACAGGATCTCAAACATAAAATAATTAATATAGGTAATAATTCTGTCATACATTTTATTAGTATAAGGCCAGATTTATTAACACAAAGGCCTTAAAAGTTATCTGGACTACAGTAGGAGCAGAATACACCATATTAGTTTATAGATCCACATGACATAGAAATAAGGCAGTATTTCCCGTTATATTTGACTGTTGCCAAACTTTATAATATTATTGCCAATCAAGTGGTTTGATTGTAGTTTCAAAGGCCTTTCTGTAGAATCACAATATTCCCAAAAAGTCTCAGACATCTCCTACATATTAAAGTACATTTTTAGCATTCATGTAGCTAATGGAAAAAGAAGACTTGAAAATACAAAGTCACAAAGGGTGCAAAAACCTCTGAATGTTAATAAACCCTTTAAAATATTATTTTCATATATCTTGAGTATGAACCAGACTCACTATTTGAGTAGATGCTGGGCTGTTGAGTTCTGAATATCAAAGGTTAGCAACATTTTGTTTGTTGCTGAAGAAGAAGCAGCATGTCTCCTCACAAGTCTGTTGTTGAGTAGGGGCAGTGTGCTGTTTATTCTCTATCTTCCCCTACCTGTCTGCTCACACTAGAGAGGTATTTCTTTTGTCTGTCCCCTCATACTAATCTGATTCCCCATCCCTCCAATACATGCTGCTGCTTCCTGTCCCTAAAGGGAAGATAATTCCTGCTCTTAGACATGTCTCCTCATTGTTATTTTCTTTCTTTCATTTTTGCCTTTAATTTCTAACTCTGGGCAAAGGAAGTTTATCACTTCACTCTGTTGCCACATCCGAGCTCCTATCTGGGAAAAATGAATTCCTAGTTTTCTGCTACCTCATCAGGTGGTCAGTGGAAGTATCCCTCTGTTGCATGGCTGTTTTTGGCTATACCAGCACTGCTGGAGCAGGCTGTGCAATGGGGTGGTCCTGATGTCAGATTTTGATGGCCTGGCTTGTGAAATGGCTTTAAACTGGCTCTTCTGTGGATTCATCTGCAGAGAAACCTTCTGTGGGAGTGCCATGAGAATAATAAATAAACATCATCCATGTGGAGCTGAGTTATTTAGGATGGATACAGGCAGTTCTGAATGTGTGAGCAAACAGCAGAGAGAACTTTTGAATGTTGTTAAGGAACTCAGCTGAGCAAGTAAGATAAAGTACATGCCCACAGTAAGCCTGACAAGTTTTCTTCTGCTCTGTCCCCTAAATGCAGAAAGCAACCTGGGAGCATTCCCTTTCACACTGTAACTTTACCAGGAAGCTGCTCTCAGCTGCTGTGCAGTTGAAAGCAGAGGCAGAGGATGTCATGGATGGCATCCTGGTCCAAATGCCAGAAGGCAATACAGGGAAACATGGGGTTAAAATGCTAAAGCAGCATAGGTCTATTTTAATGCTGAAGATGAACAGGGAGTGACAAAAGAATATAAATTAATACTGGAAGACTAACAGCACACAGACATGATTGTCTTGAATTTCCATTGCAAACCTTGGGGATTAAGCACTATTAGCCTCTGACTTGGGAGGTTGTCTTGGCTAGATCCCATCTGCAGTGAAGACATTCTCCACAGCATTTGGAATGCTCCTGTTCTCTTACCAATCCTCTCTTCCCACAGTAGCATTACTCTGTTAACTCTGACTGAACACAGAGCAAGTAAAGTCCTGACCAAGGCTGTAATAATACATGATGTTGGCAAAAGCAGAGTAAGATGCATTTCCTATCCTTTTTCTGAGCTGCCTCCTGATCTTGTGCTTTCGTATATCAAATTACAACATGCAACCTCTTAGCTGGACTGGTAGAACTGTCAGTGAGGATTTGCAGCTGAAGATATCACTGAAATTATCTGGTTTAAAGCAGTTTTTTTATATTTCATTTTTGCAGCTTTATTTTTTCGCTCAGAACCATTCAGTGGTTTTGTTTTTAATACATATGGGCACTGTTTTATTCCAACTTTTGAGTATCCACCCTTCTCAAGTGCTTGGAAGTTCTGTCAAGTGAACCTCTACCGCTCCTCTGCTATAAATCTTGAATCATTTCATACAATGGAAAATATTTGAGTCATGACTTTCACTTTCCCTGACTCAATTAAGGATGTAAAAGAAAATCAAAATTTGTAATCAGTGCATTTTATAAGCAATGGAAGGAATATTTTCTTACTATTAATCAAAATCAATTAATTATATTTTTTGTTTTAGAAATGAAATGGTCATCACTCACCAGCAGAATGACTTTTTGAACTTACTTTTAAAAGCTAGAATACTTACTTATCTCTGATGGTTTTTTTCTCCTCATCTCTAATGTGCCCGAAAACCATGGAAAATATCTTTAGGGCAAATTTGCATATTTCTCACCAGTACCTGTTTTTTTTTCCCAATTATTCCACAGCTGTTTGTTTTACAGAATATTCTCCAACTTCCACATGAATATATTACAACGCAATGCAAAGAAGATACCAAAAGTACTCTGTAGCTAATTTGGATAATATGAACATTCATTCAGGAAAACTTTAAAAATTTGCTTTAATAGGAAAGAGAAACATAAAATACCTAAATTGTCTCACCCATTTTCCCCAGGTATTTTTATTAAAATAATCTGAAACCATTGCATCTATCAGGAAGCAAATGGTCTCATTGCTAATGTTTTGTCTTATTCAGTACTGGAAAGAGTTAAGAATTGCAATGAAAATACCTTATCAAATGCCTTTTTTTTTTTTTTTTCTTTAACAGCAAATGGTAGAAATTATTAAGTGACATAAAAAGTCTTCAGCCTATAAGTATTAAACCAATGAGGCTATATTTTATTGCATGGAGAATCTGTGATTCATTTTAACCAGTGAATCCCTTCTGCATAAAGGCTTTCAATGTTTCAGCCTCAATGGCTGGTAAAATATGTTCAAAAGAATAAATAAAGGAAACATGATTCTCATGTAAAATGACATTCTGGATTCCTTTAGTTAACTCAGCAGAGAGCTATATTCAGTGGAGCTTATAAGACAACACTGTTGGCAGTTTTAAACACGCTGCAGAAGAAGCAGCAAAACAATGTGATCAGTAACAATAAGTTAATTTCAATTAAAAAAAAAAATAAAGCATCATCATGTATTGCATTTGGACTCACTACAAAGTAACAGTCAGCGGATTATTCCACAGATTTCTAATGCTGAAAATTCTGATGGCATTTACTAGCATAACCTTTCAACTCTGAGCACATCAATAGAAGCAGACAGTGGTTTGAAATATGATTCCTTGCAGATAGCATATCCTCATTCATCTGACTGTGGCGCTCTGTGCTCCATTGCACAAACAGCGGCTCACCCACTTCTGAGAGGACACTAATAAAAAAGGCATCAATTTTCAGCTCTAGTACTACTGTGATCTCTTTATATGTTCGACATCCAACATTAAATTAAAATGCTGTTATAAATCCTACTTTCTGAATCTGGAATGAGTGTTGGGTTTTTGTCGCATGAGACTGCAGCAAATCTTGTCAAAAGCAAGGAAGCACGTCTTGTTCACTCAGAATTAATGTTGTGGATGAAAGAAGGAGGTAAAAGAGGTTGAATACGGTGAACTGTGGGTGTCAAAGGCAGTGGGAAAAGCAGCTTTGGGGTACCAAACAGAGCATAACATTTGCTGCTTTCAACAGATTCCTAGTCAGTAATTATAATTAACACTTACTAACTGCACATGAAGAATAGTTTGTTCGTTATATAAAGCACTTTAAAAACTCCTGCAAATTTTAAAATGCCATTATTTATCACAGTTTGGGCAATATATTTCCCTATGCAAGAAAAAACCAGTTTGGTAATAAACAAATAAAATAGCCTAAGTGTTTTGGACCTCTTCGTGACCAAATAGCGAAGGTTGTTACAGGGCATCTATGCAAAATTATGCATATTGATGTTGATGTTCAGGACTACTGCCAGGTTGTCATTTGCACTTGAGTTGTCTTAAAAGTTCTTGGGGTGGGATAGGGATTTAAAAAAACCCCAAAACAACAACACAGAGAAAAAAAATGATTAGGCACTAATAGTAAATACAGTGAGGATGGCAAAAATAAAGCTGTGAACAGTGAGCGTGATAAAGAAAGCAGGTTGGATATATCTGCTATGTAGAAGAGTGCCATATATTTTGGAGTCTTTCAACTGTATCTGATAACCTCTAATGGCAGGTATCCTTTCTCCTTTAAGAGCTAAACTAAGCTAGACTGAGAAGGCAATAATGGTCTCAGCAAAGATACTGTGTCTATAGATGTTTTCCCTTGTTCAGTTCATTCATAATTATGAAGAAAAGAAACAAGCTTGCCTTTTTGGGGGTGGGGGAGTGCCTTCAAGAGTGGTTCAATATCTGGATCGAACAGAGGAACTTTTTCCCCCTAAGGATCCTGCCTGAAGAAACCTTGACATGCACAAAGTCAGAACCTAGACAAAGTTGCCCTGGTGAGAACGATAAGGTCACCCGTGGGATTGCTGAGATTATCTCTGTCAAGCACTTGGACAGCATGCAGTCAAATGATGCATCATGCAGTCATTTTCGGGGGGGAAAAATCAATTTCTTCAGCAGGTCGCTATTTGCTTTTCAAAGTGCCCTTGTAGGCCTTCACCACCAAGCATTTATCAATTTAAATGTTGTAAATTGATAATGTGCCACTGTGCCTTGTACTGTTTCTGAATTATTTTGATACTTATATTTTCTTACTGCTCTCAAAATCCTCAGAGCTGCTCTATTTCAATAGAACTCCTCCCTTGTTCACTTCTTTTAGCATAAAATACAACAGTAAATTAATATTCTTACATTGAATGTTAAGGAAAAAAAAATTAAAGCCCCACATGATCAACACAGCATTTCCTAGGCTTTTATCCGCTCTTTTTAAAGCGCAAAAACTGTTAAAAAATTATCAGTACTAGTTTACCAATTTACTGTATGAGCACATATGATCATTTAACATAAAAGTATTTAAATTCAGAACACTAAAACAATGACAACATGACAAAGAAAAGGGCAAGTTCTTTTCACAATTGGCTATTGTCTAGTTTTGCTTTAAAAAATTACAGTTTTGGATTTTGTTATTTTTTACATTATTATTATTAGCATTTTGTTAATGTTATGGGAGGAAAATAAGATAGAATTTACAGAATCAGTTCAAGTGTCAAGATTGCTTTATATTATTTTTAAGCAAACAGAACACAAAAGCAATCCTTTAACCATCTACTAACCTCAACTTGATTTGCATTGAAAAACAGGTAGAGCATAGTAGTTGAGGTTTGTGCTTCGTAAAAGCAAAAGAAATACATGGCAGTTGCAAAGCATTCTTAACCTCCAGTGATTTATTGGCCCTCAGCCAAGTTATCAGGGGAATCTAATTCTTCTTTATTATTCAAATAAACCACATTTGGCACCATGGTTCCTTTTCAGAATAGCTTCACAAATAGAATGAGTACTGTCATTTATTTGACCTTGTACTTGTGTGCTGTAGCTATAATTTTATTTGCCATTTCATAGAACAAATGCACAGAAAACCAAAATAAGGAAATAGGTTACGCTACTAGTAAGAGAGTACACGTAATATACCAGTTGGTTTTGCCTGCTTAATTTTCTAAAGGATAAAATCTCAAAATATTATTCTTGTTTTCTTCCTTTTTCATCTCTATTATCTATCTCTTATTATGCCAGCAGCTGCACTGTTCGTTTTTAGTGAGCTCTTTTTTCAACAGGCCAATCTGCAGACCTGCTCTGTGTCCTGGACAAGTAGGAGCAAAGGTAGGAAATATTTTACTTTAAGATGTGGACCTCACAGGCAGGAAACAATGCATACTATCCTTGCTGAGTACAACTATTTTAAGAGGTGATTAAGAACTTTCCTGAATGCAAAAGCATCCTAGCCAGATTATTAGCTCATAATATTTTTCTATTGAACCTGAAACATCAAATGTAAGACAATTTTATCCTTTCTGGATAACACATTTTTATTCTGTCTGTTTCTGGATAGACTTTTCTCCCTTTTTGTTACTATTTATGTTTCAGCATGTGTTTGGTCTAAGTCTCAAACACAGAGACTTTTCAAGAGAATTGAAATCTCTTAGGGAAGCACTCACACTGACTTCTAAGTGCTGGAAGGAGCAATTTGAATTCCTCTTCTGTGGTTAGCAATTTTCTTTCAAAATTTCATCCCATTTCTAAAAGAAAATCAGGGACTGAGGATTCCAAAGATGAAAGTTACTCTGACATCAAAAATTACCTACTGACTTGGAAAATGTATGGGACTAGATATCTATATGGAGAACAACCATTTTTGCATCACTACAGAGATCCAGTGTAAAACTATATTTGTATTGGCTACACCACCACAGATCATATTGTCCAATCCAGAGCAGAAATCCTGGCCATACTGCACATTTATAGACATTTTGGGGCCTTTCAACAAATACTACAGTTCATGAATGAACTGGAAAGTATGTTTAACCATTTCAGCTTGCCTCAAGTATAACTGAGCTATGACAATTAACACAGACTAAAGTCAATACACATAAATGCTTTAACTGGGAGATGTTGGTCCATTTCTCTTGCTTTGACTCTTTACCTTCCCTCAATCACTATTTTTAGCCAACCCTCTTTTCCTAAATTTTGAAATGCATCTCCATTCTCTGAAACTGATGTAATTCCACAGCGTGGTCTGAAATATACATCCACCAAACTAGCTTAAAATTCTTGGTTAGCATTAGCCAGAAGATAAATTTTTTTTTTAAATATTCAAAATATGTATGCTAATGGGTGTCTACATTTAACTTATATTCATTAGAACATCAAAAGTGTATTTATTGCAATTCTTGTTTACTGTTCAAATATACTGTTACTTTTGCCAGTGGTAACTTTATTATTATAATTTCCAGGTTACCTTCCAAGATACTGTTTTATCAGATTTGTTTACTATTAGTCCTGCAGCTATCTTAGAACATTGGCATCCATTTGTTTTGCACCACTGGCTCTAACTGTTCAGAAAAGAGTAAAATTAACTACCATAACTGTTGTCACCTTCTGAGATTCAATACAAGAACTATTTTCCTTTGTCTAGGAGACATGAGATTTTGCTTTGCAAACACAAAATATATTTTACACTATTGCCATGTATACTAGTTAAAAAAAAAAAATAAAAAAAAATAAACCACCAAACAAGGATGATGTTCTAGAGAAATAATTTGACTGAAAAATAAGACTCCAAAGTCAGCACTTGATGAAGATATTTCAAATAATAATGTATGTCATAATGCCTTTAAGCACAACACTGCCTGGAGGTTCCATATAAATATAAAGTTTTGCAGTATCAGCATAGGGTATATCAATGTTTACTTGCAGTGCAAGAAATACAACACATGTATCACATAGCACCAACCCAGAAATTCAGAATTCACGAGTATTTGAAGTTTGGTGTGGTGAAAACTGTAGCATTTCCATGTATATTTGAGTAATGCTTCTATGGATACACTTGCTAATATTTTTAGCAACAAATAAGCTTTGACTAGTGATTTAGTAGGAAGTAGCTACAGCACTTTTAAAATGATTAAGATACTAGTGATATAAAGCTATATCAAGAGAAAAATATATAAAAAATATATAAATACTGTAGGTCTTAGAAATACAAAATGTCTCCATAAAGACAGAAGAGAAAAAAGCAGAAAACAGGTATTTTAGTAAGTCATAGTAGATTTAATTTATTATTCTATAAAAATCCTCAGAACTGGTTCTGATTTTTGGTAGTTTTTCCATTAGTACTTTCAGTGTTGAATGCATGGAAATATTTGCCCAGATAATTCCAATACTCTAACATGCAAAGAAGATTGCTTCATTTATCTAAACCCTTTCTTGAAATGTATATGGATCAAGATGGAGTGTAAAGTCTTAACAACATGATGTGAGTTCAGAGTAAGGAGAGATTTATCAACCCTATAGTTTGAAAGACAGTGGCAGAAAATGCTTTTAACAAGAGACTAACATAGGGTTAAAGCCAAATTTTTCTTGAACAGATGATATTTCAGATGGCCACACTATTCCAGATGCATCAATTTCCTTGAAAATCCAATCCATATATGTGCATATGCTGTGCTGGCAGGAGGACTGACTGAAATGGCCAAAACCCAAGAGCTAATATTCTTTTGGCCAGAATAATGCAATTATTATTTTCCTAGCTATCAGTCTAAGCATACAGAGCCATCTGTTATGCAAAGCAAACATACACATCTCAATTACAGAAAATGCAGTTGCCTTGACAGAATTTGGATTACACCACTAACCAGGGCTGTAAAATTTGTTTTAAGCTAGTGTATAATGGATGCCTTTCAGGAGTTTCCTAATTAGCATTTACCTGCTTTAACTAATTATCCATCCTTCTTCTTTACTGGCTTATTAGACTTTGTTGGATACTATGAATAAACCAGATTAATATGAACATAAGACAATAATAAACATTAAAGTTCCAATTCTTTACTGTATTAGCAACATGGTGGTGCACCATTTCAAAATGTGAGATTCTTGATTCTAACTCCCAAACAGATTAAGTCAGGGATTAAAGTCTATTACAAAACAAGGGATTTTAATGAGAGACAAGAATACTGATATGAGCTAGAAATGGCTCTTGTTTCCATTTCTATCATTGGGTTTGCCAAAGCCAACACAAAATAACAATTACTGAACTTATTACAGCCAATTGCTTGCGTGTTCTTTGAGAACTTAATGAGCCTGCATTCGTATTCTCACCAGATAATACTTTAAATTAGCCTTTTATTGTCACCAAATATTAAAGTTTCCCATTTAATTGTTGGTGGAGTACAGAAAAACTGATGGTAAGGAGCCTATGCTAATAGTTGCTTCCTCATAGCTGTGTGGGTCTCAATTTAAAGTAGCTGAAATAAGTATTTTTTTAGTTTTTCTTTTCCTCCTCAGGGTGACTGCAGGAGAAGTAGAAGGTCCCACTCTGAAAATCATTATGCAAAATATTTCTGCTTCATTTCTAAGTGCAAGCAGAAAGAAGCTATCCTGCCTAAACATTTCTGAATGCTGCAGGATTAGGAATAAGAATTAACAACTAACTTTTGCCCCACTTCTGCCCTGCCTTTTAATCTTTGAAAAAGTGTTGTCAGCAAATAAATTTAAAAAAAAAAAAATCCCAAACCAAAGCCCTCAAACTTACTATATTTTATAAATTCATCTTTTCATACTAGTGAGCATTGGTGAAAGCGTCAAAATGTGTCCTTGTTGGAACCCTCCCTGCAAGACATTTTAATGGTCTCTTTCAGCATTTCTTGACTCCAAATGACTCCCTGTCATCGTGTCAGCTCCCTGGATAATGCAGGGTACTCCATAAACATCCAGTAATAGGACACAAGGGAAGTACTATTAGAGTGTCCCTTTCCTATCAGGTATAGAGGTTTAAAGTTCAAAACAACTGAGAAAAGAAACTTCATTTGTTCTCAATAAATTAATAATGATCCTTTGTGGCAAAAAGTTTTCATACACATCTCAACATCCAATACTATAGACATATTTTTCAGTTGTGTCTCAGGATGAACAGGATGCAACTTTAAACAGCTAATTCAATAATCTATGCAAAACACAGAAACCAAATAATTATTTTCTTAATAATAATAATAAACAGAAGAATGCATCATACACAGTTTTGTTCTAGAATTGAAAGAATTTACTTACTTGGGACAGGCCTAAATAGATGGAGACGGTTTCTGAAATGTACAAAAATTTTCCTTCTTGATTTAGTGCAAATACAAATCCATCCAGGGACTACAAAGTAAGAGTAAAAAAAGAAATGAATAGATTAATTAAAAATTCCAAACTACAAATAGAAATAGATTCAAGCAAAGGCATCACAGAATAAACTGAAGAAAATATTCTGACTTTTGTGAGAGTGGTTTTAATTTGAACCTTAAGACAATTCCTTTATATTCTGTCTACATATTAATAAAAATCATATGAGTATATTACTAAGTCCAAGTTGATGAGTATATTTCCAAGTTATTTTACTGCCATGCTTATATCTGCCATATACTGTATACCATTTATCTCATTTGCTTCACAGAAGAAAAATAAAATGTTCTCTTTTTTTTTTCATGAAGAAATAAATAAGGAAAACAAATAAACTTCCAACTGAATGGTGGATATAAAAAAATCACCCCCCCATTGCTCAGAATCAAAGCAGAGAATTTCCATTTCCAAAAACTCAAATAGAGAAAATAAAATCCTGCCATCACTCAAATCACTATGGACCTCAATAATTTGTAAATTAATTGAGGATTACACAAACATGCACGCACATGCACACATATAGGCACACACCATTTTCCTTTTGTGAGACAACAAAGCCAATCAGCAGATTACTGTCAAATATGTTTACAGCTTAGGTCTCTAGAAATGCTATGAATATCATCCCTTTGGTTTAAAAGTCTAGATCAGATTTTACTTTGACAGGTTCAAGTCTTTGGATATGGTTTCCATTGCAACTGCAAAAATCAAAATACAATTACAGCGATTAATGGATACCTTTTGAAACATGAGTGCAGTTAATAAACAGAGGACTATATTCTAAACTGAAACTGAGTAAATCAAAGCACATCCAGAAGGGAGTATACCTCTATGAATAAATCTTCACTAGGAAGAAACTACCTTCATACACTATGCATGTCTTTACCTTCCTGCCTTTTATGAGGATGATTATTGGCAAACAATCACTGACTATTGCAAAAGCAAAATTACAAAATTCCAGAAATTAGAAATGCTAAAACAACTCAGAAAATATGAAACAGCACAAATGTTGGGAGGAACAAGGAAAAATCCCCAAAACCCCATCCCAAGTATCCCCTTGTGCTAAAGGAACATGTAAAGGAAATATTAACTGTAGCACTTAAAAGATTAGCCTGGTTTTGTAAGGAAAAAGCACATAAATTTGATGGAGATACATGATGAAAAAATAATGTAATCACTCCTTTGCAAATACACAAGAGTGATTTCTGAGAGGTTTTAATATTTTTATTCTTCTGCTTCTTGACTAATTTCTGACAGGCTGCTAGTCAGGAGTTGTCTTTGGCAAAAGTTCATCCCTCTCTGATGCAGTAGGTGGTGGAATTAGTTAAAAATCTGAGTTTTCTAAAAATAATAGACCGCATATTGGGAAACAAACCCTCACTAAAGACACCGCATTAAAAAAAGACTCTAATTTATATTTATGAATTAATAAAAATGTAAATCTGCATAGATTTCCTTCATGTAAAAACATTTATATTATGCAAGTAATTTATGGCCTCTTATAAATCATCATCATTTCTTTCTCAAATTATTGACATCACTTCCTTGAATTTTTAACATCAATAACAGGTGGAAAATTTGGAACAGTGAAGTTCAAACTTAGATCCATACCAGGACAATCAAAACATTTGCACATCTGATCTCTCCCACTATGTACAATCTCTTACTCAGAAAAGTAAATCTTTAAAGGTCTTACTTAAAGTATTCCTGAGTCTCTGTCCTGATTTCCTTTGAGAAAACTGGTTTAACCCTCTGTTAAGCTGAGAGCCATGACTCTGTCTCCCTGGCCACCTATACAGAACTCCATTCTCCACCTCCAACAAGAAATTGTCACACTGACTTGGACTAAAGGCCTTCCTGCAGCACTCAGTTTCAGGGTGTGACAGTTTGTACAGAATATCCATACAGGTAATGACAAGCCTACCAGAGGTTTCTTACTAACCCATCCTTAGCAGCTAGCATGACCATGATATCTTCCTTTCTTGAGGAAAGATGTTTCATAAGTTATTTGTGCATCATATAAAACAACTTTTCTCAGTTTTTTATATAGCTTTTTGTGTGGTCCCCTTGCTCTGTTACTTGAGAGAGTGATATACAGTTTAAGCACATTTATGATCTGGTCTATTTAGCACACTGCAGTAGTGTGCAATTTTCTGGCATATCTGGACAAAGTTTTGTAAGAACCGGAAAAAAATAATTCTCTGAGTCACTGATTAATGAAACAAAAGTTTGAAGGAATCTTTGAGTACTGATTAGTCAGAAATGTTTCACTCAGTGTAGTTTTGAAATTGGCTGAAACTAGTTCTGCTGGAAAAAATATAAACAAAAAAACTATCTCTTGTTGACATAGCTGTACAAAGAAATTTCACCCTCCATGGCTCAAGCTGGAAAGCCATCAGCAACTGGAAGGGTGTTGAAGTGACAAGTGTTAGTCACCTTAAGCACTTGCTACTTTTCCATGCCATTAACTCTGATTCTCTCCTTTCATTTAAATAGCTTTACTTTATTAGTTTTACTTGTTTAGTCTTTTTTTTCTTTTTCTTTCTGGGAGACTATTCCTTACTTTTGCCCCCAAGTTTTACAAGGGAGATAATTGAGGAGGCACCAATGAAGGACTGGCAGGGCCACTGCAGAACACCAATACCTTTGGACGTCATTCGCCACCTCCTGTGCCATAAAATGTGTTCATTTAGCCAGTCATGGTCATTCTTTCTCCATTTCTTTTCCCACCTCTCTGAAGCTATGCTTATTTGCGACTACTGACCAAATTCAGAATTTTGTTCAATAGAGCAAAATCAGAAAGTTTATTTAACTGTATTTTGAAAGAGCCACTGATTAACAGCTAATGGACATCTAACTACTTCCATGCCTGAAATACAAAGACCTTAGAACAAAATCTCCAAGTACTAAGCTCAAGTTCCAATACCTAAGAAAAATGACAATAAAAATAGGAGGAGAAATAGCCATCTTCCAAAGCAAGGCAGTTCCTCCCACCAGTATGAAAGGGCTGAGACAGACCACTTTTGTGACAATGTTGTTGTTCCTTTTACAGGTCAAACAGTAGTTCTGAAGGACTGTCTCATTCGTTATTCATAGGTATTATTTATGAATATTTATTATTTAAGTAATGCGTGTTGAAATTTTTCAATTTTTCATAAAGCGTACGTCCTTTGTGCATGCCAAGAGAGCAGCAGACTTCAGAGAAGGTGCAAGGCAACATAACACAGGTTATGTTATATACTGGAGAAGAATATGTGATACCACTGTATAGTACATATTCACAAACAGTTTTGTTTTCATGAGAGATATCTGGAAGTATTATTCATATTACTTATGTAAACTAAGGACAAAAATAATGAGAGAAGGGTAATGGATTGAGTCAGCTTTCAGCATCACAGTGCTTTCCAGCCAGAATTTCTGAACAGTTTCAATGTAGTTTGCAGGCAGATAGTATTTCTGTTCTGGACGTTCCAGAGTTAACTATAATATAAAAATAGGGCTTGAACAGGTAACTGGGTTTTCATAATGTCCTATTTTCATTGAAGGAGAGACTATGAATATAAGGAAAATTTTCTTGTCTTAATTTCTGTCTTATATTTTTAAGTAAATGAAGTTGACTGTCATAAACCTAGTCCTACCTCATCTAGTGTGGCAGCTGAGAAAGGGTCAGGGTGACCCCAAATGCCAATTTTGAGCACAATCCAATTTAAGGTAGACTGGCAACTTCTTGTTTAAAACTACACTTACTGGCTTTATGCAAAATGTGATTAAAGCTGAAGCTCTCTATTACTTTTGATTTCAGAAAACCATTATGCATTATGCTGTTTCAATCACCACAGGCTACTTTTTAATTTATTTTTTTTTAACTGCCCCACTGTTTTCAACAGGCGCCAATTAAGATTCTGGGGTCAAAGGGTTAATTACATCTTCTTACCCACTATGTAGAATTTTCTGATTATTAACCAAGGTTGGATTAAGATGAAAAAGAACCGACACAAATGTTAATGCTTGCCCCTCCTCAAGAAGATTTATCATAATACCATGCTGAAATCTATATGCTCTCTTCAAAGCTGTTAAAGAATGAAATCTTGGAGGGAACACTAAAATAAATGCTTTAAAGACATGCAAGTATCTGATTTATTGCGCCAGTTTTCTTATTCCTGAAAACTGTTCTAAATTAGCCAGGGAGGACTGATACAAGTTTTTCTTTGTCACATACCAGCAAGTCAATGTGGTAGACATGAAGGAAGGGAGACTCAGATTTAAAAGTCACTAGCTACAGCACCCCAGAACAATAATGCAAATTACTATAATTTATATCCTCTGACATCAGAATAATACAAAAATGTAAAGCACAGGCTTTAACCCAAAATACTCACTGCCTTTTACAGTATTTTAAGCACAGTGAGGTTATTTCCTTTCAGGATATGAAACCCACTGTACCACTTTGACCGAATATGCACTTATGTATAATGCATCATAGTAAACGGATTTATATTTGTCAAAGGAATTTTGTCCCAGCCATTTTTGCATATTCCCACTACAGGCAAATTTAATTCACTGGAGTCTTACTACAGTGTCCTTCTGGAGAACATCCTCATATTTCACACTATCCGTGAAGTCCCTAATTCTTTCTAGTGTGTTCCAATGCTTCAAAAAACCCTGTTACCCTGACCTAAACTCCAGTTAGAGTGAAGAATTACCAGTAGGCTAGGTTATTTTAATGACAGATTATTTTAAACTAAGCCTTCACCATCTGTTCCACCCCCTAATTATGAATGCAAAAAGGACATATTTCACAATTACATCAGTAAAAAGTAAGATATACATGATTTAAATGCATGTGTGTGTTCTTTGTCCAATGCAGCATGCATCTGTGATGCTTTTCTCATCATTCAGGCTCTGATCTGGAGTTAGGGGCTGGGAAAGGGAATACTCCCCCTGAGAAAACAGACTAATTGATATACTAAACTTTTTCCTGGAAAACAGATCACCTTAAATAGAATTTTTTATTCTTATGACATAGTGATATTATAACTGGAGCTGAGCATTTATTTAAGGACAAAGCCTGCCACGAATTAGACATACAAAATTCAATAACAGTGAAAATATTTCACTCTTTTTTAAAAGAGCGAAAGCATTTGAAGCAACTGACATTTACGAAAGAAAATAGTCCCTCTCATAATATACATACAACTGCATTATTTATTTATTGATCATGTCACAACATGGCTTAAAAATCTGATTTACAGGGGAAAGAAACAAAAAAGTAAGTTTCCTTCCAACATGGCGACCATTTTTGGATGGGGATTAAAATAAAGTAAAAGGCATTAATGATGGCTAACAGAAATCTGGCCTCAGTACCCATCTTCTGTGCTCTCATTATTAAGATATCAGAGCAATATCCTCCAGCAACATCAACAAACATGCAAAAGCATAACTACTTAAGTGGAAAATCTGACCTTGGGCTTTCACAGTTAAGTACTATGAGACAATTGTAGTATTGTGCTGGGAAATAGGATTTTACATTGGATATATTTGATACACATTAATAAATTGAGCAACTGAAGTTTGATCATCTACTGACTTACACAAATCTGTAAAAGTTTTTTTTGTCCTCTTCCATCTTTTTAATCCCTTGCAAACAAAAAACCAAACCAACCTCAAATAAACAAAACCAAAAAAACCCACCTACAAACAAAAGCTCAAATAAAAAATATTAAAAAATAAAAAGGCATAAAACTTATTTCAGTATTCCTTGGGCTACTTTTTACCACTGAGCAAAAATCACAAAACACATAGAAATCCTGGTTTTCAACCCTCATACTGCTGCCATTTTTTCAATCACAATCCACCATAACAGTTATATGGCTACATGACCATAGACTCCTTGTGAATTAATGACACATACTTGGCAACAAGGCAGCATGCATTTGGCACCAAAACAACTACAGTAAAAAAGATGAGGTAAGGGGACAAACTCAAAGGATGTGGTTAGCACGGACTTTGATGCCAGCTTCCTAATTCGTCATTTTCGTGCTCTTTGCTCGTGTGGTCAGGATGCAATTTATGACAACAAGGGAGTGCCAAAAAATAAATTTGTCAATAATAAGAAGGCCTGCTTTATAGCTCAAAGCCAATAAATGAAGGAGGAGGAGTAAACTTTACTGATTCTCTTGATGCATCTTTCGCAGACTTACAGAATAAGTATGTTTATACATCCAAAACAGCAAAAACTTCCAGTGGCAGTTTTACTACTTGATTATGGAAAAAAACATTATTCCAGAACAGAACTATTGCAGAACTAGAAAGTGTAGAAGAGAAAGGTTTAGAGGAAAGAAAAGTGTTTAAGGGTGGAAGTCAAGTTCTTAGATGTACTCCCTCGACTGGTCACTGATAATATATTGACAAGTATTAGAGGCAAGTTTGAGAATCACAGCAAGATTGCAAATCTCTAAGTGATGGATGCTCAAGAAAAAAATCTGAGATTAGGAGTTTGACAATTTTTGAGTACAAAAGCAATAAATGACTTTTAGGAATCTCTTCTCTGTAGACAGAAATATTATTTTTTTCTAGAAGACCATTTTATATTGCTGCATAATCTCAAACTATCTTGTGAAGTTATGTATTAAAGCACCGAACTTTTATCTTTATAATTTCTGATGAGTTCCTAACCATTCATTATTTAGGATTCCTAGAGGTCCTATTGCTGGTTCCAGACTCTTTGGACAGGAGATTGTGATGCCAATAACTGCATGACACATAATGCAATCAGGTTTATTTATTTAGGATGAGAGTTGTCATACAGAGATTACATTATGTACCTCTTCGCCTGAGAAAGTGATCACTTTGAGTCAGGAATAAGTGTACATCTATCTGTGGGCTGTCTTTGTTCTGAATACACAGCATTTGAATGTAAGTGGTTCTTGCCCTTTGGTGGTACAAATACTACAATCAGTTATGCATTTCTGCACTGAGAGGTGCTGCCCTGAGTAAAGGACTTGACAAATAAGTGCCAAAAGTGAAAGAGTAAGATGATGCAGCAGTGGGAGCTAAGATAAACAGAACTGGCAGAATGAGGGCTTGAGTGCCCAAACCTGCACCTCAGACCACAGAGCAAGAGATTGTTGGAACATGATCTGACTGAAACACTGGGCAAGCAGAAGCAAAACTGATTGTGGGAACAATAAGCACTTTTGTGAATATTATTGTTTCCCAAGCTGCAAGTTTGAAGCCCTTTTATGTTATGAATAAATATTTCAGTTTATGTAAGCTCAATTCAAATTGATCTTATATTTGTTGTGTATTTGCATGTTAGGTTAGCTTTTCTGCCAATCTACACAACCAGACACTATGTGAAAGCAAACAGATAAAGGTAGCTAAATACCAGCTGTCCAAAAACATAGGTGAAAAAAGTAAAAGAACTTTTATGGACTTAATTTCACTGTTAAAATATCATCTGGGCACTCAATAGGTACTCAGATGCTGTGGTGATTGATCCTGACAATCGGCTTGCTATAATTTGACCTCTATCCCAGACCTGAATATGTGTTCTCACTTGCTTCACAAAATTTCATACATATGAAGCAGAGAGACTGTGTTCAAGGAAGAACAGGATGAGGGGCTTGTGTTTAGCATATTTAATCTATTAGATGGCAATACATACAACCAAAATAGATTTGAATGAGAAATTGAGTTCTTTGACTAGCATATCGTTCTGATTTATACTCTTCTTGAAAGAACATCTTGAGAATACTTTTCAGACAATGGAATACAGATATAATAAGAACACAGAACATTAAGAATAAATCCATAGTCTACCCAATACAGTGCTGTTTCTAACTGTAACCCTTTACGTTACATGGAAAAAAAATTAAAACCTCATGTTCTTATCTTCAGCCTCTTATTCCATGTTATAATGCAAAGAAGACAGAACCTGGTCCTAATCTGCTAAGAGTCCTCCAGCTGTAATTAATCCTTGAACTAATGCAGAAGATCCATTTGCTATACCCATTCTTCCTCCACCTATGGGAGTGTGGAGCAGTTCCACATATGTTCCCTCTGAAGTCTTCCAGGATCCATAGGCAGCTGGGCTAAATTAAAGCAGCCATTTGCTTTTCCACTAAAAACTAGTACATAGAAGCCTCCAGAATTATTACTGCCATTTGAATCCCTAATCTTGTGATTGAATTCTTGAATCTGGACTGACACAAATTAGAACATGCTAGTTACTAGAAGCTGGGTTTATTGAGACATGGGGGGAAAGAAAAGAAAAGAAAAAAAAAAAAAAAAAAAAAAAAAAAAAAAAGGAAAAAAGCCCACAACATTATAACCCCTTAAGGTTTGTATTTTGAGGTGGTTCTTGCAACTCTGAAGATTGTTTCCTCTACTCTGCATGTCTTTGTCTACCCCACTAACAGCATTCAAATCCATGGTTAGTTTACTACAGATTTAATAGAGGTCCTAGAGAAATTCCTACAGGTTTAGAGAAAATGGAGTTAAAAGAGAAATGAGAGCCTCTGGAGCAGAAAAAGCTGGACTATGAGCTTCTACAGTATTAGATAGCATGGAACAGAGATCTTTCAAATGTCCTAATCACTGAAAAATACTCAGATTATATTGTCTTAAGGCACAAAAGTCACTAAAAGACAGGATGCAAATCTACACAAAATAATGCTGTGCTATTGTGGTTTTCACAGAAGCTTTGTTTTCCATTCAGGTATCTGGGCAGGGAACATAGGAGTACTGCAACTACATGGGACAAACAAATTTCTGAAACAAATTGGAATCTTCATTAATAATAAAAATATTTCAAAAATTTCCCCTGAAATAATTATCCACAACATCTACATTCTTCACAGTAAAGTTGATACCTTTATGCTGGGTTGCAATACTTTCTGCAAGGGTTTTGAGCTTACAGTGTTTCAGTCCAGAAGTACATTTCACACAAAAGTGGGAAATGCACATTTATGTGAAAATCAATTATCCTGAGGGAGCTGGAGGTCTGGTCCTGAATGAATGTGAGGAAATCAACTCAGTTTGCCACGACAAAACACTATTGCTATGTTGACCTTCCACTTCTGTTTCACAGCTGGAATATGAGAGCAGGTGAGAAGACAGTGTGTAGGTTTGCCATCAACAGGATTCTAATCTCACCCTAGGCTATGAAGAAATACTGTGTTTTGCTCTCCCTCCTTCTTCTCATTTTTCCCTCTTTTTTTTTTTTCTTTTTTTTTTTTTTTTTTTTTTTTCCTCTGAGCTCACCTCTATGCCTGTGTTGGTAAAGATAAGTATGGATTTTGCTGTTTACCAGCTCATTGCATAAATTCAAGCATATCAACAGCACAGAGCAGCTCTTCCAATGAAAAAGGTTCACATTCTTTTTAAAATACAAGCTAATATATTATAATGGCACCTCTGACTGCTGTGATAATTAAGGGTCTGTTTGTATTTCCATAATAAAATCCTATTCTCTAGTGTGGGGACTGGTAAGTGAGTTATGATTTGTCCAGAAGCCAGAAACACAAGGTTTTAATATTATCTTTTTTCCTTTTAGAGACAGAAAATGTTCATCTGTATCTTTACACAGGGTTTTAGTGTGCAGCCACATTTTTATGCTATTCCCTTAAGGGGTGCCCTGGATCAGCTGCAGTATAAAGTATCAGTAACCTGCTCATCAAAGGGTGCTCAAGACTTCCTTGCAAGTGTAGACCACAGTAGCTGTTGTTGTGCCAATAATCCCCAACACTGCATTATCTAAAGAGCCCTGAATGAGTCTTGACATCACCAATCCTAATGCTATTTATTGCACGTGTCAACAATCTATATGTTGGATCTCGTGCCCAAGTAGGTACTGACATGACTGCTCTCCACTGTTACTATCTGATTCACTCCAATTTGTAAGAGACATGAAACTTAGTCTCTCCCTAATAAGACTGTGGTAAAAGCACCTTCATAAATGAAAGTGATGAAAGAAAACTCCTCCTCTTGCCAAGTGTTAGCACCATTTTCCTGCTACTCAGACACACCCAGAGAAAACCAAGGAAACACTTCAAATTTCTTATTATGATGCTTTAAACATACAGTCTTTAAAGTGTGAGTGCAGCATCCCAGCTTCTCTTGCTTTCACTGTGACGTTTTTTCTTCTTTCTGCTGCTAGCTTGTTGGAATTAAGTTTTCCCTCAGAAGTTTCCTGCACCATTTCCCAGTTCTACAATGAAGTTACTATGACACCCACTGATATCACAAACTAGTATTAAAACTACTAATGAAAAATCATACCATAAAACAAAGTTCCATGCATTTGCAGATGCCTCCTGTCTTCAGAACTACTTTTAGATCCCAAGCAACAACACACGTTTGTCTGATTTTCTTCATCTTTTCTGCATCTTTTTCCCTTTAAATCACTGAAAAACTACATTGAGCCAAAACCAGATAGAATCATAGAATGGTTTGGGCTGGAGGGGACCTTTAAAGGCCCTCTATCTCTGACCTGCCTGAAATGATCAGGACATCAATCAGATCAGGTTGCTCATGTCGCCATCCAACCTGACTTTGAATGTTTCCAGGGACGGGGCATCCATAACCTCTCTGGGGAAACTGCGCCAGTGTTTCATTACCCTCACCATAAAAAAATGTCTTCCTTGTATCTGCTCTGAATCTACCCTCTTTTAGTTTAAAACTATTACCCCCTGTCCTATCAAACTGCACTGTCAGAGCTCTTTATGCTGCCATACGAATGTCTTAGCAGTTTAGATTTTGTTCCATTACCATGCCCAAATGAACATGCTGCCTGACACACCACACAGAAAGCAGTACAGAGAGACTTCTGCATGTAAATGTTCCATTTTAATTGGCAGCAACTCCTCCAACTTAAAATAAATAAATTTAAGTGGTCATGCTTTAATGAGTTCCGACATATATCTGAATTTCTTCAATCTGTTTTCAGTCACTATAGTGAAAAAGAAATGGTATTTTATCAGTCATTCCCTGACTCTGGTTTGAAACCAGATGGGAAAGAGCAGAAGCACACACACATAAGATAACTGCAACAGAAATATAACCAAATGTTTTCCACATCTGAGAAGACTGTTTGAGTTCTGATGAGGGTTTAAAATCTAAACAGTTTTTTCAGCCTAGTTGCAATCCTTTGCAGAATTACCATTCAGCTTGAGATTTCCTATCGTACTCAAGTCTGGGTTTATTTCTAAATTAAAATTTTAATTGAAAATAAAATAAACACTCTAGAGTGCTTAGAAATTAAGAACACTGACCCCTAAAAGATGGGCATAATTTCATATGAAACTTTAAATTACCCTTGTTTTGAACTGCAATATATCTTGCAATATATTTCTACCTAAACCTTGTCGGAATCAAATTCTCCCTCACAGGCTTCCTGTGCCACTTCCCAATCCTTCAAGGAAGTTGCTATGCTGCCCACTGATATCACAAACTAGTAGGAAAAATAATAACAAAAAAATCATATAATACAACCAGAGTAGAACTAGAATTTCCAATATGGAATGAACAAGAAAAGGAAAAAATCTGACAAAACAAGTTTTGGAAAGCAAACAGAAAGTATGTACATACAACAATGATTTGAAATTAGTTTCTCAAATTTACATATCAGATTCTGTCTGCAGCCAACTCCTAAAAAAAAAAAATCTCTTGCTATAACTAGCTCCTTCTAAGGAATCTCACTCTTGACACCAAAACCTAATTCATTGCAGAATTAGTGTTTCCTAAACTACTCTTTAATAGCATTCTGAAACCAAACCAAATATAAAGTCTTGATGAATTTGCAATATATTGCCTTTATTCCCAATAAAAGAGGTTTCAGTTACCTTTTCAATATATTCCATAAGATGTGCAGATAGCTCCTTAAGTCTACAGGCCTCAAAGTTAAAATAGATTAGATTTAAAAACTGAGTATAGGTAAAAATCTGTGGATGGCAAATCCATTGCACACAGATTGGAAAGCATTTCTGTTAATCTGTAAATTTCTGTAAAGGTAAATGGAAAGATTGTTGTTATTTCAAAAAAAGACAGAAATTTAAGCTGTATAAACATTGTAAAATTCATTTGATTTGCAAAGCCACAGACAAGAATTTAAATGCACAGAATAAAAAGCAATCCCAGAAGTTAGGGTAAAACTTTATCATGCAAAGGGAATTTCCAGAGACTTACTACTGATACAAACTACAGACATACCAAATTTGGAGCAAAGCTGTACAAATCTGTCAAAATTTTGTGTCTTACATACAAACTTCTGCTACTGTCTCTGACCTACAATAATTGCAGTCTACAAATAATAAGTAGTTAATTTCAAAAACCACGATTATCCTACTCCTTAAAAGCTCCTTCTTATCACTGAAATGTTATGCTTCTGTACAAATGATATCATAAACTACTGTTGCAAATGCTACAGCTTCAAATCGCATTTATTATTTGTAAATGCTTGTTGAACACAGCAGGTGGCAAAATGATTTCGCATCATGAACAAATACATATGGTTGCTTGAGCCCCAATTTTAGAGTAGCTAAACCTATTTTCTGGTCCTACATCTAATGGACTAGAAACAAGCAATATGCAGCTAAACCATGGTACATATTCTGGCAACTCACTACTTGAAATGAACTTTCTCATATGAACTACTGTGCTTAAAACAACTTAAAAGCAAATCACAGATCTCACATATTCAGTGACTGGCTCATCTGCAATATTTCCTCTTACAGTTTCAAGAAGGATTATGCACTATGGAAAAGAAAATGCAAAGGTAAAAGCAAGTGTTATGTAGTCTAAAATCAATAGACAGAGAGAGCACATTAACCAAGAGGCTAATAAAAAGATGCTGCCCTAGACAGTAACATAAAGAGCCCTGATATATTCTTCTCTTCAGAAATACCATTCCTTATGCCAATTTTCCCTTAGCACTGCAGCAGTTTCTCTGTGTATATACACGTCATCTTATTTTTTTGTCTTGTTCCAATTTTATGTTTGCATTTTATTTTCTCATTTCCTTCCTCCTACTCCCCTGTTTCTCTTTACTGACTTGATGTTTACACAGACCTTTACTAGAATTGCAGGGTTTGGAGAGATCCCATTTTTCTTCTTTGTTGTAATGCCCACAGTTTTTTTCCCAGAGAAAAGATAAGTTTACCCAGAAAATAAAAAGCTAATACAACCTTTTGCTCATCAACAAAGTATGCCTTGCTGTAGCCAGGAATAAGTTAATAAAACAAGGAAAAAGCTTAGTGGCTTAAAGAAAAAAAACACACCTCCTTGGGGTTATGAACGAACAATGTTGTTTTTTCTTCCCAGCGTGCAAGGATTTAATTAAGTGATAACAGTCACCTTGGGGTGGCTGCACAAGGCAATAATATCTAGGTGAAGAAAAATGCTGAAGAGAGTTGAGTACAGTCAATTTATCTTCAGAGAAGGCAATAAATGAACAAAGCATAGGTATTTGGCTGATTGTTTTGGAATGTTTCCATTACTGATAAACATCAAAATAAAAGGACAAAGATTTGGTATTTTCAGTATCTGAAATGCATTAAATACAGAAAGAAACGAAGGAATAAATCATGGTGAGGTCATATCCTAGAGTTCTAATTGCAAATGGTTTGGTAATTATTCAAGCTAAACATAGAACAAGGGAATTTTAATGTTGACACAAAGGATAGAAATACAGCTGAAATGTGTATTTATAGCAAACACAAAACACTGTATGAATTTCACTCTGGAGAAAAAAAATGGTAAGTGTAGATGGAAAGAAGTGATATATATTACACAAATATATGCAACTTCGCAGCCAGCAACCCAAATTCAAGGATTTAAAAATATGTTTGTGGGAGCTCTTCAGGAAACAGGCAGCAAGCTCAATTATCTGTAAGCCTATGTGCTGCCACCCCCATATGCAGGGAAAGAGATGTGTGAGAAAGAGCAACATGAAGCAGAGAAGAAAGACTACCAGGGAGAAACATTCTCTTTACCACAAAGCTGCTAACAATTTGTTTTACATTACTTGCAACATAGGGTTTGAAAGGAGCACACGGGCCGTCCTTAGGGAGCGTGATGTGCTCAAAGCTCTGTAACCAGTTATTTCCAGTAACAGCACTTAGTCTCCCAAAATTCAGCACAACTCTTAATGCAGCTATAATAGTTCTTAGCCAGCTGGATATTTGGCCAAACAGGCACAAATCATGCTCATACGTAGATGGGAGAAACTGAACAAACACACCAATATTCTTGGGAATTCATCACATTCCTTTGTCCCTCTCAAGTTGGAAAACCTCATATTCTCTTTAGTTTTGATATTTATCCTGAATCTCACTTCAGCAATGAGGGAATTGATAGGTAGTGAGTTTACAACCAGTTTAAATACTCCTCACTCACACATGTCTGCATGGAGAGGACGAAACCCACAGACAATTGTTTTTTAACTGTGTGGGCAGATACTCTTTCAAAGAGAAGAAAAGTCAATAATGAATGGCTCAGCTTCCTGAGGATAAAAACATAAAATATGTGTGTGATTGTGAGGCAATGTGAGAGCAGGACAGAGTTTGAAGGAAAAATATCAATTTCTGAAAAACATAAAACATTTTCAACTTCAACATAAACCTTAGAACAAATTTCACTAAGTTGTCTCATTATGAATTCAAGTGTATGCTCAGCTAAAGTACTTAAATAAACACTGCTTGTCAGGGGCTGTGTTTTTAAGGCCCTGTAAGTAAGATCTACATTAACAATTGGTCCCACAACAGTTAATTTCCCTCAAAAAGCAATAGTTCCTTTAAAAACACTTTATTAACTACATCCATGTATTCATTTCTCATCTGTAGGAGGTTGAAGTTTTATCACCTTCCTGACACTATTGTTTGGTCTTGGTAATGTGACAAACATTTATCTCAGTTAAAACCACAAACTTTTATTGCCATCAAAACAATAGGGGAAAACTTGTATAATACAAGGAGCAAGGTTCCCCTTTCCAGTTACCATGGAAGTTCTGCACAGTCACAGAGATGGGTCAAACAAGTTTTTGGACTCCAGGTTTTTGAACTAGAAATATTAGCTAAAATCTGACTTCACAGAACTAAAAGTGTTTCACAGAAGCCTCTAGTTAAGGTGTGACTTTAGCTACATGATCTTAGTAGTGCACAGGTCTCAGAATTAGAATACAATATCCTTCTTGTGCATGAGATTACACACTCACTCTTCTATACATTTAGCCATTTTCTCACTCTCTTTTCTTTCCCCCTCTTTTTTCTCTTTTGATTTTTTTCTTTTTACTGATTATTGGAAATTAATAAGATCTTATAATGTGAAACTTGAATTAGCTTGTTTTTCTGAGCTAACTATTGCTTCAGCACCTGCTCTGCTAATTCAGAATATTCATCTGTTCTGTGGTACTGATCAAGTAGTGTCAAGCTCAAATCTCTGGGTCCTCCTTCCTGCCTCCAGGATAGAGAACACTTCTCATGAATCCAGAGGGTTAAAACCTTGGAGTTGGTTCCAGAATGTGTTGGAAGGGCATGAATTTGATGTATTTGAGGATGGAAAGGAGGAAGATTTGAAGGTCTAACAAAAATACTAGAACAAAACCTATGATAGGGAGTAAATCTCACAACAGCAGGAAGTATCCAAAGCTCACTTGTACTTATAGAAAACATAATGAGAAATTAGAAAACATCACAACTATAAAGGACAGAATGAGGAAAAAAGGGCAACAGAACAACAAACACTGAAAGAATAGAAGGACCAAAAATGTGCAAGAGAAAGTAAGATGAATTTAAGAGAAGATTGAAGAAAAAGAGGGAGACAACTACTAAGTTGCACTTCTAGTAAATAATTTCACAGAATAAATGCCAACTCGTTGCAGAATTTTGTGTGAATATACAGTTATGGCATCCAGAAATTATTTGGTACTTCAAAAACCCATAGATAATATAACCTCCAGAGCAGCTCATGTGGCAGGTGCACAAGTCAGGACAAATTCAGGAAAGTCAGAACCAAAGCATAGATGAGGAAGGATGATTTCATTTCTTCTGAAGCATCTTCCCCAAACTTTTAATGTTACTTACCTATTCTTGCCAGGAATAAATTTTATTGCTTGCTTACAAAGATTGATACTGTGTCTGGAAAATGCCAGACTTCACAACATGGTAAATTTTCCCACATTATCTTCTTGGATATATCAGGGTAATATTTTGTTCTTCCTCTTAGAAATTGCTTCACACTTTCTGCAGAATTTTAAAACAACACTGCTCAAACTGTTTAGCTGTGTGAACCTGTTCAGAGTTGACAGTCCAAGGCACAGCCTTGAAAAAAATGCTTGTATCCAAAACAAGAGAAAAAAATCTTACAATACTCTGCTCTTACAGTGGTCAACACTGGACAGCTCTCAGCAGAAGATACAAAGTCATTCAGCATGAAAATCTGCTGTTACAGAACAACCCCTTTCCCCTTAAAATATCTCAAGAAATACTACTACAGGAAGCACGTAGAAATAATAAAAAAGAAAGAGAGAATGCTGTTGTCTTGGGTAAGACAAATGTTTTCCCATTGATGTTAATATCAGTCAAAGAAATTTGGCATATGATGTATATATATATGTATATATGTATATATGTATATATGTATATATGTATATATGTATATATGTATATATGTTTATATATATATATAGTGGAAATTTATTGGAGCTGAAGTCATCCAACTATCCTATCAATTTCTCCACATCATCGCTGCTCATTCTTAAGGATACTGTATCTGAAAAAGACATACAGTGTCAAAATGTCAATGCATCTTGAGTGTATACTGTCATTCAATTCTATATTTGACTAATCAGTCAAACACCTCATGTCTTATTTAGAACTTTCAAAATTTATACCAGTATACCTTTTTTTTTCCTTCTAGAAGTCTGTTTGTTGTTTTAAAGAACAAAAAATATATGTTTAAACTTGTCTATACCCACATATTTCTCTGTGTGGAGTCTAGATCTGTAAAGATCCACAGACCTGTCCAATAGTGCAAAAGAAACATTCCAGTGACTGTATTCATACAGTTCCTTTTTTTGTACCACATATCCAGTATGCAATATTTCTTATTTTTTATTAAAGTGAGCTTTACACTCTATCTTGGTAAGAAACTTAGTGTATATCAGCTGTGGAAATTTATCACTACTAAAATCTTGTTTAGTAATAAACATTATTTCAGACTGTTAGATAAGTATATAAACATTCCATAAAAATAAAAAGATGCAGAACTCCTTGCTCTTCTCAGTTATTCCTGTGGATGCTCAGGAGGACATTACCCAAAATTAGTTAACCAGGGGAAAACTGATTATATTTGAAAAGGATTTATTACAGAGGAGCTCTATCCCCTTTTGGCATTGCTGCACAATTTGGTAGAAATTTTTTTCTGGGTAAAATGTATGATGAAGGTTACAGTTCCTTAAAATGGATTCAGCCTGCTCACCTAGCTTATAATAAGAATGCAATGGGAACAGAAGATATCAATGTGCTAATAAAATGAAATAAATATGATGGGATTTTGGAAAGACATCCGGTCATTGCACATAAGATGTATGTGCTATTGAGTATCTGATAACACTAGTGGGAAATTTAAGGAATATTTTTTCCATGTAATCATGTTGTATCAATTACCCAGAAACAATCCTCAACTAATGCTGAACTGAGCTGCAAGAAAGATTTTCCTTTTCATCATCTTACTGTGTTGGTGTTTTTAACTGACCTGGTAATATCTTCCCAAACTACAAAGATTAACTAAAAAAAATATTGACCAATATAGAAGAAAATTAATTTTGGGACATATTACTGCAAAGTACAACATGGAGTGAAAGTACATGTTTTTTAATAAATTATTTCTTTACAAACAACCCCATGCAATGCTAAGACTTGGTGAGGAGTGGCTGAAGAGTGGCCAGGCAGAAAAGGTCCTGGGAGTGCTGGTCAATAGCCAGAAGGCTGCCCTGGTGGCCAAGAAGGCCAATGGCATCTTGTTCTGTACCAAAAACAGTGTGGCCAGCAGGATTAAGTGTGGTGGGTTGACCCTGGCTGGAGGAGAGACCCACAAATGCTGCTCTGTCACTTCCCTCCTCAACTGGACAGGGAAGAGAAAATAAAACAAAAGGCTCATGAGTTAAGGGAGGGAGAGATCACCCACCAACGACCATCACAGGCAAAATAGACTTGACTTAGGGAAATTAGATTAATTATTACAAATCCAAATGAGAACAGGATACTGAGAAGTAGGACAGTTCTCCCTCATCCCTCCCTTCCTCCTGGGCTTAACTTTATTCCTGATTCTCAGCCTACTTGCTCCCAGTGGTGCAGGGACACGGGGAATTTGGGTTATGGTCAGTTCATCACGTTGTTTCTGCAACTGCTTCCTCCTCAGGGAAAGGCATCCTTCCTCTGCTCCAGCATGGGGTCCATGACACAGGAGACAATCCTCCACAAACTTCTTCAATATGACTCCTTCCCATGTGCTGCAGTTCTCCATGAACTGCTCAAGCATGGTACCCTTTTCCCAAGGGTCTGTAGGTCCCTGCCAAGAGCCTGCTCCAGTGTAGGCTTCCCACAAGGTCAGGACCTTCTTTCAGGCATCCATCTGCTCTGGCATGGGGCTCCTCCAAGGGCTGCAGGTGGGCCTCTGCTGCATCATGGATCTCTGGGGAAAAGGAAGCTCATGGGGACCCTTTATTGCTCTCTACAACTACCCAAAAAGAAGCTGTAACCAAGTGGGGGCCGGGCTCTTCTCCCAGGCAACTGGCAAGGGGCAAGAGGAAATGGCCTCAAGCTGTTACAGAGGAGGTTCAGGTTGGACATCAGGAGAACTTTTTCACTGAAAGTGTAATTAAGCACTGGAATGGGCTGCCCAGGGAAGTGATGGGAGTCAGCATCCCTGGAAGTGTTCAATTACCAGGGATGGTGAAACGACTGGACACGGCACTTAGTCCCATGGCTTAGTTGACATGGTGGTGTTTTGTCAAAGGCTGGATTAAATAGATCCTGGCAGTGTTTTCAAAACTTAATTATTCTATTATTCTTTTTTTTTTTAATCTTCCAAATTTTACATTTTTTTATTTATGAAGTAGCATCCATAGAAGATTTTAGATTTGTTATTTCTTTGGTATCAGTTGCAGGCAGAATTTCTTGGAAAAGTTGGTCAAATTGGTTTAATTATTCTCAAAAGTATGGTAGGGAGACATTGCCCATGTGAAAAAAAATTATGACCTTTCTTTTAAACTGTTCTATTCAAATCTGCTCTCATTTTACCAATTTCTGATTTCTTGAATAAAACTTCAATTTACAAGTCTTGTAGAAATTCTAGCTAAAAGTACAGCTAACAACAGCAACAAAAAATATCTTAATGATTCAATTTAAACACACAGAACTACAGCTAGAGAGTGCTGGCACATGACCAGATCTTGCATTTGCACCTCTAATTTTCATTAGGTCAGTGGCATGTCTCCATCAGAACTAACAGCTGGCACTTGCCTCATCACATGCCTTCCAGTGATCTGGGAAGAAGAACCTGTCTTGCCTGAGTAGGACAGATGCATGATTCAAGTTTTGTGCAGGAGAAGCAGAATGAGGCAAAGAACTGCAGAGGACTGGGCAGGGAACAGAGTCCCTTGATTAAAAGGAAAGACCTTAAAAATAAGTACACAAATGACTCTAGGATAATAAATCTAGGAGCCAAAAAGATTTGGGCTTCTTTCACAATCTGAGAAAGTTCAAATCACCAAATTTAGAGAGTTCTGAATCTTGGATATGAATCAACGTGGCAAGAAAGGAGTTAAGCAAATGGAGCTGGATCTGTTGAGTTCCTAGGATACAGACAGAGGTAAAGAGGATGGAAATGGAGTTTGTGGGAAATACTGACAGGCTGAACAAGCAAGTGTGAGGCACTGGGAAGAGGAGTATTTGAAATGGGAGAGAAAGCTAGAGGAGATAGGCTAGATTATTTAGGCAGCATAAAATAGAACGGGGACATATTTTCCCACTATAGCAGATTTCTTTCCAAAAATTGGAATGGCTCCCACAAATTTCAATTTGAACCAACCCTCCAATATCAGCAAAGCTAGGAAGGATATTGGCAAATTTTAGCACCATAAAATATTTTAAGCCATAAGGGACCCATGAGAATCATTGTGTCCAACTCCTGATTACACACAGGACAATGTAGAAGTTATACCATATATCTGTGAGAGCTGTTGAAACACTTGAACATCAACTTGTTTGGTCATTACCACTTCCCTGGGGAGCTTGCTCCAGTGATTAGCCACTCTGTCAGAGAATTTCCCCCTAATATCCAGGCTTCTCCTCCCCTCAGACCACAAGGGAAAATTATAATTTATTTTAGTTACCCTGTTCAAATGGCAAAAATACATGTAATTATCCTAAAAGTATATCTTTTCCAATAAACTATGTTGGCTTCAGCAAGACTTCCTGACTTTCCCGTTTTTATAGAAATTACATGCAGAACAATGCAAAAAGAAAAGCATTGTAAAGATTGCAAAGTTGAGGGCTGCAAAGTAAAAAAAAAACATTAGACTGGAACTCCTGCCTCATTTATTGCATGTAATACATAATGCTGCCTTAATGAACAGCTATTTGGTATTTTGTTTTCTCCTCAGCCTTCAATGTGTGGCCCTAGGCCTTATTTACTGCATTCTATGCAAACCATGTTCTGAAGACAGAATTGCAAGTTTCCTTTAGGTTTATCCATGATGCTCATCACTACAGCATCTGAGTGCTTCATAAACATTAATTTATTTTTCAAAATTACCTTGTGAAGCTGTAGAATAAGGGAGAAGATGTAGCCCATAACAGTGCCCACATCATTATTGTCACTGATCGATGTTGAATACAACAATTATCTTCACTAGATAAGGATCCTAATTTCGCAAGTATAATTGGATATCCAACAAAAGGAAATACAAACCAGGGTGTATAAGACTGAAGGGCAGGCTAAAGTTCTGTAACAACAAAACTATTAGATGCCCCAAAACCCAACAATGACAGTAAAAATGACACAAAGGCCTTAAGGGTAGATATACACCCGTATTTTTATTTCAGCCACCTGATATCAGGTAAATAAGGCTGTTCCCATTAGCTGAGGGTAACATCAGAAAAACTCAAGTTTTACCACATCAGTGCTGTTACACAGTGAGATTTAAATATTTTCTCTTTTCTCTTAAGCAACTGGGGATTCTCTAGAGATGTTATACAGGAATCCTAATCTGCTAGCCATCTTCATGAAAGGAGTGAGATATTCCTGATTGTGGAACTGGAAAATGTTCCAGCTATACCAACCTAGGTTCATCTGCAAGAAGAAAACATGCATGTATGTGTGTGTCTGTGAAAATTAAGAGTCAAGAGGGAGCAAGCTTCTCACCATTGGGAATAAAGAGTAAAACCACAATTTACCTGCCAAAGGAATATGTGAGTGATGATGGATTCCCTACATGGCAAGTGGTGTCACAGCCTGAATACCTGAAAGGATGAGGGTTGAACATGAGGTCTCAGATGCAGCCAGAGTCTACACTATTAAGGGATTTAAAAGCAGCAGGGACGAGTTAAAATCAGTCTCCCACTTTTAGAAATCAAATGCAGATAAATGGATAGTGGGCTTTTTAAGACGGGCAATAAATAAGAAAACAACAGCCACTTATTATGAACTGAATGAAAGCTAGTGAATTGAAGCTTTGTGTAGTAAGGGATGATCAAAATTTTCTTTTTTCTCATGTTATCTATATTATTTGGGACTCTAAGCAGTCACCAGGAGCTTGCTAAGGTTTTCAGAGGTAGCCCCCATTACGCTCTAGCCATATCTTCACATATCTTGTCCTAGTTACACCAAAAGGCAGAATACTGAACAGTGTAAATACTGGTGCCAACAAACTTGATATAATCTGAAATAAATTTCATTTTTTACAGAAGCCTAGATAATACATTCTGCTCAGTGGAAATAGGTATATTTTTACAGGAGCTAGGCAAAATTTTGATAGTGCCTTAAATAATAACACTTTGCTATTTGCAACATTCACTTTTCTTCTGGTGAACTGTCAGAATAGAGATATTCAGCCATGCTACCCACAGAGTTCAACAGTCCAACTTCTTTATTTGGAGCTACACATTTATATATAGTGAATTTGAAGGAGTGAAAGCCCTTGCAGGAAATGCAATTTTTGTAAGCAATGTTAACCTATCATCTGGAGTTTATTAAGATAACCTCTGAATATAAGGACTTGGGAGAAAAAAATAACGATAGATTAACTTAAATCTACCTAATCTGACATTTCCTGTACTTCAAGCAAAGTATTTACTACTGCTATTTGTGGACAAGACACCAGACTAATTAGACAGCAACTCAAAATAGCAATATCTATACTACACCCAAGGAAAAGAAAAATAAGAAAAAAATAATTACATAAGCAGCAAAAAAAAAAAAAAAAAAGACATCAAAAATCAGAATCTACTGAAAACATGACAACAACAAAGGACTTGCACTTTAAGAGTATGCAGACCTTGTGTTGGCTTGCTGCAGAAGGGTGAATTTCACCCTTAGATGGTTGGCCTTCTCACTACAAGAGCTTCCAATAGAAAGGACAAATGCTAAAGAGAAGACGGAAGAAAAATCCTACTCTTCTCTAACTTGCAACTAATTTGCTTCCTCACTTTTATATATACACATAATATAGACATATATATAGAATAAAAAGAGAGAAATCGAAATATGCTCACTCATAAAGACTTGCTGTCTTTGACAGATTAAAAAAATCTTCAAGGCACTGCTTCTGCATTCAAAGAACTAACATCGTGCAAATTACTTGGAAGAAAGAATAAATAAACTCATCTAGAAGCCCAGTTTAAAGATGTCATGCTGCTTTATCCCTATCATTAAGGGACTTATTTTGGTGTCTTTAACTATTAAGCTTTAACTTTTTTCAGCATTCTCACACTGCCCCCTGACTCATAGACAGACTTACCTATGTTATTTTGAGGGGTTATTGCTTCTGCAACTGACTGCCTGGGGGGTTTCCAATATTCTGCAGTAAACTGTTGCTAGATTTTCCATTATCACTAATCAGCAAGATAAATGCAGTCAGAAGGACAGAACATTTCTGCAGTTAAAGCTTTTCTTTTAAAAAAACTGTAGGAGTGTTTGCTATTCAAATTTTCTGTAGGCCCTACAGTATTGGCATTAATTTACTGGGATTATTACCATTAGGTTCCTTTAAGAGAAAAAACGACAAACATGTAAAACTGACTGTTTTAAAAACTGTCTATAACACATTTTAAGCGATAGAAGGGACATGAAAGGATAGGGACTGGAGAAACACTTTAATCCTGAGTAGAGACATTGCAATTAAAGCACATTTACAACTGTTCTTAACCCTGGCTGTACTGTTATTTTTGTAATTCTTCATTGAACAACATTCTTTAAAAATAGATCAGATTACTTTAAATATCTTTGTTTTGCAATCTATGGCTTACATTCAGATTCTGCCTTTTAGGTTCCCCCTTTTTTGTACCTCTGATACCGTGTGCTAATAAGGAGAAGAATGTGATAAATGAGGTCTCAAGTTCCTCTGCATGAGAAAGATTTCAAAGGACTGACAAAGACAATTTAAAAATTATAGGAGACCTAATTTAATAATCAAAGTCTCTTTAACATTTAGCAATTAATTGCACAGTATATATGCTGCCTGTAGCCAGCCCATGCTCTTGAAGTCCATTGTGTCACAACTTGGCCCAGAAATCCATTGTGTCCTACTGGAAACAGTAGGTGCTCTTTCAATTTATAAAGTTGAAAGAAACCCACTACAATTACTACATATTTTGTTATTTCCTTGTCGAAATGTTTATTAATGAAGAAGAAAAATTGAATGGAAGAAAAAAGAAAATAAAGTCTTTCCCTTTCCTCATTCACATTCACTTTGTTCCCATGCTTGCAGCTGGCTTTGGCATCTGGAAATTGTACTTTGGAACAACTGTGTTACATCTACCACCCAGTCTTTCTGGTAGAGAGCACAGCATGTCTTCTGAAAAAAACACAAGTTTCCAATATTTTCCCTACTCTGCACTCACCCTATAAACATCCAGCAATGGTCCCACAGTCCAGTATTCAGCTCTCCAAATGCAATCACAACACTAGAGGTACTGGTAAAAAGCTGGTTCTAGGTATTGTGGAAATAAAAATGCCTCTTCCCACACAAGCTCTTCCAGCACTGCTAGCAGAGACAAGCAAATAAAAGACTGAAGGGTGCCATGGGAATGCTGGAAATTGTCTTTATAAGTGTCACCCCTGAAGTGGCATAAATGTCACACCTTTTGGGGGAACAGGTTGTTTTTAACCCTTAGGTCTGCTGGGTGGTACCTGAAATAATTAAACCTGACATTTCTAGGGTTAAAACGTCAAGAAGGAGAAAGAGCTGAAAAAGGAAATTCCCCAGTTTCTTAGTAATGAAAAGCTGAGGGTATACCTTCTGTGGTTGTCTGTGAGATGCTTTCACATCCGTGTGTCAAGGGTTTTTCAAATTGACAACTTGCAAATTTGAAATACAAAAATGCCCAAAGCGATATTTTAGTGGCTCAGGGAAACTCTTGTACGGGAAAAAGAATTCTTAAGTGAAACGTCTCTAGAAATCACACAGGGCCTGACCACGATACTCTAATTATGCTAATTGCTTCAATGCCCTTGCTTTATTTATGCTGAGCAGCTAAGATAAATAAAGGAAAATTGCTTTGGATCTAACTGTATTCATATCAGAATGCAAACTAGCCTGTGTTTGTTATGTGATTGCTGATCTGTTTACACTAAATTCTGCAGGTAATTGCAGTTTTGATTGCACATTTATTTCTAGCTGCACAGGTCCCAGGACTAGGTCTGTCTGTTTTTATAATTAAACCGTTTTGTAATATCTAAACTCACTAAAGAGCAAAATGATGCTTTAAGAATTTACATATTTTATGCATTAAAGATAATACTTAGGTACTCAGTGACAGAGAGGAAAAATTCCGTTTATTACAGAAAAATGGACAGCATGTTCTGGATTTGAAGAAATTTGAGACATCTGTTCCAAGGCCTGTTCACTGAGTGGGACAGATGTCCTCCGCATCCCCGTAATCTGTTATACAACACCTACTTTTTGAACTTTCAGTTATAACTTTCATATGAGTAAAATATGGTAACACAACAAGGCTGGGGCTCTGGTGATTAACTACAGACCCCATGTAAGAGTCAGCACCTGATGGAAGTTTTAGAAATGGAAGTCTCTCCCTGGGAAGAATTGGAAGCAAATAAAATGTTGATGTGTCTTTAACTCAGGGTCTCACAAAAAAAAAAAAAAAAAAAAAAAAAAAAAAAAAGACAGTATTGCTACAGTATTTCAACATCCTCAAAAAGAAAACAGAATTATTCCCATTTTGCAAAGTGTAGAAGATATGGAGAGGTGTAGAAATTGGACTCGTCCATGGTCCACACAAGAAATTTGTGTCAAGGATGGGTATGAAAAGGATTGGCTAAATCCATATCTTTTGCTTCAAGCACAAAATTATTATTATTACTTATACATCACTATAAATGTGTATGGCATATTGCAGACAGATAAAGTGACAGGTACTGCAGAGTTGACACTCTCAATTATAAAACCATCCTTCTGTCCTTGGTGATGAATTTGAGGTGAAGAAGTTTTCTATTTTTTTCCCAATGCATTTAACACCTTCTAAAACCTTAATTTGAACTTCAGCTGTGGTTATTTCTTCCTTTCCACCTCCCTCAACATGTAGGCACCAAATCTAATCTTTTCTTCCTTCTGTCTTTGAGGAATGCCCATTACTATAACATTACAGAGAAAAACTCCTAATCTCAGTATTACAAATTTAGAGCAATGTCATCTCTCTGTGGCTTCTTCATCCATCATCAATTCCAAAATCAGTAATCCAGTCTGTCTCACTTAATGGAAGACTTAATATCAGCCTATGCAGACTGGCCTGGCAAGCCTCTTAGCTAGTTTGTACAGTAGCAGCACACTGTGATCAGGTGAGTATAATGGGCTGCTTGTACCTCGTGTGCACCAAGCATAAACCAAGGCCAAAGGAGATAAACCTCTGGAGAAGTGCACAGCAACACATAAAACTCAGGAGTGCCACAGCAACACGAGGCATTCCTGCTACAATAAAGCTTGCAATACTAGGAATTTACAAAATATCATAAAAGCTACTTCTACCTGAGAAAATATACTTATTGAATGACAAAATGGTTTTGCCAGCAAAACCAGTATGAAAGTAATGAGCTAAGGTTTATAAAACCTTTCCTTCAAATTCTCTCCTACTGATTCTCTGTTTTGAAGCTTCTGAGAATGAACAGAATCCACTGTCCCTACTCATCCATGTTCCTATTCATTATTCAAAGAAGATATTATTACCCTTTTGACAGGACTTTCTCAATTCTAACTACCATTTACAAAGAACCAGGATTAAATATTGAAGATCCCATTTCCACTTGGACACTAGAAAAAGAGTCCCAAGTTGTAGTAGGTATTTCACCCACACCCAATATTTTGGGGATGGCAGCAAATTTTGAACTGCCACTAATTCACCTTCACTCTTTGCTCTGCCAGCATTGAATACCTTTGTTTGCCTGTGTTTGATTTTTCCATCCCTATAAACAATACCAGGCTTTTGTGAAATTAACATTGCTTCATCAGGATCCATACCTTGAAAAATCTTTAGTGTTTTCTCTATTTAAATGCGGATATGAGAAGTGGGAGATTATTAATTCCCAGGTTTTGTTTTAAATTTTTCCCTTGAAAGCATGGAGATTTTTATAGCTTGGTTGGCAAGAAGAGGATGCTGCATAAGCTATAAAGCTCCCTAGTAACAGAATACAGAAACACCTTTACAAAAAGAGAACCAGAAAATGGACAGGACTCAATTATCTTTGACTAACTGGAATTTGTACCATTAAAATAAATCGGAATTTATTGTTTCCAATTTTAAGCAAAACTCTTTTTTGATACTGAGCTCCTCAAATTCTAATTTTACAATAAATATTTTTGTTATAGAAACTTCTCTTATATATAAAAAATGTATTCTCAAAGGCTAATCCTTTCAGTTTTCTTTCAATATAAGCATCTAAAATTTAAAAGAATCACCCATTAGAGATTTTGGAAATAGCTGAAAAATAATTTTAAAAGCCCCAGACACTTAAAACCTCTCATTAAAAATAACAATATCTCCTGCTCAAAAGAAGTCTGTATACAGATGTTGCCATACAAAACTTTTCATCCCAAATATGACAGATACAAATCCACTAGTCAATACAACTAGTCAAAACTAGTCAATACAACTCTTCATACTCACAGCCTGTATTCATATTTTAAAGAAGAAAAGGCAGCATATTTGCTTCAAAAGAGACATAGCTGAGTCTAATGTTGTCTGAAGCATCATGTCTTTCAACATACCCTCAACAGATAGAGCTGTTCATGAATTTTCTCCAGCTGGAGTGAAGTGGTACTGAAACAAGGAAATGATCTCTTCATTTGGCATTCCCAGATTATTTCTCCATCTATTTTCCTTAACTTCAAGATACCCGAAGCTGTCATGATTTATTGAGTCATATCTACGAGCCTTAATTATCTATACCATCTATAGTGAGAGTAGTGCTGTAGCAGAGAAGGACCCAAACACTTCCAGCACTTCTGTCTTATGATCGTCTCCAACTTTTTGCAGCCTCAACATTGGCTGCAGCTTCTACAGTATGCAAATTATATTTAAGTTTGAAGTTGTTTATATCCTGAGTATCTTTTCAGGTTCTCATCTATGGAAATGTAATGTTCCAATCATGTTATTACTGTGATAACTTTTATTTAAAGCATACACCATTGTTTAGTTCAATTTCACCTACAAATTCTACTGCCCTCCTCTGTATAGAATAAACCTGCACTTCTACAAAATTAATTATTGTTCTGTTCTATGTGGCACACTAATCTTAATAGTATTACACTGTGGCAGACAATATTATCTAACTCAAATGGAGTAGGCTGGTATTTCTGGATTCCATGCCACATGCTCTGTATGGATCATTTTTTTCCATGTTAGATTGATATTTAACAATCACCTAATACATACCTTAAAGGAGTCACCCTTTGAACCTACAAAGACAAGCTGGGAAGTGAATAAATCCCTACAGGGGAAGAAATCTCCCCATTTCCAGTTTGTCTTTAATTTTATTACCACTGCCAATGCTGGAATCGCTTTAAAATTCTAACCAAGATCATGCTGTGAGAAAACTCACTGTATTGGACCAGGTTTATCTAGAGACAGGAGTATTTTATAGCTCTCAAGCACATGGTGTGATTCTTGGATTGGCCTGTGCAGGTCCAGGATTGGACTTGATCCATTCTGATGAGTCCCTTCCAAAATCAGCATAGTCTATGATTGTATGATTTTAGATGTGCTTTTAATCTGTAGATGATAAAAAAGAATTCTTTGTACCAAACAGCCACATCCTGTTCTAGAGCTAGAGTAAAAGGCTATAGGAGATGATTGGCCAGGTGATTACCAAAATGCAAAAAAGAAAGAAAAACATTTCCACATTTATATATATATAAAAGACAATTTTACAGCCAGTCCATGGACTATACCACCCACTCCCCTTCATACCAAAAAGGCTGCATTTTTACTCTTCCAAGACAAATAAGGACCTAGGACTCATCGCTTCTCCATGAAATCAATTTTAGTTCTTGTAGAAAGGTTAGGCAAGGCAGAGGTGAGTTGGATCATGCAAAATTGTGCTTACACTCTTGATGAACTACCTTGATATTGCAACACATGTGCAATCTTACACAGAGTCTGCACCACTAAAATAAGTCTTTTGTGCATGGATCCTGAGTTTGCTAAAGCTTGAAACATGACTTAAAAGATGTATAGACTATAGCAACTTCACCTGCATTCTGAGGTGGCAACACTGTCAATTTAATTATAAGTCCTTTGGACTCAGTGACAGACAAAAATGAGCACATGGAAGAAAATTTCCATAAACATGGAAGTTTATTCAGGTTGTCTGTCTTTCAGTTCAGATGCTATCAGATGTCTCTGAAACCACAGAGGACAAGGCACATGAGCCTAGAGATTGCCTGTTGCCCTCTATTGGGGCAGGAGAGTATTTTTTGTTCCCCAATCTGTCAAGTTTCTGAGCAGACTTACTATGTGGTAATTGTATCTGCCACAATTATGCCCCTTACGGAGACATAAACCTGCCTTCAATTATATTAAAAGATGGTGTTTCACTTTTCCATATTTTGATTTTCACTGCTTTAAGTCAGAGGATGCTTAATGCAGAAATGCCTCATATCTTTCTGATGAGTAAGGTTCTGCCAAAGTATGTTAGACTTCAAGCATTTTTAATCCTTTCAAAGTGCTTTACACAGTGCAGAACATGACTATTTTTCCAACACATTTGGACAGACACTAATACTAGTAAAGAAGAAAATTTCTTGTCAGCTACTAACCATCAGAGGATGAAAAATCTGAACACACATAATTATTTTCATTCAATTTCCTTCCTACATAATAATCCCAAAGTGTGTATTAAGCAATGAGAATATCTCTGAAAAGTGAGTTCTGTTAGAGGATACTGAGCCAGGTAGGAGAGGGAAGTTCCCTAGGAGTTGGAGTGCCCAAAGCGAGATTTCATCTTTGAACTGAAACATCATGAGAAAGCAAAAGGAGTCAAAAGGGCAGGAGGTGTGGACAGATGGAGGACAAGTAAAGTTACTTTATAATGATATGATAAAAACTTCAAATGAAGATGATTTTACATTACTCTTTGAACTAAAAACTTAGCCTGGGCTTTACTCATTCCACTTCCTTTGATTTAAGAATCCTCATTATGTTTGTTTTATTGCTGGAAGGTGTAGGATATAGTTCATAACAGGAAACTGTAACTGAGTACCACAGTACTATCTATTTCACTGTCTTATTTGCTTTTGGTGCAATATTATAGTATCCATTATAACTAACTGTCCAGAACAATTTGCTTAATTCATTTAAACTAAATTCTGACCAGGAATGAAAGTTACTAAATTATCAAGGCACTAAAATTAAGTTCTTTCCTATACTGCATTTGTAGAATGCTTTAATATATATTCTGTATCCAGTGACTTGATTTTTCATGATCTCATTGCCACTACCATGTACTTTAAACCTCTGGAGAATTCAATCCAATGATCCTCCATGACAAAAAAGGTATTTAATTCACCAATAGTTACCTTCATTATTTTACAGCTGCAGCTTGGGAAAAGTGAGTGTATGTACTGACAAGACTATAAAGACTACTGTAATAGCATCACAGCATTAGCAGCTTCTTACTTAGAAGGAATTAAAAATACTTGAAAGAAATGCACACTCTTCATTTTTAAAAATACAGCAAAGGCTGTGCAAGCTAAAGGTTGCTTGAAATGAAGAATAAGGTTTTCACATAAAAAATGATTGTACAGATATTTTTTATTGTGTAGAAGTGACTTAGAAACAGTGCAGGTTTATCTACAGATAATTCTTGCTGGAGACCTACAGGACCTTCAAACGTAGCCTGGACATAAGTGAAAGAAAATCATTTATACCTGAGAGCTATGAAAGGTCATGAGTGGAGAAATAGATTCTAGATCTTGTAGGTCTAGCCTTAGGAGAGGGAGGGAGAGGGCATATTAGTGCTATGATCTGTAGGGTTTTTTACTTGAATGTGAGTACATATACATATGCTCAGACCACAGAAAACCTTATTAAAGAGCAATAATTCACACTTCCATTTCTTCACTTATTTATCTTTCCTGTTCTCTCCGCATCTATTCACCTTTGGTCCACAGTTCTGCATTCTTCCAATTCACTTGTGTTAGACTCTTTTATTTCTGGAGTTTCAGAGGCTGTCTTACTGTCAAACTATGCTTCCTAAACACTAAACTGAGAATAAAAAGTAATTCCAAATACTAGATCTAATGGCATGCTAAGGAGACTGACACTCCAGCCCAAGAAATGCACCTGCAAACCCTCCTGCTCAGTAGTAGGTCATAAGTAGAATGAATTTAAATAGTCTGACCCCCACCTGATTTGTGAGCAGGAGAATGGGACCTAATATGCCCTTATGATATTGTAATTGAACTAATGGGGGGAGTCTTGGACAATTTGAACTCGTCACCACTTTGCATCAATGGGTACCTATCATGCCACATTTCTTGATAAAAAAGGAAGATGTGAGGATGTACTACAAGAAGAGAATGCCCATGCCTGCAGGCCTTATTCTTGCCTAAACAGCAAACTGCTTTGCATCCCAACTGGTTTCAGAAAAACAAAATTCAGTTAAATACATGTGCTCTGTTCTAAGTAACTACCTTGACACGGGGCTATAGCTATTAAGAAAGACATTCTAATGGAGATGCTCCTATTTGGCTGCAGCAATACAGACTATGAACTTTACCTGCACTATTTTAAGTTTCCAGGAAAACTACTGGAAACTGATCCTAGGGTTAATAGTTAAAAATAGTTGAACAGCATCTAACACATCACTAATTTCTAACCTTTTTTTTAGAGGTTTTCCCAGCAGTATGTGTTATCAGATGTTTGATGACAGACATAGAGTTTATGAGTGTGCAGACAGCACTGTTTGTGTGTTTGTATACAAACCATATTTGTACAGGTTTAGCACTTAATTATATATTTTTCTTTCTATCTATGAGACAGCATAGCTGAAAATGTCTAAGGTTTCTGCAAAAGATGGGTTTATTCTAAATTAATCCACTAAGAAAGTTAGGCAGGAGAAGTTATTTTAGGAAATGTAAACTTAAAGAAGAATAACAGCAGTAAGCGAAGAGCCAGCTGTTTCTGTTTTGATTTATTCCATATTTCAGAGATGCTGCTTCTATAGGGAACAATATGCAAGACATTGGAAATTCAGAAGGCATTGCTTTTGTGTATCATAAAAATGTGCTGCTAACCTACAATACCCTCACAGAAATACAATTCAATAAGGAACTCAGTTGGGAAGGAGCCTCAATAGAATGACATGAAAAAATGGTCAATACAAGAATGATTTAGTTTACCTTACAAGGGATTTCTATGCTGGAAATAAATGGGGCTTTGAAACTTTAAAAATAAAAGTCAAGATAAACACAGACCTACATTTTTAATTCTCACACATATTTAATGTGACTTTTTAGCAGATCATTGCCTCTGAATCATCACTTCTATCAAGCCTATCACTTGAGAAGTGTTACAGCACTTAGCCCTCAGGGCAAAGATAAGTCTTCACCATTGTCACATACAGTATATTGAGCCATATTATGCTGAATGGGAATAGAGTATGCTGTAGAAACAGTACTGAATCTTGCAGAATATCCTGAGATACTTATCAAACTGTTAAAGGAGACATCACTCTTTTGTCTGTATTGCCCTTGACACATCCTAAAGGGAAGTATCTGGAAATTCTTTGTTTGTTGAAGAGCCCTCAGACCCCAGGTCTAATGTAGGTTAAATGCCCCACAGATCTCTCAAGAATGGAAAAACACCTTGAAAACCATTATCTGAATTCACCAGAAACAAATAAATAATGGCACTGAATAAGCAAGACTTAACATCCCTAGCAAAATGCAAGTCTGAAAATCCATGTGCATCCTAAAGCAGGAATAATTAAACCTGGTCATCGCGATATCAAAACCATTCATCTCAACATAACATAACCAGAACTGAATTGCAAAAACCTCCCCCAAACTGTCACCAGCAGGACTTAAATGAATGATGGGAACATTACACATAGATAAATAATTATCTGCCTGCATTCAGGATTTGCTTATTGATTAACACACAGACTGCACAGCAAACGTCCTGTATGACAACTTCGGCATTTTTTCACTTACTGCTTGCATTTAGATCTCCAAGTTATCTACGTTTCACAATTGTTCTTGCAATATTTTGGAGGGAGAAGTTGGTGACGAGAAAACAAATAGAAATTTAAAGTGTGACCCATAGTTTTTTTCTTTGTTTTGTTTTTAAAATTTTATGTATTTTGTAACATAACTGATTTATGCAGTTAACAATTTTAATAAATATGAGAACTAAAAAATATCATGTTTGTTGCTTTTGCTTCTTTTCTACCTCATAAATGTAATAACAGCTGACATAATTTTCCCAACATACAATGAAATAATATTTTTCCTTTGCCAGCCACCTCACTGCCACCACAGCCTGTCTGGGTTGTGTGTCAGGGCTGGGTTGTGAGAGGTGTGTAACACTGCACCACTGCCCCCTGGCAACAGCAACAATATTAGGATGCCAGCTGACATTTTTCCACCATACACACAGATCAAAGAATATTCTTTGGGAAGGAACCCACAAGGATCATCCAGTCCAGCTCTTAAGTGGATGGCCCATACAGGGATTGAACCCACAGCCCTGGTGTTACGAGCAACTTGCTCTACCTCTCTAGGTCTAAGTTTTTGAAATGCCTACATCACTAATTTCAAAGCCATTTAAACTCCCATGTATGATCTCTGATGCAAATTATGAAAAAAAAAAAAGTACATATTTACATGATATTTCAATTCTCAGCTTTCCAGGGATAATGTGATCAGTATGCCATTAGGGGAGCATGGAAAAATCTACCATAGACAAACCACAAGGGAAAATGCTGGTACAGGTGCCCAAAGAAAATGGCATTGCTAAAAACAAAAAAACAAAACTGCAGAGTGCATAGTGATCATAATCATAAGGACCCTACTCCTTAAGCAGATTTAACTTGCACAATAGCTATTTAAAAGTAAGGCCACTTAAATTACTGTTAATCTTGGAAAAATTATCTATTTTATATGAACGTGAATTGAGGATGTTTGAAAATTACTATTTTGTAACACTGTCTTGGTATAAAAACAATAAAGGGAAGAAGGTATTCTCACAATCTGTTTGTCTCTTCACCTCAGCTCCAAGATGAAACAACCTGTAATTTCACTCCTAAGACTGCTGACTGAAGTCAAACAGAAATTACAAGTTATATCAAACTGTACATGGAGACCATAACATGGAAAAATATCCAAAGGGATTTGGTAAGACCACCAAACTCATTTCACTTGTGACCTATTTAGATTTGAAGTCAGTTTCTTATCATTACTATTTTATTAAAGAAAACCTTTCTTAAACAATTTATCCAGAGCATTCCCTGAAGCATGCATTCAATCAGTTTCAGACATCCACTTTTTTCCTAGACCTTTTTCTTCCCTTCTTACAAACATATTTTGCTCTATCAGTACAGAAAAAATATTTTCAGATAAGGATACCCAAGGATCTAAAATATGCCTTCCATGTGTTGACAGCTGGCAAAATATAGCATAGTAAAATTCAGTGTCAATTGAGAAAGAACTTATTGGGGCAACTTAATAGTTGCTGACTGTTATCTAAACCACTCTAATATTTAAAAGATTTTCATGAACTAGCTTCAAGTTCCTACACAATGTACCCTGCTTTTCAGAGCTCAGTCAGATGAGTGAAGGCAATGACTGCTGCCAGCTTCTTCTTTGCTGTGTGATCTCAATATCCTCTGGGCAAGGTTAAATAATATGCAAAAAAATCCACCCTAAATTTAAATTTTTGTAAACAAAACAACATAGAAAAACACTTCTCTAAGCACAGTGCAGAGTCACTGAGTGCAATGTAATCATCAAGGAAAAAGCCAGGCCAAGGTCATGGCCATCAACTAGTGTTCTGACAAAATAATGCTGAGAATTCACTGATGTCCATCTAAAGGGCTCAGTTAGTTCAGCCAAGTGAAACAGGAGGTACGGAGAATTACTAGTCCATTTACAGTGCACTCATCCATGTATTACAAATCAGAAGCTGAAATCATTGACTCTCTCCAAAGTTCTTGTAGAATCACATGAAATCTTATAGAATCTAGCTTGCATGAAAGCTTATTCCAAAAATTTAAAAAGTTATTCATAATAGAATCTTCTCAAGCTATATCTGGAAATGGCATGACAGTGTCAGGAGAGGTTTAGTTTGGATATTAGGAAAAGCTCTTTATCCAGAGAGCAGTTGGGCACTGGAACAGGCTCCCTGGGGACATGGTCACAGCACCAAACCAGATACAGTTCAAGTGCTTGGAAAATACTCTCAGGCACATGGTGTGACTCCTGGTGATGGTTCAGTACAGGGCCAGGAGCAGGACTCAGTGATCCTCACAGATCCCTCCAACACTGGGTGCTCTATGACTCTGATGATAACAGCAGGGACAGCACGTAGGTCATCATAGAGAGAGGACTGTTTGACATTTTATAATGTTAATTGCCCAAAATTACCTTCTTTCTATAGATGTGATTGTAAAGGTAGTTTTTTCACACACTTAGGCAGCCTCTACTGAGCAGAAGGAATGACTGATGTGTAGAAACATCTGTAATGTTCATTATGACATGTAAATAACACAAGGTTGGCAACTACTGAAGAGTGCTTCTACAAAGAGGTTCCCCATAGAACCAACAACAGACATATCAGAGGGTTTATAGAGCAAGTCTCATATACAGTGCCTAAAAGAGAATATTACCAATATTTTATTACCAAGGATCTTTCCTCATTAATCTCATTCAGTATTTCAGCTTCCCTATTGATTATCTGGCAGTTTTTAAATGTCCAGAGACTGAATCAATCAAACCTATTGAAAGAAGTAAAAGTGATCAACCTGATGAGCGCATATTACGTTATTTACAACACAAATAATTTGGTTCATGGGGCTTTTCTCAAATAAAGCAGTGGGTTGAAATAGCCAATGAATAAATTATGTGGAAAGCAGCACTGAATTTGAAGGCTTCAATTCACAATACAAAGATTCAGAACATGAAATATGAAGTAAAAAAAAAAATTTCTCCCATTTCTGTACATAGATATGAACAGACAAGAGTTATAGCTCTGTCTGTATCAAAAATTATAATAAATATTTTTATCTATGTGCCTACTACTATGCCAGTAAAATAACTAATATCCATCGCATCTGTTTGATGCTCTATATCCAGAAATGTCATAGAAACTTTCTGCAGCCAGCTTAGAAAAAAACTTTGGCAAAGCTGAAGAGTTTGGTTCAACTCCACTTCCTACACACTTAGGTGCTCTCATAAACAGACCAGGAGGTCCTTCATATTGAATGAAGCACCTCGTGGTCTGATCCCACCCTCAACATGAAGAGAATAGCACTTGCAGGTCATCAGCTTAAAACACAGAGTATATGGAGTTTAAAAGGATGCAGAGCATTTTTGAAAGAAAAGTCTCTTTAGTTTTAGAAGTGCACTGATATTTATTTAATTAAAAAAAACCCCACCAAAACCAGCTACCAAAAAATATCCACATCCATAAGAAGTGAAGCCTGCAGAAAACACAAGCCCTACCTTCTCAACCCTGACTACTAATAGGAAGAGGTATCTACTCACCTACTAAACACAAGAAAATTCATTGTGAGGTTAGTCCCAAGTCCAGGCTGTCCTAGCTCTGGCCTGTTAGAATAAGAAAAAAGACCAACAGACACGCTGGGAGCAAGTAAATGGAAAAGATGGGCTGAGATGCATATCTTTGAAAGTTCATGTAAACATCTGAATTGAAATCCTGATTCAATGGTCTTAGCAGCAGTTTTGTTGCCAACTTCAATAAGATGTCACAGCTATAATTGGAAGCTTACTTAATTTCAACTTTGGAATACAGCAGTAACAAAATCAATAAACAGAGCCTCCTCTGAGGAAAACTCAGGATATTTTATTTTTCTAGAGTTTCATATATATTCACATTTTATCTTGGGACTTCAGGGGTGCTGTGAAAGTTATATTGTAGGTAGGTTGATGTCTTTAGTTTTTCTCCTAAAGTATTGGTATGCATCTTCTCTATCATGATCTAGTGAGATCATCTGAAAGCAACAGAATTAGATCAACAATAAAATTCTCATTCAACAGACTTGCTCTTCCTAACCTCTTTGGACCAATAAGCCTACTCAAAAAATCCTTGTACTTTTTGGGAGAACAAGAAAACCTGTCTGCAAAATCTGAGATTCACAATTTTTGGATTAATTTTACTCAGAAATGTTTAATTTCATTTCCAAGCCTATCAGGGATTTACATAGTCCCATTCATCTCCTTTCTGTCTCTCTCTCTCCCTCTTGTCATCAGGATGTGGGTGTTTGGTCATATTTACCCTTAACTATTAAATTAAGAAGTTCAAGCCCTAGCCTTTTAGTACTTCCTTACAAGACACATCAGGAATCATCTAGTATCTCATGACCATAAAACCAGATCTGATTTCATTTACCAAGTAGGGTCAACTAGGTTATTTAATGAAGCAAGTTTATTGCAATATTAACATAATTTGGCAGGATTTTTTTGCCTGGTGCTGCCAAACAGTTTAAAAACAGATGGCAAAACTGAGTATAAAAATTTCCCTTTTACAGCAATACCTATAACAATACTGTTTGTATTATAGGCCAGAAAGGATTAATGGAAATTTCAGTAAAATTTTCCATGATAATCAAGGGCTGAAACAGAAAATCAGTTCAGCCTCATTTTATTGCCCTATGGAAAGAAACATTCATTGTTACTTACTCATGAAAGAAGAAAGGTACATGGGAAAATGGGCAGGATGCTTAGTGTAATTATTCTTTCTAATATTTAATGAACATTGGTTGCTTCCAATGCAACCTGAAGAGATTTTTTTAAAGTTCAAATGTTACTTTTTTGAACCTTTTAGAGGCCCCTATTTTTCTTAACTTTGCTCCTTTTTGACTCATTTTGTTGTCATGTCATCCTCTCAGCAGGAAAGTTTTAGAGGAAATCTGAGAAAGAACGAGTGAATTGGCAGAGCAATGCTACCCTAAAACCACAAAGAATGAGTCTGCTGAGTCTGGAGTGTGGCTCAGGTCCAATAGCAGAAGGCATTGGGGCTTCACACTGGTATGTGGGAACTACAGGTTTGGCTCCTGTCTGTCCTTAGGCTGGTCTAAACTCTGAGCTGCTGGGCTGATCTTCACCTCCCCCCTGGCAAACAGCAGAGCACATTATATAGGGAGAAAGGCCAAAGACATCTGGGCCCACAGTAGGGAGGTTCACAGATCCTGTGATTGCAATGTGAAGAACATCTAAATTTTCACTGAGAAACTCAATTATATGATAAACCTGAATATTAAATAATGCATATCTTTGCAAACAATTTATTATGACCATAAAGTCTATGACTCAATGGCAGGTTTGGGATAAAATTTTGCAGATCTGCCTAGTTGGTGATTACTTTTTATAGGACATGGATCAAGGAATATGGGAAAGATGATGACCCTAGTTGACTGAAAAAAAGGTATCTGAAGGCTGTTAGAAGGAATTGAAGAAAAGGAGAAGCTAGCTATGGAAATTGGTTGTAAATTTTGGAGAAAAAACTCTAATACAGATGGGACTTCTCAGTTTTAGTAGCAGTTGGGTGGTATAAATTGTTTAGGGATAACAAGAGATAGTACTGGAAGCCCTAATTTGAAAAAAATTCCAAAAGAACAATTTCTGCTTGTTTCCGGTGAATCCATACAAAGATCCAGCAGTGGTAGTGGTAAGAGAGATGCTCCTAGGATAACTACTACAATTTTTAGCAATATTTCTGTATCATCCATCTGGAAATAGCATGTACACCTTGGGTAGTGGAAAAAGAGGAAGCTCTGCTGGTGTTTCTACTGTTCCCACATTACAAACAAATGCGATACAACTTAATTATACACTGTAGCATTTAAATAGATTGACATATTCCTATTTTCTAATTCTAGTGTCTGAGATTTTGTTCAGGAGAGAAACGTTTTAACAGTATAATAAAACAGAACAGGGTGTGTAACAAACAGAATGTTGAAAAGAAAAGGTATTACTGGTGTTTGCTGGACACAAAAGGTCATTGATAGGGAATGAGTTTGCAAAATGGAATTGGACAATTGTGGTTTTTCTCATAAAATCACCAAGAAACAACATTTAATATAGTTCAAGCACACCACCATCATGGGAATAATAGTCTGTTACGACATGAACTGAAATAGAAACCTAGGAAAAGAAGAAAGCTGAAAAGACCCTGTTACCACCTGGAATGTAATAAAAAAAGGGCAGAAATCTTTGGTTTCTTTTGACAAGAAATAGAACTGCAATGCGATGACAGGAGAAAATGGGAGGGTCCACAGATACTTTGCATCATCAAAGGACCAAAAATGCTAAGGAAGTTTTTGTGTCTCATCAGCTGCAAAAGAGCAGACACCAAATCCTGTAGCTTTATTTGCCTTCTCTTCAACCCACTGTCATTTTAATCGTCGTGAAAGATAGCAATCTCAGTATCTTTCTCTGTTTGCTGTTGCACAAGTATTTATTTACTAGGGCCACTGGGGGAAAACAAATCATAGAGAACAAATGGCTTGATGCTCTCTCACATTCCAACCGACACAATGTTTGAAAATATTGCCTTGTGCACCACAGTCCTACAATTTTGAGTGAACTATTCTGTTATTACAGTAGAGTGGTGTCCAAAGAAATAACATAACCCCTAATGGAGTCCTTAAAAGTCTCCAGTGCTCTAGAAAGATGTATAAGTTATCTCCTTTTCAAGAAGCTGGTGGTAATTCTTGCTTATAGGGGAATTAATAATAAGCTACATAAATAAAAAATAGTACCTGTAGAAGATAGGTGATGTTTATATCAGCACAGCATATTCCAAGTACTGTAGAATGCATATATAGCTAGACATAAATGGTCTGAAAATTACAGGAAAGACATACACACAAAAGGATTTAAAGAAAGTTCTATACTGACATTAAAGAATATAGTTAGAATTACAGTAGCCTTTCACACCCCTTCTTCTGTAATTAACAATGAATGAAAACCTCACTGCAATAAGATATTTACTGCAGAAAATGTAATTTTCTTCTGTGCTTTCTCCTCTGCTATTTAAATGGGAACAATTCAGGTGCACACCATCACTTGAGGTCAAGACTAAATCAGAATTTATTTTGATGCATGTTCAGCTATCAATGTTTAGTATAAAAATGGATTAAATAATATCTTCAGATGAAAAACAGACTACAGATTTTGCCTTGACTTTCTTGGGGACTTTATTCTCTTGAAGTGTTGGCTAGCTCTCCTGAACTACAGCCCAATCATTTTTAAATTTAATTTTATCAACTAATTTTTAACCCACCCACCAAAATGCCATTTGTGTGATAACAGCATGTGCAGGGATTCCTAAGGGATATGGAAATTAATCCCACTTCTGTGAAAAGACCTTTTAATAACTCATATGTTATTTTACCTTTTGAGTTATCAGTAGGCTTTACTCCAGCTTTTTCTAAGGAAATGTCCTTGTAGTTTGAAAGGGAAGGAAAAAAAAAAGAGTAATAAAAAAAAAGGAGTAAGAATCTAAGAGTTTGTTCATTAAATGTAGTTTTGAGCTGATTATACAAAGCCACCTGTTTTTTAGCAACCTTTAAAATGATGGTCCAAGAAGCAGCCTCAGACCCGTCAAAACATTCTGCAGTGTGTGTGCCCATAGACAGGGTTTGTTGCAGTCACCAACATTTCGTTTGCCCTCCTGAATGCCAGCACAGTAAGATTCTGACTGTTGCAAATCCTTGTTTCCACCTCTCTCCCTTGCTCTTTTCATATGCACACATATGTCACTGACAATTTCTCCTCTTTCCTTCCTTCCTTCCTTCCATCCCTTTCTCAATGGTGCTCGTGGATCAATAAGACATCATGGCACTGTATGGAGCCCGAGTGATTTCTCATACAATGGCTGCTGTGACCACGTTTCCATGGGAATTGCAAATTTCCTTTTAAGAAGGAGCTGAAGATATTTTCAGCCACCGAGCCACTGCTGCTGCAAGGGCACTAAACCTCAGAAAAGGCCCAGAAACCTGAGCAGCTCTGGAGCTTGAAAGGAGCTGCTGCGACGACGACACTTGATGGATCTTAGCCTTGATTACAAGAGCAGACTACTACCACCATGATTGATGAAGTCCTGCTCCAAAGAGAAGATGAGGAAACAATGAAAGCTCTGACTACTGTGCTGGGGGCAGGAGGGATGGAGGGAACCAAGGCAGAAGGGAAGCAGTCAGGAACCTGATCTAATGGCAGGGAAGCACATAGGTTTATGGCAGCTGAGAAAAAAGAAATTTTTTCTCCGTCAGTTTTCTAATGGGTATAAAGTAAGAATTATATGAACTACAGTCATCAGTTTATAGAGAAATCTATTACTCTCTGGGATCAAAAAGTGAGCACCAGTTGTGAATAATGGTTTCAGCCTGTGGCTTTGAGCATTAAATCCCATTTTTCAACCAGCAGGGCAGTACTTTTCCACTATCACCTCAATGACAGTTTGTGTTCAGTGTGCCAGTGACTCCTTCTTGCTCCATCTACACCCTCTTTTTCTCTTATCTATCTTTTCTTATCTATGTACAATCTTGTAATTTGAACTTTTAAAGAAGTTGCTGTCTGCAGTCTCACTGTGCACATTAAAAAGAATATTTTTCACACCTTTTTCCCAAGTTCAGCCAAGATTAGATTCTGAAGCCAATGAAGATTGTTTCCATTATTATAAACCAAAGAGAGATATCTCTTTAATCTTTCAATTTTCAAATACAAATTTTCTTACTCTTAATTCAGACTTTCTATGTTGTTACTAATTACCAAGGGGCATGTTCTAGGCCATATCAAATTTATATTTAGTTTTAGTTTAATTTTATGTGAGCACAAAGGGTATAGGTGGCTAATGCAGTAACCTTTCACTTCTGGAGGCTTAGACTGAAATTTGGTTTAAATTACAAGTGAAATCAGTTTAGCAGTCTCATCTTCACTTTTAGCAAAAACTGTTCTCATTAAAAAGCCATTCTGCACTAAATTCTAAAATATACAGTTTTTTCCTAGATTAAGAACAGTGCTGGATTAGGAATTCTGGGGCTCAAAAATGAATTGCAAGTGCAGGGCTGTGTGAAGATGCTGGTTGAATCATGCTTAATGGTAATGAACAATATATATATGTCAATTATAACATCTACAAAATTCAAATTAGCTCGAAAACTACACTGCAAACACAAAGGGGAGTACAAGAGAATATGAACAGATGAATGGCATATGACATGTGAATACCATATCTCCCAGAAAAAAACCCAAAAGAATTTATAAACTGCTTGCACTTCTGTAATAATTACACTGACTAATTTAAAGCACTCGCCTCCCCTTCTTGCCCCAAATCAAAACAACATCCACAGTAAGGTTATGCATGATCCTCATGTCACCTTTTAGGCCTACTGAAAGGACAACATGCAAAATATAGCACTGCACAGCAACTGAAAGTAAAATGGCTCTAGCTTGCTTTACCTCCCTTGTTAACTCAAATTCTACCTTGTAAAGAATCCAGACCAATATATCATAAAACCTCTGGTTTATAAACTCTCCACTTGGTTTTGTGCAGTGTGATTACTGTGCACTAACCAGAGTAAAACAATCTATTTAATGTGAGACCCAGTGACTACTAAAAGCTAGAGTGTAGCTTGGTTTGAATGCTGATCTCTTGCACTAAAAAAAGGAGAGTATTAGTATTTGGCTAAACATAATGATGCAACAGTTATTGCTCAGGCAAAATCATTGCTTTCATTTCTTCAAGTCATTTGAGACTTGTTCCTTGGAAGAAATACAACACAAGATATAAATCTCAGTTAAAAACCATATACCAAGATAATTTCAGTTTCAAATGGCAGATTCCTTTTTCTGTCTTCAAAATAGCCCCTCCACCTTGCTCATTCAAATTTCCTTCAGGCTTAAGTTTCATATAAAAGTCCAATCTTCTAAACACACCACAAATTTTATAAAATTTCACTGGAATGGCATTTTCTCTGTTCTATTCAAGTTCATGAAAAACAGGCATTACATCCTCTTTATCAATTGCTTTATGCATAAAGGGAAACGTTGATCCATAGAATGGCCTAAGATGCCTCCCTTATACACAACTGAATTATATACATGCATATATTTTCAGAAAATATAGGCAGGAAATCAAAACAGATTTCTTTGTATTCTCCCTTCATCTGAGTAGAGCACTACATTAACATGTCCAGAGTCACCAAGTGATGCCCTTGAACTGCCTGCTAAGGAGAAAACAGGACAACTTTGGGTGAAGGCAAAGGGAAGCAAGGACCTGACTTTGAAATGCAGAGAGGTGTTGCAAATATCTTAACAAAAGGAAACTGCAAATTTTATTCTCTGTATTCTGTGATAAAGTTAATGCATTACAAATTTCAGATTTCACGTAGTGACAGAGTTCCACGTTAACTCAAGCTGAATACTATTATTACCAAAAGTGCTCTTGGAAGCTGAGTTGCATAATGTAGATTTATTAGAAGACATATTGTAAACATGACCATGTTTTCTTCTTTCAGAATATACCCAGAAGAGAATAGCATGGTGTTCTACTTTTGCAGTATTAAGATTACTAGGTATTAAAAGTGTAATTTGCTTGATCTGTAGAAACCCTGTGAATTTGCATTAGCTCCAGGTATTTTCAGGCACACATGGAGGTGGAAAGAAATTTATCAGGGGATGGCAAAGCAATCAATGCTTGTCAACTTGGATGCAAGATTTTATTTGGGGTCCTATAAATCCCCTACAGCACAGTCCTTACTTAATAGGATAGTTGAACAAACCATGTTTAGTTCTCAAAACTCCAGAAGATAGGGACAAAAAAAATCCTCTACTCAGTGGTCACAGAATGGGAAAGTACTTCTTAGGGACTAGCTAATGATGCAGAGAGAGCTACACAGGTGAATGGAAGGAAAACAGACACAAAAACTTTCTAAACATACACTTTCCTATTGGGAAACTAATTCTTAATTATGGAAGTGTTATTCTTTGACTGGCATAAGTTATGTAAGAATATTTCCGCACAAATTGCATATCCTGAACGTTACAAATACAACAGATCAAGGTTAAGGGACAGTGTAATTCTAACAAATTTAGTGACAGGTTAAGATCAAGGGATGTCTTGACATTCTCCTCAGAAAGGTCAATCTAGCAGGTATGCGATGTAAAAATGAAGACTCTGCCATCATTGCCATGGCAAAAGGTCAGACACAAGCTGATTGGTGATAGAATTATCAAATTAACCAATCGATGTGTGTGAGTAATAGATGTAAGCAATCCTGGGGGAGAGCCACAGAGCAAATGCCAGCTCATCAATAACACATTGCCTAGGAAAAGAAGATCCTCTCTTCAATCCATGTCCTTTACATTAGCAGTGGTATCAAGGAATTAAAAGAAAAATCGAAAGCAACAGCTTTAAATATGCTTTCAGACTGTATACAGCATTCAAATATCTTTCCAAAACAAGTTCCATAACATGCTGTGGCAAATAACAGCTTGCTAGCAATCTAAAGAAAGGAGGCACCAAGAAATCCTATTATAAACAGGTATATTCAGAGACTGAAGGATTTTTATATATCTGACACCAGTAGAGACTTTATTAGGAATGCTATTTTACCTGTGGCAGTCATAGACACATAAATCTCATGTTTGATTGTGTGGCAACTTCTGCATGGCAAAATGAAAAACAGATCACAGTTATTCTGAGGATTTTATGAATAGGATGCAGCAAGTATATGAAGAATGCTTTAGCTGTGAGTAATATTTTAATGCATATTATATATGCCTTTTAGTATCTGACTGCTAACATGCCAGCTTCTACACAGCTCAAAGGGTTAAACCCTGCAGAAGCTCTCTGTGAGTCCACAGGAAGGCAGACAATGCCTTTACACAGCAGAAGAGGGCTTCAGGTAAGCAAAACTGAAACAAAGAACCAACCTAGTTGGTCTCGAGCTCAAGAGACATACATTTCACAGAACATACATCAGCTGCAGGAAAACAGACTGAGCCCCATTCCTAGCTATAGGGTTATCTACAGCCAGTAGAACTGTCTAAACTTGGATGAAAATGTTAAGCATTAGGGTGGGTTAAGTACATAAAAGCTGCTTTGTTATTTTAAACTCCTTTCTTTCCTTTGTCACTGTATTTCTAGGGATAAACACAGATGATTTCAAGACCCTCATTTGCTAGCGATATTTTCCAAAGGGAGATGCCCACTTGGAGCTCCAAAATCCTCCATAGCATTTCTATGGAATCCTGGGAGAGCAGCTCAGGGCATGCACCTGGGGCTCTGCTAGGAGAGAGCTCCTCTCCAGCTGAAAACAGGGCAGCAGCCTGATCCCTGTTCAGTGTGCTCCGCTGAGACACACAAAAGGTGAAGGCACATTTCATCCTGCACCTTGATGAGCCAGTCAGGATGTCAAATGTGACAAAGCCTCTGTCTGTACTAGCAACATCTGCTAAGGAGCACGTTGGCTGTTTCAGGATTCCTTTTCCTTCCAGTGACACCCAAGCTTCAACAAAAGCTGAGCACAGTGGTCTATGGACAGTGGACCAGATCTGGGTTTGCCACACGTTTCTTGGTCATCACCTTCAAGAAAAGTCTAAAAGAACCACTGGCTCACAGATCTTCTGCCTGGTTATCCCAAGACATTACACCTCCTCCTGTCCTCTGCAGGCACAGCCACTCCCAGTTGCTACCATAAGGTGTTCCTACTTCTCCTCACATAGTTCTGGTTCTGAGAATCTTACTTGAGCTCCACTGATGCATCTGTTATCATGGCAATAGGATAGTGCTATTATCACAGTAGGGATGGTAATATGGTAACACTAGAGGAAGAATCCATTCTGCCTTCAAAAGGCACACATTACTCTTTTTGCTGTTAATGGGAGCCACGCACAGGTATCAGCACCAGAGCAGGTCTCTAAGTGAGCACAATTACTGTCCCCACTGTGAAATTCACTGAACACAATTTTCAAATTGCTTTTATTATGGATATACATAACACAATAAAAAAAAAAATCATACCCATTTGACTAGGATGCCAATTTGAATATGAGTTAGTTTCCTTTTAAAAGAAGTCTTTTGGATATTTTAAATGCTTAATTTTCCTTAATGTATTGTTTAATATTCTCCCCTCAAAAAGTACAAAAAGCACAGAAGCATCTTAGCTTATGCATTTATCTGTAGGAAGTGCAGAGATTTTGTCAATGAACTACCAGCTTGGACTATAGGAGGAATGAATAAGTATGGCACCACTGAATACCAGTGGTCTATTGATTCAGTTTCCCTAAAGATCTAGTTCTGCCCTGCCTTCCCAATCTCCAACAGTATGGTTGGCAATGCCACTTTTAAACTCTTGAAGATTTTTATATATTTTTATCACATTTTGTCTGATCTGCAGTTTAAATAGTATTAACATTTAGATCCATAATTTTAATAGTTTGTTACCCAAAAGCCTGAGAAGATTACAGTTATGGGCTGTGGGAGCTCTGAGTGCTACTCTGCCCAGACACAGCAGCTCTCACTAGTAGTTTTATATTGCAGTAGTTCCAGTCAATCTCAAAAGTATGCCAAGGTCTGCCAGAAAAGAGAGTGACGAATATTTATCAGGTAGTGTTCCCAACTTGGTTGAAGTAGAAAAGCTAATGGCATGAAAGGAAGTTTTTTTTTTTTTAAAGAACAGGATATCTACATTTGAATTTCCAGCAATAAACAAAATTAAAAGATTGAATTGATCTATATTTTGAAAATTATATATTGGAAAAACTGTGTCTTGGAAACTAGGTATTGAAAGAACCTCACATTGGGTTATGCAAATTTCTTTACAAAATGTGACTAAAATAATGTCACTAGCATTTTTAATATTAAATGACTCTAAATTCCAATACAGCAGATAAAATGGTCAATCTATGATGACTAGTTCTCTTTAAGTATGCAGGGATCTTAAAGAAATGAAATTCTGGTACAGACCAAGAAGATGGACACATTTGCATGTGTTAGCAGCTTGAGCATTGATCAGAACATTTTATGGGCCTTATGACAGAGTGATCATCATAGGCACCCCAAGGCACTACCAATACCCAAATAATATAAAGCAGTCCTTAAAAGGTGAATGCTGAAATTAGCAGACTAGGACAATATGACCTGTGTTACAACAAAGTTCAAAGGTTTTTCATGCACTACCTCACTAATAGTCCTATTTAAAACAATCCAAGCTTTGGTTTACAAAAAGCTGATGGGATGACTTATTTTGGATTGTGCTGTACCATTTGCAGGCTGTGAGTACACATACAGCCTTCTGCTATTTTATCACTATTCAAAATGACATGACAATGCAATGAGATCTGGTTTCTGATGCTGTAAGTAAGCTGTCAGCCTTCCCTCAAACCCGACGGAAATATGGAATATCTAACCATCTCTGACCAAGCTCATGGTTCTAGATTAATGAACAGCATTAACAAGGCACTGATGTGAGCAAATACATCCTGCTTACAATGTCACTGCATGCTACTCAGCAGACCTTGGAGAAAAATTAACAGAAAGAAAGCTAATAGGACAAAAAAATAAAATAATTTTTTTCCCTAAAGTCAATTTCAAGCCTATAAATGTACTTAATACATTCCCTAAAAAGTAAAATGCAAAAATCCTGTTATAATGTAATGCTATAGAAACTATGAAAACTTGAAAAAAACCTCAACCCTCTACATTTAATCAAATGCTGTTTACCTGTATGTGGAACAAATGTACACAGGGTAAGTCTTGGGTGAAGTGTGGACACAAAATCTATAATATCTTATTACTCTGTCTTTGTTTTATGGAAAGAGAACCTTTTTCCTTGGAAAATAGGATTGTATGAATACAGTAAAACCAGGACAATGCTGCATCCTCCTATAAAACAGTGAAGCCTTTTGATGAACTGAATGTAATTTTAATTAAAAATCCTATTCTGCAGCATTCTACTATAAGGTTTCTACAATATATGGAGAGCACTGGATTTGCACTGATGAAAAATCAATAAAAACAGATCAAAAATGCTGAGAGACTGAATAGGATTTGCACGTTCTGTTTGAATCTCTGACTCAAAATCGTATTGCAAAACAAGCATGTACCACTCAGCAGGAAACACTGGAATCTAATCATTCACCCCTATTCTGAGCCTGGCCAATTTATAATACCTTCTTGGGGTTACTTTTCTAAGGTTGAAATTGTAGCATTTTCTTGTGCACTACAAACAAAAGTAATCCACTATTTTAACACAACCACTGCCAAACCAGAAAGTGAAAAATCATGTCATGTTCAACAGTGAATGTTGTTGCTGCAGAGAAATACAATATAGAGATGATACTAGTACAAACTGTAGTCCTCCCCAATGGAACATTGCATGAAATATAGTGTTTTCCCAATTGGAGCCAGGTAAACACTATTAAAATTCAGAATCTGGGCTTTTTTTTTTTTTTCCTTTTTGCAACCTTTTTCACCCTGTAAAGTTGTTCCAAGAGCACAGTCATTGACTACCAACTCCCACAGCTTTCACTATCAGAATGCTCTGTCAGCAAGCCTTTTCCTACTCCAAAGAGTGTGTTTAAGGAACTGCTATTTCATATAACCTGACTTTGATATTGTGTAGCAACGGCCCTGTAAAATAAAACAAACAAACAAAAAAATGATGGCACTATTAATCATTGTTCAATAGTAAAAATTGATAAAATATTAAAAATTTTAAATTCTGCTTCACTATTTTAAAGAGATTAAAAAGAGACAACCAAATCCCATGAAGACTTTCTTGATGATAAATGTAACTTGTATGAAAGCTGATTTATACATACAGAAAATAAAGAGCAGTTGTAAATAAATGGACAATGTTATAAAGACAGGTAAAATGAAGCAAATCACACTAATTAAGATGCTTATTTCTCTGAAGATCAAGCTGAAAAACTAAGGGGTACTTTCAATGCTACTATGCTTAATGTGTCAGATGAAGGCAGGCAATGCTAAAAACCTAAGTGCTATTAAACATCAAAGTGATTTCATCATCAAACTTCCTTGTCATCCCCTGAAAATTGTAATAGGAGAAACACAGGGAACAGAATGCTACTTCCAGTCACATAGTGCAGCTCTTAGCAGAATATTTTGTTCATGTTTTTCCAAATAGTGCACCCCAAAAGGCAACGTCTGCAGAATGACACAGGTGGTGCTGAGGGCCTTGTATTTGTGCTATCAGAATTCCAGAGGGCTTTATTTCACTCAAAATCTAATCTGGTCCTGTGGACTGAGCAATAGTAGCTGGAGGGCATTACCTCACACTCCTGAAACTTTGTGCTCCATGATGTGAAGTGAATCATGGTATGGGGGGTGACAAGAATCACTTCAGAATTGCACCCCTGATCTAAGTAAAACATTGATCTAGATTCACTGTCAATTGCTTGGATATGGGTACCTCTATAAATGTTAAAATTTTTCAGAAAACTCCCAGGAGGGACAAAATTCTGCCAGGTTTGACCTATCATCCCATGTGTCATTAAATAGTACTTAAATAGACGCATTAAGAAGAAACCATTTGTATATATTGCATTTGTTTTAGGATTTTAAATATATTATGGTTTCCTGCAAGCAAATCTTTTAAATTTCAAAATGAAGTTTCAACCTATTTGTGATGCATTTGTACTTAGCCCCCATTTTTTTTCTGCAAGCAGCAACTTTTGCCTGTCTCCACAACAATGTCATCTGTTAAGTAGAATGGGTGAAGTACATTTCATATTCTTCCTTTTGGAGTTCGCTGTACTCTCTAATTATATTAGCTCATTGCCAGTAGAAAAATATGTCATGTGTGTTCCCAAAAGGCAGTTTCTCTTCTTTTTCATTATTTTCAAATGTTTTTACTGAACCTTTAGATGTGGCATTACAAAGTATATAGATAAATTCATAAATGAAGCATGACAGCATAACCATGGGATAATAATGGGTGATAGCATCTTGTTGTTTACCTCACTGAGCCATTGTGAGGATTAATTAGTTAATGGTCATAAAGCAGAGTGCACATGCAAAACACTTCACAAGTGCTATATAATATTACATGTGATATACAGAGCAATACCACTACTGCATATGGCATAAAGTGGAAGCACTCAATCATTATATTAACCTGAGTCTTTCAGGTAGTAGAATCTGTCAGAAGGAAATAATGGTTGACTGCATCACAAGTATCATTAAACCTTTCAGACAGTTATTCTCTTTGCGTGTATACATTCAAGCCTGTAGGTAATAAGCACCAAGTACCACTAGTGATCTAAGGTAAAACTGCAAACACATTTCCCAATTCATCACAATAATGTTGATAGCTTGGATGATAGGAGTGTTTATTAGCTTCCTGGTACATTTATCTGTTGGTTCACTGAGATTCTGGGACAAAGAGGAAACAATGGCCAAAAATGTAACATTGAAACGTAGATAAAATTGGTTTCCAGAAATTAATGTGGATAAGGGTTTTCTAGAAAGTCAAGTGGCCTGCTTGGCCACAGCCTCCCCTTGACACAGCACTAAGAGCAGTAAGATGCTGTCTAAGATATTGGTGTCAAATGTTTTTTAGGCAATGTTTAGAGCAAAGCCATTTGGTAGTCCATACTCATGCAATAGCTGTCACTACATGCAGGGCCATGACTCTTAGAGCTCCAATTGCAATAATACTGACAGTGTGTAATGCTGACAGATATAAACTGAGTGTAATCTAAGCACACACTTCTGAATACAAGCTCCATCTTTTTCTGAGTATTACTAAGGTGGGGGAAATATTCAGATCTTAGTTTCTGATGCTATAACTGAAAGTCCTACTTTTTGGAAAATATTCACAGAGACAAGGTCTTTCCTGTGATATGAAGGAGTTGTGAAAAACCTTTCCAAGAAATCAGAGAATTAGATAAAAAAATAAAAATTGAGTTTTAATTTTCAATTCATACATACATTTGAAATTTGAGCATGATGCTCAAGAGCTTCATCTTTTCATGAAGGGGACTGCATTGGAGTGGCAATGAAAATTCTGAAGTTGGATGAAATTCTCTTTTAGATTTGATTTTTTAAATTACTCTTTTAACAGAAATTTAAGAGAAGGAAAAATTATTGAAAAGTTCCAAAGAAGCATTATGAATAGAACTGGTAAGTAATTTTTTTAATTCAGTTGCTGATATTAGCATAAATTTAAATCACTTTAAATTGGATAAATTATATTACAATTATAGCTCAATGAAATACAACAACTTCCCCAATGATACAGACGTCCTTCACAAGGTTTATATCTCAGGGACTCCACTGATCCCAATGAAATGTCTTTTTGCTAATTTTGAGCTTGAACACAATCCAAAGAGAATAATGGTTGAAGACTGAATGAGATTCTATTATATAGGGATTCATAATGAAGATACAGGCTTTCTTCTCACCATGATTTGTTCAGTTGTTTAGGGATAGATCTGTTAAGAGTCTGGAACAATTTCAGATAAGATGGATTCAGGTGCAAATTAGTTGTCAAGAATTCTAATAACTATGAACTCAATGATTTCACCTGTATTTATTACATTTCTTGTCTGGCAGTTGCTATAATATGATTAATCAAGTGAGGTTCTTAGATGACTATCCCAAAATTATTCTTGCCCTATCTAGAATAAAAAAAAAAGGGATTTCCTAATGCTTCACATGTAATGTTTTTCAAGGCTCAAGTACTGGATGTTCATCTAAAATACAAGATGTTCTAAAATACTAGCTGTTCATCACTGATTAAAGAAGATAAAAAAGAAATTATTTTACTGATATAAACTAAAAGATAAAAACCACAGCAAGTATCAATTTGATTGGGATATGTCTAGTCAATAGCACAACTCCTACTGATTTTGAATGAATCAGAATTTAATCCCTAAGAATGAAGGCTTTCTAGTGATAAACTCTTCTAATCTGTTATATTTTCCTTTCTGCCTATATGACGATTTTGCAAACATTTCAAAGTAAACCACTCACAACATTAAAAAAACCAAAACAAACAACTCTACCATAAAACAACTGAGCGAATGCAAACGGCAATTGCATTTGCTTTCCTGACTCTTTCCTTACATTTTTTCAACACTGAGTTACCAGCAAATCCAGGTAAAATATATAGAAAACATGCCAGCTCCTATAAGATGTGACAGCAGTATCTCCAAAAGCTTTAAAACTTCGATAGAGCTAACCACATCCCTCAAATTTAAACATGTACACACAGAAATAACACCTGTATAGGACTGCAACCCCAGGCTTGAAATCAAGGTACCTGATAGGTATTTGATTTGAATCCCATAGCAGGTAGGAACTGTTTACCCAATTCCTTTAAAAAAGGTCATGTTTTAATAGGTGCTTTCTATTTCTCAAAAAATCTATTAATAGAGATATATTTATAATTTAGAAGCTAGTTTATTCCTGTAGTCTTCAATGTGTGAGCTTTTATTTCTTCTTGATAAAAAGAGCTGTATGCACTTCATTAGGTAATTTCCACTAAATATCTAGTAATGAAAATATAGATTTGTACTTGATTTTTCATCCACACTGAAATTTCAGGCTTTACACAGCCATATTTATTGCTTTGGTACATATGTATGCTATAGAACTCACACTCTAAGTACTCTGGGAAGAGCCTGAAAAACAAAACTCTTATTTCCCTGTATCACCTTGTCTCCAATTCCCAACACTCATTTCTGGTGAACTAATTTTCTCTTTCACTTTCTGTCTTCTGCAAATATATTTGAAGAACCTTTTATTGTTTCCTGATACATTTCACATCACAACATTCAGTATTTCTTTTAGCTCTTCTAATTATCCTTTTAAATTGCTCCTGCTTAGGCACATAGATCTCCCAGTCCTCTCTTAAGTGGACTGCTTACATTTCTTCCAAAGTCTTCAGTTTATTGCTCACAGTAATCTCTTTGTTGCTATTCCCCACTTGACTAGATTGGCTGCCTTTCCCTGATTTCTTTCTTAAAGTTTCTGTCATTCTGCATACACTGTTATTAATAAATATGTGACTTTGCTTGTAAATATACTAATGCTGCTCTTTGCTTTACAGCCAGATAGGACACTGCAACTTTTTAACACAGGGTCAGATTTGTAAGAGATGCATTAGTATGTGCAAACCTTTTGGCAGGCAAGTAATAACATGGATATGGATGGAGCAATCTGACAGTTTAACCATTAGCTTCAACAATTCAAAATCGGGGCTGTCTTCAAGAGCAAAAAGGAAGGATGCAAATGCAGAGACAAGCCATTCTATTTCTGAAACTAACTTTACCTACCACAGCATCCCAGTGATTTACAAAGTCACTCCCAATGTATGCTAGCATTGGAGTGACGTAATTCCTCCACAAAATGGAAGAAATTAAGGAGGATCACATCCTTTTAGTCTACAGCAGGATTTTGAACCTTGTTCCACAGCTCCAGAGCAGCCTTTGAAAATTTCATGGACATGATTACTCTGTGTTTGCAAAGGAACTCCAACAATCCAGGTTATTTCATATTCACAAGTACACACTCTAAGTCACAAGCATGAAAATAAATGATAATTAAATGACTATGCCTTCTACACCAGGCAAGGACTTCTGGCATATTTTTATTGACAGAAAATTATGAAAAAACACCTTTTGACCTCCAGTTATAGTTCTACACTGTGATCTTTTTCCTAAATTATTAACTACATTTTTAAACACCATCAAAACAGAAATAGAATTGGAAGCTCTGTATTTAATAAATTAAGGGATATCTGCTAGTGAATAATGTAATTGATTATTTGATTGGGGCTACATTCTCCGTGTTTGTTCTTCTTTTTGAGATGGGTAAAAAAGTGAAAGCAAATGCTAAACTGTTAATAGACTAAATTCAGTAAGTGGCTATGGGTCATAAAACCAAAGTCCCATTTGTGCAGCATGTATTTGTATCCACTTACATTTTGTGCATGTATAACCTTATATGAACAGCATTTAAAAGCTTCTGCTTAATACTAAACAAATGCTGCAATTCACCTTGCCCATATTCTCTTTAAACTTTAAGTTACTTTGGATGTAAGATTTCAGACAAGATGGTAAAAGTTATAAAATTAGAAAGATAATGCATTTCATCCTGTAATTCCACATGTGTTGCTATATCTTAACCAGCTCTGCAGGGATTGGATGGAATCCAATTTGCCATCATTTATTCACAAGCATACTCCTTATACTGTGTACTTTTTTTATTCTTATTCACTATTTACCCAATTATATCTATCCTTATTAGACCCCTGCTGAAGGCAGCAAGGCAGTTCTAGCTATGGAAGTCCCATAGCTTAACTTAATCCTATTATCTCCAGATAAACAGGGATGCATAGGGCTCTAGATGGCCAAATTCAGCTCTACACTCCCTTCCCCATGAGGAAAAAGATTGTTCCTCATCTCTATGCCTGATGTAATTAAGATCTGGAAATATGCCCATTCCAATTCTTATCCAGTAAAAGCATCACTGTCAATGCTGAGAAATGAACTGCGGTTATGATGCAAAGAGTTGACACTTTAGTGACATTTACTGATGTGTTAGGCCTTTACAGTGGCTTGGCTCTAGTTTATGTCTTCAGGAATTTAAAATGCCTGCCTAAGAATCTAATAAGAGGAAAGGGAATAAAATAAGAGAAAAAGAAATTGATAGTATTGACAAGCAAAGACTTTATTATCTCCATTGTATTTGAATAGATATAGATTGTCATTAAATTCTTGCAATACAACTATTTTACACAATTATAGAAAATGAACTGAATAGTAAAATAGGATCAATAACAGAAGTAAAACAGTTACTGAAAAAAGCTTTTCTCGACTGACTCCAATAATGTAATAAACTCCACAACATCTATACCTGCACAGAAAACACAAAATACACCAAATACAGACTTGCAATGGATATCTGAAAATAAAAAAAAAAGAATAGCAAAGTCTGATAAAATGAGATTGCTGAATATTGTGAACTAAGATCTTCTTCCATAGTTTGACTTTGCAATATACTTTAGTCATGCCCTTTTCTTTGAATGCACACCTGCACTCCACCTGTTCATCCATCTTTATCCAAATTACTAGCACACTGAATACTGACTTTCGTACAGAAACTGGCAAGTAGATATATATCGAGATAATTAGAGTAATGAGCATGTTTTTTCATACAAGCCTATCATTTTACTTTAATCTCTGGCTATTTCAATCCTAGCCTTTTCAGAAGAGAACATGTTAATCATATCGACTGGTTTCAAGATTGAGAGGAGATTTTATAATATAATGAAGTATCTACTAGGCTGGGACAACTACACTAATATTCTCCAGTAACCTAAATCAGATTTTAACCCCAGTCTCCAGAGGTGAATGCTTCATGCAGTTCTAATAATACAAATGTGTAAATTTGTAATCAGACTCCTGTGTAGAACTGGTGTTTTATTTACTATGAGCTTAGCTGAAAGGTTCCTAGGGACTGAAGATAGTTGGGTTGTAATCCTGTCATTTGGTGACTTAATATTTTTATATTATCATGACATTAGCATAATTCTGACCTCTGTTTTACAGCATTTAATGTTTTTCAGGCACTAGTTTTGATGCTGTACCCGTAGCATATAGAATCAACAAATATTCACATCGTTCCCTATTTTACTGAACATTTGGTGTGAAGTATTAAGTCTGATTTAATGTTATTAGTGCCTCAGAATAGTGCAAAATACATGAATGTAGGCATTCATCTCTCAGTTTACCATAACACTGCCATAAAATGCTACTAAATGGGTGATAAACGTTTGTTCTCCCTTTTCCTTTTTAATTCTTCCTGCTGAATGTTCTGCCTCTACCCAGACAGCCTGAAAACTGATGCCAACTCACCCATCTAGATCAATCATCAGGGTTCTTCTACTTGCCCAAGCTGCAACTGAGCAATTGAGGTTGGCTCAGTTGCAATCCCTCATTAAAACTAGTCTCAAAGTAACATCAACCTTTGGGTGTAGTATTTGGATTAAATTCTGAATATTTTTTGAGACCAAAGACTCAAAATTTCACTATTTATGGCAAATCCTGAGGTTTTTTCCCTCTCTAATTAATGAAAATATGATAAATGGAAATATTGTCATATATGGCTTGACACTGAGCATCTTTACAAGCAAATACTGAAAGTTTTGATTGTGAAAATGTATGAAAGATGATTACACTAATGATGACGTCTTTTTTAAAAAAGAAATTTGTTATTTAAGATCTTCATTTTGAAAAATATCAGACTGGCAGGCTAAAGACCTCAATTTTTATACAACCTAATGTGCTTCAACTTTTCATGCAATATTGCTTCGTTCTGATTCTTCAGCTCCTAATACTTGTTATATGAGTCAAGAAAAGGCCAGGCTGAAGATATTTATGGTGATTGCTTCATGATGTGGACACCTGCCAACAAATAAGTTCATTCCTTCAACCATTTCTAACTTATGTGAGATCAATATCCAGGCTCTCTAGCAATAACCTTGCATCTATAATTGATATTGTTTATTGGCCTGTGGTGCTGTGAGCAATAAAAGAACTAAGAAGGGGCTGAGAGAATAAATATTCATCTAAAGAAGTCTCATGGAAATGTATCAATAAAGAAACAAAATATGATGTGACTTTCAATGAAAACTTTTAATGTGCTGGTCTAAGAAAATAAAACAAGAAAAAAATTGTTATGGACAGTCTCATTTCTAAGCAAAAGATCAAATAAGGATGCTCTAATGAATAGCCTATAAGTGTAGTTCTGAGAAGACTGCCCTAATGAGTTTCATGATCCATATGAACCAATGCCAAGAAGTAGAACAGTTCCCATTACCAAATAGGTGAAACAAGAGTCAATGACTTTGTGCGAGTGTGAAGGAATTAATAGAGAGGAAAAAAGAGAAAACTGGGCAATATTACAGCATACATGGTGTTTGGGCTGCAGTGCTTGTGTGGCAATGTTCACACAGATGACAGTACATAAAATTACCTTAGTTTGTGCCATAAAATAATACATTAATAGATTAAATGACCTATGGACACTGAGGGCGAGTTGATAAAAGACATTTTATGCAACTCTGAATTATACTAAAAACCAGGATTTTGGAAAGAACTTCAGAGTGGTAGATCAATTTGCTTTCTCTTTTTCTTCTAACCATAACTCTCTACTTACTTGGCCCAGTTAATTTATGAAATCAACTCCAGATCAGAGAAATTGACAAGCACTCATTGAAGAAAGGATATTACAGTTTAAAAGCATTAGGGATAGCAGTATAAATGATATATATTTTGCTGTTAAGTGACTCACCATAAAGTGAATTACAATGAACATAGATTGGATGTATTTTAATGTGTCAAAAATAATTTTCTGTAACATGCAAACTTTTTGTTTCATGGTCATTCTTAGTAACATAGCTCCATTCTTCCTTCCTCATTTTGTCGTCTAAATCCATTTTAATGATATGCTTTTAGAGAACTAATTGGTATTTCAGTTTATGCAACAATACCCTTTTCATATGAATACACATCACCAAAAATCTTTACAACTTATCAAATCATCATATATGCATTTTTCAGTTTTGGCTTCCTTAAAATTAGTGAAGAGAAGTATCAAAAAGCTTGTTCAATTTGTAGAGTCTTTCTTTTCATAGACACCCTGTCTCTTTGCCATTAACAGTTAGCTACACAAGTTAGAAAGAGTAAAAAGTTTCAATGAGCATGCAATTCACAGAGAATATAAAAAGAACAGGATAACAGATTCATAAAAATCATTTTGAAGTGCACCTATTTAGGGGAATACAACCTTTTTTCTTTTTCCTAAGAAAACAAGTTCTATGGTATTGTTCTGTTTGTCTGTATAGCTGCCTCACCAAAACACTGAACTGACTGACCTATTTACATCAAATTTAAGAAAAAGGTAGATATCTTAGAGATACTGAGTGCAATGAGCTTCATGAACTATGTGGCTGTGTACAGAAAAATGATCTTAATTCTGAAGGAAAAGCTCAACCATGTTTTTGGACACTAGAGTCTCCAGACTCACATTGGAGTAGGCCATAAATATATTTGGCTTCATTAGCTCCATTGCTACTTGATTTATTTCCTTAACACTGCTTTGATTGTTTCTTTTTTTCCCCCTTAATAGGAGCTCATCAGTAAATTATTTCTATCTGTAAATTATATTTTTTTATTCAGAAAATTGCTGACAAGCAAAATCTTTTGTCTCAAACACTAAAGTAGAAAGCTCCAGACTTAGATAATCTTGTGAGCATTTCTTCATGCATTATCCCCTAATTGTCAAGACACATACCGGACAGTAAGAAATGTATGAATATGAAAAGATTAACATTTTACATCCTATCTGTGAAAAAAGCATAGAACTGTTTTTGAATCTGACACTGATTAATGGATCTCTTCAAAAATCTCTTTTGAATGATCAAATAGCATTTTGGCTTGGCTGGATTAAAAAAGCTGGTTTTGCCATTAAGAAATACTTTTATAATGCGCCTTTTAATTCTTACAGGGAGTGATATTGCTGTTATCTATGTAACAAAAATAAATTTTGTTATATCTTCAAGTTATCATTATTATAAATAAAACTGTTTTGTCTCCATTGGCCCAACCCTGCATTAGCATCACTGGGTGCTCTTCTGGTGTAAAGTCAAAAGAGCAGTGCTTAATGAACTTAGAATTTGTGTGCTTATCACCTATTCCAACAGAGCAATAAAGGTTTCCACACAGAACTCAAAGCTGAGATTTAGATAAAGCAAGAAGTAGAGACCAAATCACTGCCAGGCCTTGTAGAGATGCTTATGTGCCTTTATGACATTAATCTTATGAGCTCAATAGCATACTCCAGGAGCTCTCATTAAAGTCCATCAGAATAATCTGTACCTCACCACAGCAGAACAGAGCCCTGCAAACCTCTGTCATGAGTTGAGAAACATTCTCAGAGCCCGTGGGTAAAGACACCACATTAGCTACTACTGAATGTGACAGATTGAAGGCACTTTATTTTCTATGCTCTAGGAAGTTCCCAAACTATGTTCTGGCACTTTCTGCCATGTGTCAAAATAACATTTACTACAGAATGCTCTGTTCCCTTGTTAAGCATTCAGACTGAACTTTCTTTTTTGGCTCACTAACAGAAGTCTGACCTATTTGCCTTTTGGAGGTGTGCCAAGATGAGACTAGCAAGGTGCAAACTGACCTGCTCGGAGGTCACCAGCATTTGAAAAGAAAGGGTGGTCAGGTACTATGCTTGAGAGAAAATCACACACCAACTAACTGACTAGGTGGGATTTACGTGGATTATCATAGATCAAAATTTTAGAAGGAGTGTCAACATGTCAAATTTTCTTTAAGAGAAGGCAAGAAGTTCATCCAAACATTCCAAGGGCTTTATTTAGCATAACACCTTTTGCTCTGTGGCTTAAAAGGGCTACTACTACCTAAAAAACCCCCATGTTCTGTCAGATTATTCAAAAGGATTTAACTTTTGGGAGAAATGTTCTCTTCAACCAAACATTCTTTATGATTCCTGTAATAGTTTGCCACCTCAGGGCTGGACATGTTTATTTCAGATTGGTAAATTCATTTTCTCATCTTCTAACCTCACAGTTCACCTCGTAGTTCACACAGGTGGATTTTTTTCCTCTGTCTCCAAAGATTCTTACAATACACTTCAGATTTCATATTTCTCTTTTCTTAATGAAGTAAGGCAATAAATTCCTAAAATAAGATTTTATACATCACACAGCTATTCACTATTCGATTATTCTTAGATGCTTCAAAAATTCTGTACTCCTATCAGATATGTTTTTTTGTCCCACAGAGGCTTTCCTGGGTGAATTTTCTGAAAGATTATATTTTATTTCATTTGCAAATAATATTTTAGTGTATTGCATATTTCTTGTCAGCGACAAAATTTGGACAGAAATGTACAAAATTTATTACAAACCTGACTGCCAGAGAGGAAACTAGAAATTATATGGAAATGTGAACAGGGATGAATCACTACATGAAAAACTTAACATTGAACTGCATGTTGTAGAATTATACACCCTTTTTGTCAGTACTAATTTTTCCCTCTGCATTAGGCTTGCAGCAACATCCAGAGATGGCCTCACTTTCACTTACATTGCTACCTGAACAAAGGATGCTTGAAGAATAGAATGCTGCAGTTGCTAGTCTTTTGTGAGTTTATATCCCAACTTTCATATTTCAAAATGTATTTTTCTCTTTGCATTTAAACAGTTTTCTACATTAATTCAAATAATTTTATTCAGTTTTTCCATCACAACAATGTTATTTGCAATATTTAATTTTTACTAACACTTTTCTCTTATGTTTCCTCTATGTATAGATATATGCTTATGTGTTTATTTATTACTTCAAAATGTTAAGCATTTCATAGATAAATTGTATTCTGCTATTTTTCACAGAAGATTGTGAAAAAAGCTCTTTGCTCTTAGCCAGTTATTCTGCAGGTGTTTTTTCTTCAGGTATTTAAATTTTCCACACCACTTGGCATTATCAAGCAAACCCATAAAAGGCTCATCAGATACATAGCAGGGACATGGTCAGATGACTTAATCCAACAACATGAGCTCATTCTCATGTAAAGACAGTGTTAAAGCTCTTCTACCATCTACTCAATAGTGTTAGGTTAGAGCTGCACTAGATCTTCTTTTAATCTTACATTTCCACAACTACAGTTTCAATATATTGAAAATATTTAAGGCAAAGATTTACTCTTTTAAGTCTAATTCAAGCCTTTTTTGTCAGGCACTTTGTTTATTTTGTGGCTGTGATGATTTATCACACCCTGCTTACTCTCTTGGGAAAAATCAGAAGCAACAAAGACAACTTTGAGAGATTTTGACTTTTGGAGAACACAGAAAATCATTAATTTTAAATCTAAAGACTACTTATTGATTCTAATGCCTGATAAGTATTCAACACATGCTTTAGGTTTGCTTATATTAACACAATTGCTGTTCTGATTTACAAAGGACATTTTCCATTCTTCCATATATATGGTATTCAATACTTCAAATGAGTAGACAGGCATTAAGGGCCAAGTTCCTCTTAGCTGCACACCACATGCTGCCATGAACTTAACTGCAGATTGGAATTTGAAGAACTAACAATAATGTTTTCATGTGATGGATTTCCCAATATAAAACCAGATGTCTCAAAAACTGAGATCTCTATGTTTGTATGGCAAGACAACAACCTAGCAGCATACAACATTCCCACTAGAGTCAATTACAAGTGAGAATATCCTCAGTAAACAATTCAAACAAAACCTAAATGCAGCTGATAGTGTACCAGTGAAAACCAGTGAAAGCTAGTCCATAGCACAAGAGATGTCTAGAAATATCAGTACTTATTTTTACATTTAAAAGTACTTGCAGTAGAAATGTGCTTTAGACAAAGTATGTGAACTCTCTTCTATAGCAGCTTCCATTTATGACAAGGCTGATGTTGCCTAATCTAGTGCAGATTTCTGCTATGCACTCCCTCTGTACCTAAGATCTGCATCTGAGTTTGACCTTTGATCATAAGAGGAGGTCATCAATTTCGACACAGTACTCCTTTCTCTTGGGGATTCTGGAGGGAAAAGAAGTAACCACATTCTGCTACTGCCTAAAAGCTCAATACCCGAAACATGCTGACAAATTATGGTGAGCCAGCTCCTTACTGTGTTTTCTCCTGTGGGGAGATACCCACACTGAAAATCAAGGGAGGGAACCCGTGCTGGAGCAGGGTAAGAGCAAGGAGCCATTCCCTTGTGGAGGATGCAGCAATGGAAGTAATGTTATGAAATGATCACTACTCCCATCCCCCTCCTCCTGCGCCACTGGCGGAGGGAAGGCAGAGAATTTAGGAGTCAAGCTGAGCCCAGGAAGAAGGAGGGCTGGAGGAAGAAGGTGTTTTTAACATTTGGTTTTATTTCTTACTATCCTACTCTGCTTTGATTTGAAATAAATTTAATTAATTTCTCTGAGATTATTTTGCCTGTGATGGTAATAAGTCAGTGATCTCTCCTATCCCTCAAGGCTTTCCTGTCCAGTTAAGGAGGGGAGTGACAGAGTAGCTGGATTGGGAATTGCTGACCAGCCAAGATCAACCCACAACAGCCTTCAAGCATTTTACTGGCTACAACAGAAACTTACACTGTACAAATAAAAATTCTTCATTTTAACTCAGAGGACTCAACTCATTTCTAGCCAGTCTTCTCCCCCTATCCTATCAGGACAAGGTGGTATCTTTCTGAACAGGTGGGGAGGTTTATTCTTCTTAAGGAATGGCTGATCAACAAACTGCCCAGTTTTTCTTAGGTTTGCCTTGGGACTTGCACATCCATGGTAGGTATGAAAAATGCATGATGATGAAACATTCTTTCCTGATAACATAAAGCAGCCTTACCTCTTGTCTAGACATGCATCTCTATCATTAATGGGTCTATCCACTTACAGACCCTGTGCCTGTGTAATGACCATGATACCCCCCATTTATGCTGCTTTGCTATTTGTCCTCTCAGGAATGCAGAGCAGGAAGTAATGAGCTCAAGTATTGAAAAGTAACTTAGAAAGAAACTTACAACTAAGTAGTAGATAACAAAGTGCAACAGTCAAAGGTACTGAAATGGAAATGCAGCTCAGCACCATTTTACTTGTAGGCTCAAATAAAGCAGTAATGGCTTGATAACACTCTAATCCTGTTGCACAGAAGGACTTTAAGTAAACACAGGAAGGATTTCTAAGCAGCAAACAGTTCCCTGGACCTCATATCCCCCCTGAATAGAAATCAGAGCAAAGAAAAGAGGCAGAGAAAAAGTTCTGCTTTCCTGAGAATGACTCTTACTATGTTCTTGATGCAGTGGAAGGTTTTCTTAAGAGTCCACTTTCCTCATTCCAAGCAGGAAGGAACAGTTTGAGCACCCACCTCTGAACTCACCAAAATTCTTGAAAATATTGATCTAATACTGGTTTTTTTTAACCTCCAACCCTTTATGAAAGGAATTAGCAATTTAAAAACTGTAAACCTTGATCTAGCCTGAAAACACACAGATGGAAAAGTTTGATAGTTATTGTTGTCCTTCACATTTTGCCATCTCTGTGTTTTTAACACATATTAATGAGTCAAAAAAGTCATGTTGTTGGATGCAACTAGCAGATTTCTGGTGTCTTTCTTTACTAGCATGTTCCAGGTATTACACACTGACTTCAAGGCTTCTGAAGACAAAACTTCCTGTTTGACAACAAGAGTTGATAAACATTCTAAAAATATCTGTATTAGATGGTCTGTACTCCTCAGTTAATATGTGCTATAAAAAAATTAAACCCAGCATATTTTCTTATATTTTGATATATACATGTGTACAGAAATATGTACATACAAACACAAACATAAGAGAAAACTTAAACTAGAAATCTTCTAAAAAAGCTATTCATTTTGATATTCTAGCTCAGCAACAAGTCAGTCTGTAAGGGAATGTTCTGTATGTTTCAGCAATGGATTAGTCTACTTGCAACTGAGTTTACAGAAAAGAAGTTGCTGTCTTCCAGTCTTTCAGAAACAGTGATCTCCTTCAAGGCACCAGCAATTTTTTAGTAATTCACTGCCCTGCTTAAATGGATCAGGTCTTCAAAGCATCTTAGGCACCTTTCTCTCATCATTGATTGAAATCAAATCACATTGCATTTCAATTCTGTGGAGAAATGTTCTCCAGCATCCATATTTAATTATTTCCTGTATTTTCAGAATTAAAAAAAAACCAAACATTTTTTTCCTCCCTTTGGCTCATTGTGAAATTAAAATCAGTATTGTCCTTATGCTAGTAATTTTTAATTGCCATCAGATATATCATGGTTTAAAGTTGCAGGCAATCAGCTTTGTTAATGTATTAGAATCTGTAAAGCTCTCTCCCTCCTGCTTGCTGATCAGAAGCAGCACTTCTTGAAACAGATTTAACCAGAAAACAGTGAAACAGAAAGTTAAATATTGCCTCTATTATTTCCTAATGCCATCCTTCACAGAGTTAAGCAACCACTAAATGTTGATAATTTTCCTGATGTGACTCTTACTGCTTAAAGAGTCTATCCTGTTTAAAAATGTCATGCATGTTGCTATTTCTACAGTTTTATAATTTGTCAACAAATCAACTACCTGCTTAGCAGCCCTCATGAGGGATTTAAAATAGCTGCCATGAAAATCCTGTGCATTTACTATTTTTATAACAAACTTGATTGTCACCTATGATATTTCAAAGATCACTTCTCATATAGACATCATGCTGGAAATTAGATGCAGGGCTTTGCTTTCCATGGAACATTATGCAGAGGCACTCTGGCTAATAAATCTTTGTAGCTAATGCATTCCAGATGGAAGCCATGTCTCACAGATTTAACCTTCCTAAACCCTTCCAAAAATTCCTCCCATCAAAAGCTCTCTGAATGAGATATGTTTGATTGAAATAGGATCATCAATACATGACATCTAAGTAATAGTACAGATGATTACTGCCTGCAGAAAATTGCCATTTCCCTCCACACAAAGATATTGTCTTTGCACAGCCATGGGGCATGAGGATGGACCTTATGAGCTTTACCAAATAATTCAAATGCTTTATCTGAACTCTTAGTGCTATTAACAGATGCTGTAAAGAAAACATCCACTTCTGTCCCTTTAACTTCAGTATGTGCATAACAAATACTGCTAAAAAGAGGAATCAAGTCTCTCACAGAAGCCACTAATTAACATCACTGTTTAATCATGTCACCAGGTTTAGCCAGTCTACATCATTAGTTTATGTCAGACAGAAGCAGTGAAACATCTAAACACCTCCATGTAGATCCTTATGAAATCAGTCATGTGAAGTAAGGTCAGTGTTAGACAAGGCTGCAGATACTCTCTACTATTTAGAAACCATTACAAATCACCTCACTAACAGACAAATGGAGAATAATTTTAGAATCCGTAGATTTTCTTGTAAGGTAATTTCTCAGTAACAACTCTCGAATGTAGAGCAATATTTTAATCCCATATGTGAATGATGAAAAATATCCTGATGTTGTAGCCAGTTATCTATACTTTACTATTGGCAGTGTTCAAATGGCTCTATATTGCTTTTATGGTTGAACTTCTGAACTCTGCAGTCCTTTGTCTGAAGAAAACAATTTATTAATCAAGTACAAAATAAAAGTACTCTAAATCTCAAAACACTATCAATATGTGAAAATCTAAGGAAATTGTTTGATGTCTTAAACAATATAGAAAATCTTTTAGGTAGCAAAGGTTTACTTCCTATGCACCACACTTCCATAAAAGTGAAATTTTTGGAAGTGAATTCTTGGAAGAATTTTGTGTGAGCTACAATTAGATTTCTTATACAAATGTACTCCTGGCATATGCAGACACAGTACAAGACTGGTTCTTAAAGTATGAATGACAAGTACAGAAACAATTCTAAATCAGACTATGTAATTATCTTCTTTATGTTCAACCTTTAAAATTCTTAAGAGCCCCTTTCCAATGTATGGTTCACTTTGATCCACAGAGTTGTAATCTTTCATTAAGAGTCGATCACACCCAAATGTCATTTGCAGGCTCTCAGATGAGAGTGCAACAATAGACCCCTAACTGCAGAGATGGAGAGAAGATCAAGCACACTTCAGCTGGGAAAGCAGCAGGAGTCTAGCACACAGGCAGACACCTGGGCAAGGTTAGCTGTGCTCCGGCTCCATTCCACTTCATTCAAAAGGAACTTGCTCTACTTATGTGTTGGAAAGATAATAAGCAACCATTGTTGCTGAAGATCATTTCATTTGGTTAGTGCCCTCAACCAAAGGAGAGGCAGTGTTGGACACATATTTTTATATCAGTGCCAACCTGAACATAATAAGAAGCATAGAGGAAACTTAATAGGAAGTGGAATATATTTCTTTTCGTTGAAGGGAAGTGCTTCTTACTGCCTTAGTCAGATATAATATCACTGAATGTGACTAGTCTTTTTACTTATTCTATCAATCTGAGTCAGCTCCAGCGAAATAGTGCTTCAAAAAGGCAGGGGAAAAAAAAAAAAAAAAGCATTTGTCTGCTTTTGGAGAGGCTCCTTTCAAATGAGATTAGAAAGTTTGGGTCCATTTTTTCATGTCTAATCCTATTATGCTCGCTAATGAACTCAGTTTGCCTCAGTGGTTAAAATAAAAGCTCGTGGTTTTGTCCAAAAAAGCACAGATCCTCCTTCAGAAGAATATATTAAACCATACAGCTCAATATTACACATTTGTACCATCCAAGGAAGGCTTTTCTAAGATATGCTGCTGACTGCACTGTACAGCATAAGTATTGAACAGTTTTAATTGAATAAGAAGACTTTAAACTAATATAGATCTTTGCTGTACCTTAAGCCAAATAGAGGGACTAAAAGGACAACACCATTATTAAGATAAGGCAAGAAGATTTTTAGATAAAACTGTCTTTGAAGCAGTAACTCCTGCAAAAACCCCACAGAAGTGATAAATACTAAGCCTGCACTTATAAAAGACCTTTGCTTTTGTGATATCAAAGCAGCAAGTAGCCTTGAAGTACATAAAATACTGAAATTTGGTCTGGAATGTAGTTTATTTTCATCAGCATGCCAACCTGCTCTAAACAAACCATTTTTAAGTCAAAGTACCTCAGTCATAATCACACGGTCAAGTATACTGCACCCTACAGTAAGTAAGCAGGAAACAGTAAAGAGTACTCTTTATGGGAACATACAGAGATTGGAAACCCTTCTAAAAGTTTCCTGAGCACCAAGAAAATATTAATACTTCTTTTTAATATAGGCAAAAATATTTTCACTATTACCCAACAGGTGGTTCCATACCAGTTTGACGGTGTATAACCATTTTTACTACAAAACAGACAAAGGCTGTTGACATGGGAAGAGGAATTGGGCTTATTGCCCCTTTTACCAAACAGTGAAGCAGAACAGGGTGCTCCATCTAATTAATATTTTGGTAAAAAGGTCAAGAAAATATTTGTATAAAACTAGACCTAGAGGCTAGCTACACCTCTTGGCTGTCTCAGGGGTGCTCAGAAATCCAGCATCTGAGTTGTTAAACTTGATAAAGAAGGGACAAACCACATTGCAAGCTTCACATTCTCGTGAATGCTAAGCATTTTATTGAAATGGCAGGGACACAAGATCTAAGCAGAATTAGTTTTATACAAAGAAAAAACAGGCTGCCCCAAGTGGGGATGTGCTTTGGGGCTGGTTTCCTTCTAATTTTTTCTTTCTTTTCTTTACCTTCTCTTTTGTCATGGAAGTCAGAAAGTTCTAGAACATCCTATAAACAGGATCAGGAGAAGACTTTTCCCTCATGAAGGCAGAGCTGGGGGCTCTGTTTTAAGGATCCAGATCAAAATTAAAACATGTTTGAGATTTTTTCTCTATTAAATTTCACTCACTTGTAATTTAAGCCTTTCATAAACTTCTTTGTATGCTGTCTGTGACAGTGGAGCTGACGTATTGCTACCTCACAGCTGACATCTTTTTGTGTACATAGAACCTCAGGCACTGATTTTCTACATTTCTTTCTCCTTAAGAATAGCATACAGACTACATTTTGAAATATGCCATAAAACATACTGTAATATGCTCTGCAAATAACCACATGATGGATGTTTGCCGTTTTCATTATTATGGTTTTGTTTCAAATTAGCTTCTCTCATAGTCTGTATGTATGAGGTTTATGTTCAGAGCCATGTGCTTCCTTGAGCATCTCCCTTTTGAAAGTCCACCGTTTTAATGCTAAGAGGAGCTTGCAATGACAGGACTGGTTCTCCTGGGAGACTAAAACAAAAGTGCCAAGGGAACTCCTGAGAAGCCTCTTCTGTCCTGATGGGCAGGCAACCATATGAAATAATCTAACTCACAGAGATATTGCTAAGACTTGTTTTATGACAGTTACAGAGAGATTCAGCATTTACACATGCAAACATCTGACTTAGGCTCAGACACTTATAAGGCAGCATGATAAAAGAACTGACTGTTGCCAAAATCAGAAGGACCTTTAAAAGATTATCTGTCCACTTTTAAAGCAGATTTCAAAGATTTAAGTTACAAGAAGGGAACAAAGCACAAAATATGATAAAGTATAAATCACATGAAATGTGATGATGTATGTACAGACCCTGTGAAAATGGGGAAAAGCAGAAAGTAGGAAGATAGTATAGTTACACATTCTTCAAATACTGCCCCAAGAGTCTGTAGCCCTAGTATTTCCTGAGTTAGGGATGGTTTCTGAGCTCTTTGAATAAAGCAAGTATCATCAGGAAGGAAAGACTAAAACATTAAAAAGTAGCATTAGAAATATATTTATTCTCAATTAACTGGTGAAGGTGCAATGCCAGAATGGTTAAATTACTGCTTTTCCATCTCCTGGCTGCCTCACAGCTACAATAACAGTCATATTCCTAATGGAGTTGACTATATTTAAAAAAATTATCTAATCTTCATTCTTCTGTTCTGGATGGAGGATACAGAACAATAACAAAATCAATAAATTTAACTTCCTCTCCCCTCTGTGAATAAAATGGACTGCCAGGTTCCCTGCTAACACTCTCTGACTTGTGCAATGTGAGGTCACTATCCAGATTAGTTCTCTCATTTATTGTCTTTCAGTTGGAATCTCTTCCCTGCCAATAAACAAGTGAGAATTTCTAGGATAACATGGATCACTCTTGCTCTTCTGTGAGAGCAGACTCTCAGCAAGGCAGAGCACAGCAGTCAGAGCATCAACATTTATTTGTTTTGGTCACTGAACTTTGTACTCTGTTAGTATTTGCCATACTCAGAACAGATTTATTCTTTTGTAGAGATAGACTGGCATTGGTGTTTACCTGATGAAGGATATATGGGTAGAATCACATGGACTGTGATTTCCACAAAACAATCTGTGGCATGCTAATGCTTGAAGCAGGACTTGGGGAAAAAAGTGATCAGCGAGGCATAGAACTGCAATTAAGTCTAAATGAATGGGAGTTCTTTCTCCTAGGCCTTACCTGACTACAGCATGCTTCTTACTGCAATCTAATATTTGCTTTCCCTTTAAAATGTTTTACTGCATGCATCAATCCAACAATCAACTAGTCTTAAACATGTATGTTATAAAAAGTTCTATTACAGTGTTCAAAACAATGGAGGAGCTTCTGTGTGCTAAAAAATGAATATACCACATGTCTTGAACTTTGAAAAATAAAAATGAAGTGGGAAAAAGGTAGGACTGTACAAAGTCACAAGAGGTCTGGAGAAACAAAAGGTGAACAGGAACACTCCTCAGTCCCAACAACTCTTGGAGGCATCTAGTGAAATCAAATGGAAGCAAGTTTCAGCAAAAGGAAGCATATTTTTCTCTTCATAGTACACAGTTTCAACCACTTGTTGACATGCAAGATGGAGAGGTCAAATTCCTACATATATTTGAAAGTAATTAAACTCAACAATGAGATATTTGAAAACCTGAAAAGGTGTGGGACTCCCTTTGGCTCAGAAAATCTTTAAAGTGTAGACAAAGGCTGGAGGAAAATGTTATTACATGCTTGTCTTACTCTAGTATTTCCCCCCATGTATTTCATAATGTCCACTGCCAAAGATGGAATGCTAGGGTACATGATTCTTTTGTCTTATCCAGTAGGACCACTCATCTGCCTTGTCTCAAATTTTGGTTCTCAGTAGCTTTGTGTGTAGAAAAGATGACATATTCTGAATAAAAAAGGTTATGCATGCAGTTCACACATATCAGAAACTGATCATAATTAAAGTACTTGTTAACCCTGTGAGAGAATTTGTGTCATAATGCCCCAAATTAAAAGATCAAAGGTAATATCTTACATGGTTTACCATATTGCAAATTTAAAATCCTGTAGTTATACAGCCATATACTCTTACACTGAAAGTACTGTCCTGCAGTATACTACACAGCATGCTTTTTTTGCTATTGTAACTCACCATTCAGTTTATGATGGGTGGAGAATTCCTTTTTAATTGGTTTAATATTAAATTTTCTGGTTTCAAGAAAACAGGGGATTTGAAGCTCATGGTTGCCCAAATCTAAATAAAATAATTAAATTATTGCATGCATTTCACACTTCCAGAATTCATGAAATATCTACTGGAAGAGAGAGTGTTGTTCTGATGACACAGGGGAAAAAAGAGAAGAAAGAAAAAGAAAAAAGGAAGTCAGCATGAGTTCCTGTGCTCTGCATTAGAAAGTAGGAAACATGGATATTACTTCTGGATTCTGTCCCTGTTTTACTGGACAAAAAGTCACAAGAAGCAGCAGTACAATCACACTCTTTTATCCAAAGCCAGTTCAGGTCAATGGGAGTATTTTCATTAGTTTCAATGGGTTTGGATCAGATCCCTAAGCCTTGTGAAGTAACTGCTTGTAATGTCACTCAACATCAACTCTGACCACTCTAGGAGCCACACTGGCAAATTCATAATGAAATCCACTCTCATTTCTAAGCTGAAAAAAAATACTGTAATGCTTTTAATATTGTTGGCAGGTAAAAGACAGTAGCAGTGGTGGTAGTGTGTGTGCATGCTTATAATTGCCAACCAAAAGCAAAAACGGTTGCAGTGAAGGCATTTTCTACTTAAATATCATGAAAGAAGAATGGTGCATTTGTACATTATTTGACTCATTTGGCAGTTTACCAACCAACTTGGCAAAGAGGAATCTTCCTTAGTTTTAGACAGAAATGTTTAAAATACACAAAGATATCAACTGCAAAAACAAAAAAGACAAGAATATCCCAAACCTCAATCAAAACCAGAAATATTCCAGGTAATGTGATTGCTGCAAAACACTTCATTTTAAAATCTTGTTTCTAAATTAAGGTATTTTGGGGCTGCCATTACCTTTTGCAAGTTGGCTGCAATGACTTAAGAGAATTTAGTTGGCAATCTCAGTCAGCTTTGTAGCAGACAAGCGGATCATTAAATCCAACAACATGGCTAATATTTTGTCATCACTGAAAGTGGTTGCTCCATGTGGCTGTATCCTGGGCTGTAAAGAAGCTTAGATTACCACATTTAATGTGCAATAGAAAATTTTATAAACTAGATTCCAATTTGAAGCCTCCATGACTTCTCTTATTTTTAATGTAGACTTATAAAGAGTAAAATTTGAAAGTATTATCACTTTGTAGTCTGAGTAATTTGTCAAATTTGACATAGAAGTGATATTTTAGAAACTTATTTGTGGTGGACTTGAAGAAGTAGAAAAGATGCTAGCTAGATCTCTGAAAAAGTGCCATTCTACATGCTGAACTTAGCCCAACCTTGTCATTTTTGGCCCTCAATTATTACTGATAAGTTATCTCTGGCCACAGATTGAGTCCCACTGACATTTTCTGGGAAGAAAAAGAGAAAGAGAGAAGTCTTGCAGTAACTCTGTGTTCCTACTGAGAAGTTGGAGCCCACACCCAGCACGTTCAGGTGTTCAGTTCATACTTACAAGCCTATTGCAGCACTACTCAAGACTTACTCTCCCTTGACATACTCAATTGACCACTCATGTTAGAAACAGCCCATGTACTTTGCAGTGCCACTCCACCAACATGTTACAGAGACAGCAGAGTCCATCCTCTGCCCTTTTAAACCATACATTATGGCATTCCTGGGAATGCACATCTTTAGGTATACCAGCAAGCCTCATCAGAGTTTAAAGTACTTACCATTTTATGAAGATAGAAAACTAGAAATCTACTTTCCAAACTAGTAAGGAACAATCAAGTGAATCTACTAATGAATTGCTTAGGAAATTTCAGTCTTTTTAAACTCTGTAACTAAATGCATTTATTTATTTTTCTCCAATATTTGCATACTGCTTATGATGAAATTACAGACCTATTAATAATATCACTGCATGGCATCAAAGAATATATTCAAGCTAATCTGATTCTTGTAGAAGAAATAACAAGGATTTGAATCATTTTTAGACAGTAAATGTAATATAGAAAAGAAGTGCCCAGAATATTCATACTATAATTCTTATAACTGTATAACTGTATATAAATAACTGTTTATATATAACAATGTGCATAATACCATATAACTGCACAACTCTGATATGTTATTTTCTAAATTAATTACTTATCCTTGGAAAAAATAATTTCTTAAACTATCTATAATAATAATTTGGCAAATATATGTTTCACAATATGCTTCAGACCTTCAAAACATGTTTTATTTTAAATGAATTACACTATAAGTGCAAGAAAACAAAGCATCCTTTGCAATTTTGTATTCTAAGGTGTTTATGCTTTTTTTAATGACAAAGAAAATTCTGAGAAATAGATCTATCATAGATCTTTATATGTAGGTTTATTTGTGGTGCACATACACACAAGTGCTATCGACCAGAGCAGGCTGTCCAGCAGAGGGCTCCTTTGAAACAGAAAGTGGAGAAACAGACAAAGTCTTTCAATGTATAGACAAAAATGCAGATTACACAAGCATTATGTATGCTAAGGTCCAGCAATTATTTTAGCAAATCACCAGCATACAAATGGCACATTGATGTAAAATTTTAATTTTTTTTAAAGAATGAAATGGTTTCATTATATCCATTGGAGAAAAATGTGGAAAACAAATTATTTTTCCTTAAAAAACACCCTAATCTTCCTATTTTCATTTGTTAAGCACTGTGTGCCTATTAAAAACATCAGTTTAACTGTATTTTTGTTTTCAGTAAAATATGTATAAAGCAGCATGTAGAAATTAAAGAAACATTGATTCATCAGGCACTTAAGTATACAATATAAAACTCAAAGTGAAATAGCATTAAACAAGTATTTTCTGTTTTTCTTTCATGAAAAAGATAGAAACAGTGAACCAAAGGGCACCACAGACCAGCTGCTGCCCCAGACAGCCATTTTTAAGAATCCACTCATATTCAACTTGATAAGTTTTTGATAGTACTTGTCTACAAAAATATTTTGCTTTCCAGAATTAGGAAATAGTACTGCGACACTGAGAGGTCTGCGTATTTTTTGAAGTTTATACTTTGTAATTTCCACTCACTTTAACTTATTTCTTTAGGATTCCCAAGAAATATAACAACATTTTTAGTTATAAAAAATACACAAGAAGCCACTAAAAAAGGTAAATTAATCTGATCTTTCCTAATAATAGAAGTTTAAAATACTGGTAGATCATTAGTTGAAATTTCTACAGCAAACTTACAAAATACATTTCTTCACCGTTTCTAGATGTATGCATATATTTTTTCCAAACTTGCTAGTGATACTTGTAAAACATACAAATGGAAAGATATTAATTTGAAGTCAACTATGTTTCCAAAGTCACATCAGGTAACCAGAATATTCAAGTGTTAGAGAAGGTAAAATGTTAATGAGTGTTATGACGTATTTTATGTTTCTTATATTATATAATATTTTTTCACTTTTTCTCACCTACTACAAGTGAATAGGGGCAGGATTATGAAGGGAAACCTAAAGAGGATGCACGTACATGCTACAGCTGAATATGGCTTCCATTCCAGTCAGCTATTGTATCCATTAGAAATACAAGAGTCAAAACACAGCATGATTCTTTTTTTTTTTTTAATATGTGCTGATAGGACTGATTCTGCTTGCCTCACTGTCAAGGACAGACATGACCTCATCGATTAGACTAGAACCCAAAAGTGTCCTCCATGGGCAATTTCAAGCAACCATTTGAGAAAATTCTTTATCATTTAAGCACACAAGTTGTTATAGAAGAGTGTGCATAACTAAGGATCACAAGCAACCGTGTAGAGAGCTTATTGTCTGAAGCAGACAGAATGTGGCTGAACACTATGCAGATCCATACTGTCTGAAGTCACAGAACCAGGAGCAGCAAATTTTCTTAGCTGTGTTGCTGCTGTTGCTGAAGGGCTAATCGGATTTAAAGGGTTGCAACTTGGCTCTCCAGAAACCAGTTGGGAAGGGGGGAATTTGGCCACCCTGCTGATACAACATATTCTGACCTGCACAGTTTTGACCCTTGCATCTTCTTTTAGAGGAATCCATGTGGTAACTTCAATGTCCCTTGCCAGCCCTGCCCCACACAGCCAGAGCCAAATCGGGAGTTGGGCTTTGAATGGATGGAATTTTGTAACACTTAAAGAACAGCTGTATTATAATATGGTCTTCAAACAAATAAGTGTAAAAGGAAAAAAACGTGGAAAGCCAACTTTTATCTTTACTACAGACTTAACATTGCATAAACATGCTATATTTTCTTCCATATGAATATCACATTCTGGTATTTATGTTGCAACTAGCCAGACAACATTTGCTAATAGCTACTTTTAATACAGCATATCATACTGCTTAACCCCTTGGCTTGCCGGGCAGTTTAGAAGCTCCTACTGTGATGTTTTTGTTCTCACATATGCGCTAGCAAAGGCTGTCACAGTCCTCATTAAATAAACAGACATACATGCCAATTAATAATTTAATTTACAGGGAGAATCTTGACATAGAGCTAGGAGGTGAATTGCTAGTAACTCCTGAATTGTCTCATCTTAAAATAGCAAGCAAACAGGTTTTAGATCCACCTCCAAAGTTATGCCACTGTAATGAGACTGGAATATCCACAAATTGTTAGTATTGTATTTACTGTCAAAAAAGCTATCCATTACTATGTGCAATTTTGTAAATAAAGGCATGGGTTTAAAAAAGGCCAGATATTTCAATTTTGCAGGTATTCCCAATATTTTGTTGTTCTAAATTTTAGCAGAATTTTGTCTGGCATTGAAGCATGCTTAGTTTTATAGCTTTTTTATTTGGATAAATATAATTGTTTTAATGCTCCAAACACAACACTACTGCTACTACTTTAAAAAAGCATTTTTTCCACTTAAACATTCACCTGAATATGAAAATATGCATCTACTTTTCTGTTCTTTTCCAACAGCACAGAACATTTCTGACATTTGGTTTAGGAAAAGTCCCTTGAAATTCAAAGAGTGTTTTAGGAAGGTACAGCAGGTTGGCTAACAGCATCAAAATTATTCCTCCATGAGAAGCAGATACACGAGCAGTTCTAATGGAAATATTTGGATCATTTCCCCACTTCTAATTTGGGCATACATTGCCAAGTCTCCCTGTACAGCATTCCTGTTATCTTGCCTTTCTTGCTCATCTACTCAAGCACAACTTTGTCAAGGCTCTCATCACCATGTGTCTCAACTTATGTCATCCCTTCTTTTACCACCCTGCAAACAGCATCCAATGTTTATTTATTCAAAGCTTGTATTAAAATTAGGCATTTTTTGGGCCAGTACCTTCTAATGCCATGATTATTGCTACATACGCTGTCTTAAGCTTTTCTTACTAAATTGTGTAGAAGATACTTTTACAGGTACTGTCTTGTCTTTTCACTCTCTGTTACTTCATACACTCATACTCATGGTCTGTTTCTGTTCCAAAAATCACAGTAGCTTTGATATAACAAAATTATCCAGGTAAAACTCTACATAGTTTCATTTCCTACACTCCATGCAAGACAGTTTTTCCCAAGCACTTACAGTGTTATCCTACATGTTTACATCAAATCCCTATTTGAAAGTGTCCTCTATTAATGAGGTTTTAATGAAATCCATAAGATGGATTTTACATCCAGCAGATGTAAAAGTTGTATGTTTCACTGAACTAGAAAGAGAAGGGATTTTTCCAATAAACATTTCTACCTAAGATCATAGAAAGAAGATTACCTACTCAAGAAATTTTGGGGACAGTTCTGTTAAAATTGTGGATCACTGATAAAACAGTCAAATATGGATATAGAACTCCAAGCAGTATAGTTCTTATCTTTGCACAATTTCTGTAATGATAAAGAGATACAAATTTGCAATTATACAACATTCCTTTTCCTCTCAACACTTTTTTCCCCTCTCTGGTGTAGTTTTGAGGAAACAAAAATTGTGAACTATCAATGATTTCAAACCTTCTATACATATAACAGAACTATACCTTTTGATTTTTGAGTCATCTTTTGATGGACTAGGTCTGCACATTTGGCCTCTCTAGCCAAGGTAATACTGAGAACATAAAACTTTTAAAAATCTAAAAGAGCAGCTTTGAATGAGACGCCTTTCCTGTCCACCTGTTCTCCTCATTTTCTGTAATTATAGGCAAGCAGTAAGACTTCAAAAAGCAAATAAATAAATGGACATTTCCTTTAGGCATATTCCTGTCCCTCTCTCCCAGTTCTTGATGATTACTGTCACTTGCTGCAGGATCACATCATGCTTGTAATGTCACTGCCATTCCGAATTTTTTCTCCATACTAGTACTCCCATTGTTAGCCCTATCAAAACTAGCAACTGCTGTAATTTTACAGTGAGATTAGCTAGTGTAGGAATGAAGCTCAAGGCTATATCAATATCAACATGTAGCTGTTTAGTATGTTCAAGAAACTGTCCATGTTAAATTTGTACATTTCTTTTTCTTTAATACAAAAGAAAATGGACTTCTAACGCATTAGCTTTTCAAAGCACATCTAGGATAATCAAGAGTGCAGAATATGGGGGGAAAAAAAGGTTAAAAAAAAAAAAGGTATGATTTAAAAAAAAAATCCATAGCATATAATCCTTTTACTAAAGAATACAATAAAAAGTAGAAACATCCCCCAGTTCCAGAGATAATATAAATGTTATTTTAAATACCAAACTCTGCCCTCAATTACATTCAAGCAAAATCAGATCAGATTTTAGTTGTGGGTAAGCACTGCATGTTGCCCATTGCAAAAGCAATTCCCTTCTGTTTCAGTGAGCTGTTCAGTTTTGTTATGAAGAAGTGAATTTATAGGAGAGAAGAACTATTTGCTCATTTTCTGTGTGGAATCTGATTTTACCAACAAAGTAATGTTACATGGAAGTGTGATTATTTAAACCAGCACTTCACTACACAGAGGGCTGTTCAATGCACTGCTCTTGCCAGTCTTGTCACAATGACTGACATTTTCTCATATTGAACTGGAAATAATATGGATATTTAATACTGCAGAGTTTACATCAAGTAGAAGAAAAGTGCTATTGTTTATCAGCAATCTACTTCTGATGGCATATATCTAGATGGACGTAATTATTACTGTGATGAAACATGATTTCCAAATAATGGAATAAACACGTCTGTATAATATTTGCAATGCTTCAAATCAGGTGATTTGGAAATATTGTAAATCCCTGTTATTAACCATTTTCTATGCTTCCCACTTGAATTTTGACTAAAATTTACCTTTTAGATCTGTTATGCCACTCATTAATTTTTTACAATATCCATCTGTGCATTGCAATCTCTATTCTCCATGGCTCCACGTTGTTTTGGCTAACTAACAGGCCCATATGTTGCCTTAATGTATTTCTGCACAATGTTTGTGCTTTTGGAAAAGAAGGCAAAAAAAAAAAACCAACAAAAAACCAAAAAAACCACAGGGAAAAACCACAGGCCTAAATAAGCTATAAGGAGCATCCACATACAGTTAGACTGTCTTTACTGAGTCTGGAGACATTATGATTCTGCTGCGACAAGCAGCATTTGTCTTCATTTTGTCTGACTGTCCTCATGTGTTATTATTAGTGGCTGTCAGGCAGCAGCAGAAAAAAAATAGCATCACTTGACTAAGAAGTTGAATGCATAAATGCAATAACTACACACTGGTAGCTGAGGAGAGGAAGTCTGATAAGATGGTCTAAATGCAAAAACCCTCCTATAATTACAATTAAAAGGGAAAAAACACATATCTGGCAAAACATAAGCATTCCTCCTCCCTTCTGCTTGCATAGCTAAATTAGGAACTAATTATAAATAAAACTTAGCTGCATCTAAAGAAGCTGCTTTAAGAATGTCCTTTCAGAATGTCAGTTTAGTTAAACAGCAAGAAAACAAATATGTTGGAATATTCACATCAAGTCATGTTTTTCTGATAACGTTGATAAATATGAACATTTTAAACATGAGTTCCTTATCATACACAAGTTCACACTGAAATGTATTTAGCATTTTCAAAGCCCAAAGCACCAAATATAGACCCTGGTTCTGAGGAGCTCCAAATGAAGTTTCTTTATCATAAATTTTCAGTTGCAATATACAACAAGTAATAAAGATAATAAATAAATACAGGATACAGGATAAAACTGTACATCCAAAAATCTACTGTAAGAGGGAGAAACCATAGGTTTTCCACCTCAGATATGTACAGATGGTTAAAAGCAGGTATAAGCTTATGATATTCTTAGCTTTAAAGTGATTAAATTATTTCTCTAAGAGTACATATAGTTTGAAAATACATACGCTTACAGAGCATCTTCTTTTTTTTATGACAGCCAATATGAAACTAATCTGTGAAGTTTCATAACAAACTGATATCCCATGAAATGTGCCATAATCGCATTATTTTATAATTACTTCTTAAACTAAACATATTTCACTTAAGGCTTAATAATCAAATGAGTGCCATAACAAAGAACATTTTGTCTTCAGCTATTAAAAAAACCACAAAACAAAAAACAAACAAAAAAACCAACCAAAGAAAAAAAAACAAAAACCACCTTATAATAAATCAACAGTGAAATGTGGGTCCTGCTGCAGAGGCAATGTTTCCATTTACTTCGTGGAACTATTTCTGTTGCAAGAAGGTAAGCAAACAAGTTATATCAGTAATCAAAACAAAATAATGTGCAGCTGATATTACTGACAAGAGTTACTCATGAGCAGCCTTCAATGACACATACAGGTGTTAGGAATTTTGCCAGTACCTAAAAGATCTGGTGGGAGATCACTATTCATGTTAGCTAGGAAAAGATGCTTAGCACTCACTGCTGCTCCTGTTTGTCCATTTTTATTCTAGGTTCATGGATAACTGCTGAGTTCCAATTTCCAAAATTAACCTTCCCTTTTAGCTGTCTCCATTTGGAAGCCTTCTTCTGGTTTTTCACTATAGAATTTCACACTCTGGCAGATCTAGAGATGTGGGTTGAAAGAGGAGCTCTGGCTTACAGTTTTTCCATCAGTGGTTCAATCATTGGATTTTCTAATCTTGGTCAGATTTTTTTATCAGATTCAAACTGATGGCAACCATTCTCTCATGCACATTACAGAAGTTGTTCACCTTCACCAAGTACATATATTAAATGGAAATACACTGAAAAACTGATACAGCAAGACTGAATGATTTCCTCAGGAAATACAAGTCTGACATGAAGCCAAAAACCTAATCCAAATTCATGAATCCTGATGCAGTTTTCTAAGCACGAATTGGTGTGACATCACACATGCTGAACAGTTAGGCATAAGCTTAACTTTATGAATCAGGAACTTTGAGCACATTGTCACAGGTTTTTCTCCTATTAGCACTGCAAATCCCAAGATTGGGATGGGAGAAAAGGAAAGAAGGCAAAGGCTGATAGCACTTTGGACTATTTTCATAGAATGATTTCCATAAGTAAAATACATATGATTACTGTTGATACAGAACCAAGACAGGTAATACCTTGACCCATATATTCTGTGTTTTAGTTGTGTTGAAAAACTTTTATATAACTTTAAGAAGGAAAACAGTTTCAACTGTTGATAAATGCGAAACAACCATGGAAACCTATACGGCCATATTTAGAGTTATTTTTCTGAAACACACTGAGGTAATTGCACAAGATTATACTACACAGAGCTATAAAACTGTATCCAATCTTTAACAGAAGCAGCCTTTTTGTGCCATGTAGAGGAGACAGAAACAATCACTTTCTTATTTACAAAAATGTCCTTGCATCTTTTCTGGTATCATACAAACCACTAGTGAAGAAAAAATTGTTATGTCATTTTTGGGCAAGGATAGTTAAAAGGAAAAATCCCTGTTAAACTGACAGAAAAACCAAGGCACTAGCAGGAAATAAAAGTTAAATTAGTCTCCACCTAACTATTAAGAACTCTCTGTATTAGCATCGTGTATAGCACTCTTGATTAAAATTAAAGTGAAATTAAGAATACTTCTGCTAAGAACTCTGTTTTCATGATATTGGTCATGCAGTGTAAGGAATCAAGACTCAAACTGCATTTTTGAATTCCTAATCACTGAAGAGCATAGATGTGTACTAATCTCTTTTGAGTTTCTCCTGTGTCAGGCAATCCCTTGCTTCAGTTCCTTCGAGAATATGTTTGGGCGAGTCAAAATGGTTTAGCTCTTTCTTGGCCACATGAGGTATAACTGGTAGGCTTCTTTCAATTAAATGGCCTGTGCTCTTAAGCCTGAGGATGTAAACAGCTTAATTTTATGTCCCTCTATAGAGTTTTAATCAGAGTTTCTGGACCTTTCAGACTTTGTCCATCCCTCCATGATTCAGGAGCTGTTCCCAATTAATTACATACTTGGACACTGTTACTTCTCATCAAGGGGGTTTCATTCCTGTAAGATTTGAAAGTTGGGTTTCACTCACTCTTGTTCTAGAATAAAAGTATCCCCTCATGGAGTCAGTCAGAAGCAATTAATATCCATGTGCAGACAAGCAATGGAATATCAAAATTTTAAAAGAAAGTTCTTTCTGTAATCTTTAGGGCTGCATCACAAACTGATGCTTAGAAAGTACAGATGGGAAACTCATGTATTTGGTCACATTTGTTACATTTTAGTAACAGAAAACAGCTCTCAGAAATGTATGTATTATCTTTTGAAACAAATATAAGCATTAATGGGCTATATAACATCATGACATGCATGAACATGTTATTGCCTCTCTGTATTGATGTTGGCCTGGAACAGTAGCAGAAAAAGGGACTTGCACCTCACAGCTTGATCTATTCTCCAGTCAATTAATGTATGAACTACAAAACAAAGCACTTTAAACGACTTGATGTTTTCAGAGCTATTTGTTCCATTTTTTCTAGCAGTGGTGTATCTTGGATTACATCTCACTAAGATCTACAGGGTGCAGGAGGATGTGGTTTCATCTTTTGGTGCTCTTCAAGATGCCACATTCTTCCTCTCCCTGCACATCCCCATTTCCATGAGGCCTTGAAATAGACTCTTCTATCAGTCCAACATGTCCTTTTCTGAATGGTGTGCTCAGCATTTCAAGCTAATCCAGAGATCAGCTCTAATATTTCATTCTTCCAAACCAGTAGAGAGGTTGCTCTTACTGTCTGACAGAGTACAATACTTCTCAAACTACTCAATCAGTTAAGTATTGCATATTAGAAATCTTATACTCTTCTTGTGAAGAGCTGGAAAGAAATCTCAATAATGTAACCCTGCAAAAGTCTTCGAATTTTTATTCCTCTGCATGATTTATTTTACTCACTGAGAAGGGCAATGAGCACTGAAAAATTTAAGGTACTTTTACACTAATTACTAATTCACAGGTATTTCTAGGTTATTTCTCATCAGTCTATTGTCATTCTCTCTACTTTTTCCCTCTTGTTCAGCTTTTCTTTTAAATTTTCTGTACCCTTTCAAAAAACATGTACAGATCAGTTTCCTTTGGAATCCTTCTGTAGTTTATACTATTTTCACGTGGAATCAGTACAAGTCACTTTCCATAATCTGTATAATTTTTAAATGCTTAGAGAATTTCTCCTTTGTCCTTAAATTTTCAATATTGTGCTTTTATTTTTCTCGACAACAGTTAAATCAGATCTTTGGCTTTCATGGGCTGAGGACATGGGAAGTCTCATTTGATATGATGAGACCTTTCACATACTAAATGAGCATGACCATCCATCACAAATTCACAGACAAAAGCAAACAAAACCATGTCCACCTTCAGTCCTGCATAAGAACTGCAAGGTATTTTGTTCTGAAGGTTCTTATTTTGTGAGAAGACATGTATTGAAAACAGACTTCCAGAGTGCAAATCTGAGTAATTTAATGACGAAATATATGAGATTTAGCTCCTCAGTTGGGGAGATTATTTCAGAACAGACAAACATAGAGGGCACTTTGAATTAGAAAAGAGGTTAAAGATTAAATATGGTACCAACAACAACAGGTACACTTGGATTTCAGCTTATATGAATTTATCAAGAGCCATTGCCATATAAATCGTTTAGACTTACTTTTAACAGGGTAGGATTATTATTCACTTGTGGTTTTGAGACTCGGTTTATTTAGATAATGCATATGTGGAACAATATGCTCACCTAAACTCAGCTGAGTACACAGAGGAGCAATGCACTCCTACAGCCACCTGAGAACACCAGGTTATTGGTAACCCAGTGACAACTGTCACTGCAGCATTTGACGAATAGACAGCCTGATCCCAGAAATTTACAGAAGCGAAGGTAATGATTTTTCTGTGTGTAAACTCTCTCCGTGCAGAGTGTCACGGAGTAGTAAGTGAAGTAATGTAAAGAGGGGGAGAATCACAACCCTTTGTGAAATGTTTCAAGCAAACATTGAAGTATCAGGAATTTGAGCTGACTTGAGAGTCATGTAAATAGTGTCAGCTTATAAAAACAAGGTGATTCCCTGGATAGGAGAATACCCGTACAGCGTCAAAGCTCCCATGCGTATGTAAACATTCTGTGTAAATATTTGGCTGAAGGTTTCAGTATAGAGAGCTTTTGCTGTCCCAGAGTGTGGGCGTTGTCTAGAAACCTGAGATCAGGAATGACATGATCTCATCTCCCATTACTTAGATAACTGCATTTGATGCATGCCTCAGGGAAATTGAAATGATCTTGGCAGAGGATAAAACAGAGGATTCAAATGTGCTCTTTAACTGATGATCTGGACTTTGAGGCTGGAGTCCCATCTGATTTCAAATAGACTTCTAAATATCAGAGAGGAGTTGACAGAAATGAGAAACCACAGATGCAGTTAGTGTCATGTTATTTAAGTTTGGTTTCAGGACATTTTTCAGTGGATACCCTTTGCTTGCAATTTAGAGGCTTCCACAGCTGAGGGTATAGGACTGTGTCATTTCACAAGAGTTACAAGTCACTAAGAAGAACACATATATCAGTCTGGATATTCTTTCTGGAGCATTTCACATGCATTCCAGAGGCCAAAGGTAAGGCACAGCTCATAAAACTGTAAAGCACATGATGTTCTTATCAAGGGGGATACATTTTGGAGACTACTTTCATTGCTTATGGCTTGCCAGAGAATACAAGTATGTCTGACTTATATAATTAAATTAGTCCTATATTTAGAAGATTTTCTAATCATCTTGATTTTGTTCTACAAGGTGAGACAGTCAAAGAAGCACTTAGTGGCTTTTTGGCCAAACAATAAAAAAGGTATGCAGCAATTAACAGGCACAGAGTTGAATCAGGAACACTGATTAAAATATAAAGACTTTTTATCCTAATGTGTTTGATCCTTAGTATGGCTTTCAGGACTAAGTGTGTGCTTAGGATTTGTGAAAAAGTTGTTGTTCATATTCTATTGTTCTGGCTTCAGTATTCTGGCTCCTGAAGATAGCAATCAATGCTGCCAAAATACCAGTTCATCAGCTATTAAAACCAATTTAAGAAACTTAGTGCCAGTAACACACTCTTGAACCTGCAAAAAGATGTTCAGTTTCACCACAAAACACTATTTTGTTTCTATGATTGCTTTTAGAAGATGCTTTAGTCTTTGCCATTAGCTTCAAAAGCAGCTGAGTGTTGAGCTCCACTCAGAGATGACCAGAAGAAATGTCTATCCAATTTAAGTTGCAGATTGTGTTGAGTTAAAAAATGACTCCCAAAAAAAAAGATTGTAAAATTCAAGTTTGGCTGTTTCACATTATTCCAACTATGGTACATAATGCAAGAATTATATCTCCATAAGGAAGATCTCACTGTAAATAATTAAAGAATTAGTTCATTTGCACTTGTTATGTTGGAAACCTAGAACATCAGTATTCCCTAGTACATAACTACAGCCACACATAACTACAGCCACATTTCTGCTGATAGCAAGGTTATGACAACTGTAAGTTCTAAAAGGGGTTTTGTACCTATTCTTTCAGGAAAGCATTTGACAAGGCATCCCTGCTCCACCATCACCCAATAGCCTTTAGCAAGTATTTAAAAGCATCATCAAAATTATTGACTTTTAATTCTCAGGACTTCAGACAGAACTATAGTTTCTATTAGATATTACCTCAGAAGCCTCCTATTCATTTCAACAGTTTCAGTAGCTTAAGAAACATAACTAAAATTATGAAACACTCCCAGAGATTAATAAGAGCATGACAAAATACAGTTGTTCCAATTGGGACAGTTGTTTTGGGGGTTGGGTCAATGTATACCAAATAATTTTTTTCATTGAAAGGACCTGGAATGAGTTTTTTCACAGTTTGTTTTGTCCTCTAGTGTGGGTTTTATCCACTTGTGATTCTGGAAGCCATTATTGAATAAAGACAAAGCAACCCTTCCTCCTCAACAAAATGCTTAAGAACCAGAGGGACACAAGTGTTGCATATCAGTCACTGTTTGTCAGGTTTAGAGGTTGTAACTTTTTGTATGTTGACAATCATTGGAGACACACAATATAATGCAAACATATTGCTGACCCAAACTCCCTGCATTAAACCTTTGAGAAAGACTAAAGCTGTAGTTGATTGCATTGCATTTTAAAGTGTAAATCTCTGCCAGGGGCAGGCAGGAAATAATGAGAGAAGTTCATCTATCTCATCTCTACAAGCACACGGAAGTGAGGTGATTCTCTACATGTTTCATTTTCCACCACTGGGCCGGTAAAAGGGATTGCCAAGCGACATTTGGAGCTGGGACCAAGTGAACTATGACTCAACCCTTCCTGATTTCAGATTGAGCTGATTTCTAATCAGCCTCTGAAAACAAGGCTGCAGCAAATGCAGGAAGGAGCTATGGTTTGAGAGAATTAAATATAGTCTGGTATTGATTTAAAGGGAGAAGGGTGAAATGCAACTACTAGAAAATGCTGGGAGGAAAAAGTTGAGAGTGTTGGTTGCATGGCTTTCATATGGACTGTAAGAAACTAAGAGTCTAAATAACTTTAAAAATAACTCCAAAAAATCCATAGCTGTTCTTCCCTGAGTATACCTCTATGGTATAGTTGATCTCCACCTACATTCAGCTCCAGATGTAGTTGTTCTTCCTAACCAAGCATGGACCACAGTAACAATTGTAAGGCATATAGCTAGTCTGTTTCTTACCTTCCCATAGGTATTGAGAGTCACTAGACTCAACAAAAGAACTAAAGAATATTATATAAGTGAGAAATTCAATTCCCCATAAGCTACAAAATGCAAGAATTAACGTTGTTTGGGAAAAGCTGACCCTTCTTCTCACCACATGCATAATCAAAATGACACAAATTTTAATTACAGGATCATATAATAATTTTTCCACAGCATCCCCCTGCCTTGTTTGAAGTCTAAGATAAATACTGCTCAGAGAAAGAGGGAGCTCTTCAATATTTTTATCCTTAACATGCTATTACTGGTCCCTGTTTTATTTACTGCACACCATCAAATGCCTGCAGTGAATGCAGAATTGTTTATTTCCTCATGGTGTTTCTAGAGTGCTCATCACCACAGAATCTTCATGCCTCGTAAACATTAATAAATTCATCTTCACTATGAGATGAGAGTGTTATTATCTTCATTTTACAGGTGGGGAAATCAAGACAAAGAGACTTCCCAGAGGTCAAACAGTTAATAGGTAGCACAGCTAGCACTGGAACACAGAACTGCATGAATTCTATGTGTCTGGTCTAGAGAGGTTAGTGCAGTGTCCTGCTACTGGTACTTCCTAGGATGAACTCGTATGTAGGGCAGCTGTGTGAACTCTGATCTTCTCAGTATCTGCTTCTGTGAATTTGAACTGTTGTCAAAGATTTGAGGAATGTACATGTAGTGGCCTTCTGCCAACATTTTAGTTTAAATTACTCAATATTGTATAACATTCTGGCAGAAACATTGATCAAGCTAAGGTCTTTAGTACATTGCAAAACCTGTCATTCATGAGACCAATCTTTTACTTCCTGAAACTCCATGATTTTTTTCTCTATGTAATTCCATTACTAGAGAAAATAATAATGACAGAAAAATCCCCTGTGTTATCTTTACACAGCCACAACTCCTCTCCAGGACCTTGTGTTTTGTGCATATTGAATAATGCAGAGAACCTGAGTACAAAGCACTGTGATCATGTGGTTGAAGACTTTATCATAAAACATAAATGCAAGACGAACAAATTAAGGTTGTGCAGAAAGCCATAAATCCAATATTGCTTCAGCTTCTGGTAATTGACTTTCTAACTCAGTTACTATTTTTTTAATAGTAGCTTTTAAGGTTGCTGGCCTTTTTTAGTAGGAAAAAAAATAAAGATAATTCAACTTCATACAATAACATGCAAGTCAAATTTGGGGTTGATGACCTGACACTTGAACTCAGGAACATGTGTTGAAAGACTAACTATATTGCTGACAACACGAGATAGCTGGTGCTCTAAGGAAGAGAGTGCAAAGCTGTTGGTTATGGTCTACTGCTACCAGCACTTCTCTTTGTCCCTCAGCCAGGCTGTTTTCAGTGTTCCCACTGCAGGATATTCAGTTGCTGCTGTGGTTTTAACAGTGTTACAACCTTAGTCTTTTATTAGAAGGAGTGCTGATAATAGCTTGAATTGTTCTGCAAGAGAATAGTGACAAATACCTGATGAAATTTGAGTACCTCTCCCTGACAGTTCTACTCAACATTTAAATATCGGGTCAATCATTATTTTGACATCCTGACTTAAGATTGACAGTAGCATAGGTAACACAAGGCAATCGACAATTTTTTCTTCCAAAGATATATATTTTCTAAAAAAAAAAAAAAAAAAGGTGAATGAAACTTCAATAGAAAAAAACATAATACTTCTTCAGCCATGGAGTTTTAGTAGTGCAGAACATTCAATACCTCTTTCAAACAAGTGTTAAAAGCTGAATGTTAAAATTTGAATAAAGGAGAAACTAATCCTATAACAAAAAATGTTTAGGTCTGGTAAGTAGAGGGAGCAGTTGGTATTTACTACCTACCTATTACAAGTTGATTTTGAAAGCAGTTGATCCAGAGTTTGCTTAGAAGTGCTGTTTCCACTGTTCCCTTCAAAAATGTAGTACAATAGGATATCACAAGGCTGGACTCCATGGCACACATGATGGCAGCCTGCCATCATGGGATTATCTGATATCACCTAGGGATCATTTAATTATTTAATACCACTCAGCTGAAATTAAATACCCTTGCCATTCTGAGAGGGCAGTATTACAATGGGCCCAGGAAAGACCTACAAAACCCAGGAACAAATTGTTTTCTGGAAGGTATTCAAATTTTTTAGAAGCTCTAATCATTACAGCTGTCTTATCTAAAATCTATCACTGAAAAAATCTATCCTACAAGTGCAGATGAAGTCATCTTTCCCCAAATGAATATTATTTTCGGTAGGACATTGAAATTACTATGATTTCACTACATCATATAATATAAATAAAGTTGCAGTGATGTTATTTCTCCTGTTTGCATAACAGTTAATGAAACTGGGAGCAAGAAGTATGCAGGAGGATGAAAACATCAAAGTTTCTATTCTCACAGATTTGAGGGGAAGAATAGCCACCTTATTAATTAAAAAAAAACAAACCCGGGACCAAATAGATCACATGGGTTCTACCCTACTATTTAAAAGCAACAGTTTATAGCTTTAACATCCTTTTCTTTTCCAGGTATGACATGCAGAGCTGCATTTGCAAGAGAGATAACATGAACAAAGATAAAAATAGTGTCAGTGTCCATTTGATGATCCTATAATTCTAAGGTGTCAGTTAACAAAGAAATCAAATACAAAACACGTAGAAGTAAAAAAAAAAAGAAAAAAGCCCAAACCTACAGGCAAACTATGTAGCTTTATGCAAGCTGCATGACTGACATAAGCTATTTACCATTTTATCAGTGATTGAATAATAGAAGCAGGTGTTCCTACTGGTCTAGGTGGAATACTCTCACTAAACATTTTCTAAATCTATCGTCCTTGTATCAGTGATGCATTGTGTTGCCCTGTATTTTCCAGGGCCTAAGTTATAAACTAAATTCACAATACACCAGCTTAGAATCAACCAGCAATGCTTATATCTCAGGTACTGTAAGCTATTAATTCTTCATTTAGAAAAAAATGAATTCAGTTCCTCCAAAGAGATAGTGTATATAAGTTTTTATGTACAGTGCCTAGCACACTCTCTGTTTGTAACTCATGAGAGGAACAACAATTTTAACAATTTTTACTATCTTCTCATGGAATTCAAGAAGAAGAAAAAACCCTGTACAACTAACACAATAATTCAAACCCATCTATCTATATGCTTTAAATTGCTGCAACTTTCACACACAGTTTTGAATGCTCCCTAAACAAACAAACTGATTTGGGAATACCTACAGTATGTGTTTACCTTTTTTTTTTCTAAATTAGAAAACCTGTGGACAAAAAGTAAGCATTTATCAAATGCACTCTGAAGTACTATCTACCTATTCTTTTGAGGCATTCACCATTAAGCAGCAAAGATGGTAATGGCACACATATATAAGCATTTCTAACTTCATAAAGTTTCAGATCTCTTTATATCCACATTAATGCTGCTTTTAAGTGCCAAGATGATTTTGTTCTTTCAGCCACCAGCCCTTCCCATAACAAAGGGTATTTACTTCCAAAACTGCAGATATAAGTACTATCTAAACTTGTTCACATTTTATTTCTCAATCCAAAATTTAACAACCTTTAGTTGTTTAAGAAAATTATCAAAATAATGACTTTTAAAATATTTGTTACCATATCTTTGAAACCTTATTAGTTACGAGCAGTATATCAAAAAAGTGGGGTACTTCTATATGTTGCCATCTCTTTTACCTATGAAATCACAGGTTTATACAGACACTTTGGGAGCAATGCAAAGAACATATATTCATAACTACTAAAATAAAACTAACCAGATCTGATTTATCCAGTTTTCTGTATCTAGAGATTAAAACAATCCAACAGAACTTTTATGGAAAAGGATAGAACAAGTGCAGTACAATTATATTAAAATGCAACAAAAAGTTGAAAGTAGGACTACAGTGTACACTCTCTCATTTGAATTTCAGATAATTTAGAAGAGATTTGGAAATGAATGGCAGACAAAGATTTTTTTCAGATTCTGATTTCAATTAGTGTGGTGAATCAGCACCTTTTTGTAGATAATTCCAAAGCTCAAAAAACAAAAATATTTTCTTCAAAGAGGAGAACTTTAAACTCAAAATGCAAACTTTCCATTCCTAAAGTAAATTCTGTACATTTTTCATTGCTGTGGCCTGTATGTGTGCTTATCAAATTTAATATGCTCTAGATTATTTTGTCAGCCCTTCAGTCATTACTCATGTTACCTGATAGTCTGGCTTATTTACCTCTTTACTATATTTGCACTTAATTTTCATTTCCTTTTGCTCTTGTATATAATATCAAAATGCTGTCTCCTTTTACCACTTAGTCTTGTATGAAACTGTTTGACACCTGAAGCCACTACAGAGCAAGCAAGAATTAAAAGCCAAGTCTATGATTTATAAGAAACTATTAAGAAGTGTGCTGTAGGTCTATATATAGTGCACAAATCTTCTCCACCATAAGCATGACCAATGAGCTATTGCTGTCTTTTCACAGATGAGGGTGTTCCAAGATCTTTAATTTGTCAGTGGCAATGGTGTTGCAAATTTTGAATAGCTATGAAGACATTTGGCATATAGAGCAACATACATCCAAAATAGAAACCTGTCTGAAAATAAGGATAGCTTTCTGATTAATGTTTTTGTAAAGGACAATTTCTCTGCTGAAAATTTAAAGAAAGCAAATAAAACTTCCGCCTTTGTCTTAGGCAGAAAGGTGAAAAAACATGCTCACTTTTCTACTTAATCATCTGTGACCCACTTTCTGAACAGTCTGACCACCTCTAGATTCATTCCATAGAGGGAAATGATGGATTTTGTGGAAATATTTTCTGCCGTCTTGTTTAAAAACCCCTCTTCACATCCCTCTCTCCAACTGCAAGGACTCCACTGCCATAGGAATACTGTTCCAGAGCTGTGATTGGGCTAGAAAGCAAAGGCTGGAACAGAAGGGTATCGAGAGGGACACTGCTCTTGGTGCTCCATGTGACTATTTTGTCTGTTTTGCCATGAGTGAGTGCTGGATGGAGGATGATAGTTCCTTTTAGCATTTACTGAGGCAGGCTCCTCCCTTCCAAATGCATGAGCAGTGCTTATGTGTGCTTTTTTTTTGCTGGGCTTTGAACCCCAAGAATCTCAGCACCACACATCTCATGTTATAAAAGTCTGTCTCTACCAAGGGGAATGCAGCTTTCCTCGGTGCCATAGGACACAGCAGAACTATGTTTTGAAGCAGAAGCACACCCCAATGGCCAGAAAAAAGGAGCATTTCTTTCTGCTGAAAGCAATTTCCACCCTGAGATTGATACTTGTTAGCAAAACACTCTTTACTAGAAGCCTGTGTTTCACTGCTTTCAGAAGTGTCTATGTGATCAGCTTTTCCAGGGAATGTTTTATATGGGAAAACACCCCCACCAAAATCCAGCTCCAGCTTCTTAACCCAAAAGATATGGATATGGACATCTATGCACAGAACACCTCTGTGTTTCTCAGAGGGACAGAGTACTATTTAACCTGTGCCTGTACTAAAAGTCAGAGTTAACAAACACCTTTCTAATTCCTGGAGCATTTTACTGTGTTGCCTACTGCTTTATGGTCCCTGGAGAAGAGCTTAAAGTTTTATGAACATTCAAAACAAATTTCTATTAGACTAAGTGAACCACCTGTTACAGATGTCTTTTTAATAACTCTCTTGGAGTATACTAGAGGTAACTCAATTAAATTAGTCTGAAATGTGTGGTTATTCTTGTCCAATAAAGCACTTTATTGAGAGTCCTTTGTGTTCATAACCAACATTGGTAGCAATCCATTTCCAGTTGCAAGTCAAGACAACACCAGCTCTTAATGTTCTAATAAACAAATGGTTTAACAATTGGGAGCTAATTGTCACAGTGGGACAGCCTGGGATGCTTGTAATCAGGCCTGTATTGTCACAATTCATTTCCATATTGTAGCAAAATAACCTCAGGAGCCCTTTTGAATTAAAAGAAATCTCACTTTATGCTCGTAGATGCTCAGTCTATGCACTTTAAATCAGATTCAGTAATTTTAGACCACCTTAATCTCCTCAAAATCAACAGCCAACATTTTCTTGCCCTGTCTAGGAATGACATTTTAGCAATAAAATCCCATTTGCAAAGAATGAATGGGATACATTCTGTGGCAAATTACTTGTAATATTTTACAGATTTACTCCACTACACATTTACTACAAATCTTACAAAATCAGCACTTATTTAAACCACAGGCATGTTTATAGACAAGTAGATATTGTAAATCACAACCAGGAACCAACTGGTAAAATAAACTTACTTGCAAAGAGATACCTCTTCTATGAGTATGCTACTAAATCCAAACCTAAGTTCCAAGGTATCTAAATTCAGGGTATAATAGTGCTCAAGAATTTTTGAAATAAACTATTTTCCATCCATTTAGTCTCACCTTCTCCATGTTTTCTGTAATTTATTTTCAACTAATCCTATAGTACTACTAAGATGTCTAACAAGGAAAACTATGAACAGATTTAAAGAATACCAATTTAAACTACTTAAAGCAACACCATCCAAGCTTCAGATAATGAAAGTTGCAAAAGAAGCCATCAAGGCTTCTATTGTTCACAATTTTCCAAATAGCAAACCCTTTGTCCAGTTTGGTATACCTCACAGCCTTAAAAAATGGCCTGCTACAGGCTAGGACTACTACAGAAGGGTCATCACCTCCTAGAAAGCCTTATTAACAACCTGCAAAAAAACTTGCAAAACACACCTATGCCAGCTGAGCTGAAGGTATTTGGTCCCATTTAAACAGACACTCACTTCCACCTGTCCTTTTTTAGCAAATGGAAATCAGTCAGAAAATTAAAAGAACACTGGCTTCTGTTCAGGGAAGAAATTATATGATCACTCAAAGCAAAATTTGAATTGTTCCTAAATTGGTTTGCAGATGTGAGCTCCTTACAATTAATTCTGAATACAACATTTAGATGTGATTTTTTTTTTCCCACCTATGAGAAAATGTCTAAATTACTTTTTCTGCACTAAGCCAAGACTGTTATGGAAAATCCTACTTATTAAACCAACCCTACTGGAATTTCACACTAAATTCCAAAGACAAAGAAAGCAATTTTATCAACTACTTTTTCAGAGATCATGTTTAGTTGCTTCCCTTATTGTAACAAATAGCATAAGTACATCAACCTAATTAAAAAATACACTTAAGAACCAGCTGGAGTATCCTAATTATAATTTTTTTCATGTAAAATAAAAATTACTAAAGCCTAAAGCACTTATTTTATGTTTGTTTGATTTTTCTTATTAGGACAAGCATGTAAAACCATGAGTGTTTAATTCCCGAAGTTTGACAGTTACTATTCCCAGTAACTTTAAAATTATAAAACAAATATCAAAATATCAAAATTATATCAATTGATATATTGATTGATTATATCAAAATATAATTTCAAAATGCTTTTACCCCCTTGTTTCATGAAAAACAAAAAAAAAAAAACCCACCCCAAATCTCAAAACAAACAGTATGACTTGTTATTATCCCAGGAGGCTCTAAGTAATGAAAAAAAAATTCTCATGATGACTGCCCTTTATGAACCTGATCTCTTGACCCAGGTTTCAAGGCAGTTGTTTGTTCAGAACTTTGTGCATTCCTGGCTGGGCTTTCTGCATCTTAAATATTCTAGCTGGTATTTTTCCCACTGGTTCTTAAGGAGATCTATTGTTAAATAAATAATAATAGCAAAAAAAGTGCCTCAAAGACTAATCATAAAGGAAATGAGAAAATGAGTTAGATGGACAGCCAGAACAGATCATTAAGTCAGGACAACATCTTAGGCTTTAGAATCAATAAACAGAATCCAAACATTATCAGGACACCATTATGCAGTATGAAATGGAATTTTTTCTCAAAAACAGTTTGCAGCCTTGAAACAAAAGGATGAAGAGTTGATTTTATTTTGTAAGATTTCAGTTCTGATTTGCACTATTAATTTTGGTTAAACATAACACTTTTTTTTCCTAAATTGTGTGAAGTAAACAATGATATTCAGTAATCATGTTCTTAAGAAAAAAACATATAGTATGCCCCTTTGGTGGAACAGTTTTTAAATTCTAATAGAATTTCAAGGTTATTATCTATTTCAGATCAACACTCGAGGTCAGAGTTCATAGCAGCCAGAATTTACAAACCTCCAATGGGTTTTGATTGACAGCAATCAGCATCTCCTCAGCATCACTGAGGGAACAAAGTACAGGTCAAGACAGCAGGCGATTTCATCTGTCATTTTTAATTATCTAAATGATATTCACAGACAAAACCTTTCCCATCCATCAGGGCATCGCATTACCATAGACAATGTTTGTTTAAAGAAGAGGCCATAAAATCAAACAATTATGAATGCAGACAAGCCTTGCTATTGACTGCATAAATAATCAAGTGAGATTTCCAAAACTCTCTGCTAATGAATTGGTAGATTGCTGGCAGGAAGTGGCAAGTAATAATACAGACAACAATCTAATGTTCTTATTGACTTTTACTAAAGCTTAGCTACAGTAGCAAAGATCTGAAAATGACGTCAAGTAAGGTTTCCATAGGAGCAGTATTGATATCAGTACACTGCTAAAATACAAGTAGTTAACTCCTGACCTCAAAGTAGGACCAGCAATCCCCTGTGAGAGAGCTGAAACACTAACAGTATAATATATCATGAGCTGAGTCAACAGCCTCAGGGCTCCAACACTGTTACTGTACTGGAAAGGGTCCCTTCTTTCACTGTGTAACAAACAACCTGATCCACAATAATTCATCTGCAATCCCCAAATAAACTCCATTTGAGTCTATGAGTGAACATCTGCAAACTGAAACTGAAAAGGATATTTAATGCTGTCATGAAAAATATGGTGTGTAGAACACAGTCTCCTGGAATGGACTCACCCTTCTCGTCTGGATGAGAACAGCTTAACAAATTCACAGTTTAAATACCAGAATCACAGGTGACATAAATTGCCATAAGTCTGTTCCTTCATTTACACTATGTCATTAGCTGTAATCATAGGTAACTAGCTGGACCAAATTTTGATGAAAGTATTGGTTTCGTCAATCAGAAAAAGCCAACAAAGTGAAACTGGTAAGAATCCCTTTCCCTGAGTCAAAGAAACTCCTCTAAGATCTCCTCAAGGTGGGAAAAAAAAAATGCACAGAAAGATGATACATGAAGTGTGCAGTCTGTCTCTGTTCAGTGGGACAAAGCTTAAGATGCCTTTTCTCCCACTAGGAAATACTGGAGAAGGATTTCCTCTGGGTAAGGGAATTAGGGTTGACACCAGACACACTGTCAAGACAATAGCCTGGTAGGTGTACAACACAAAATAACAGTGATAGCTTTTTGCAAAGCCCTGGAGGATGGTTATTGAGAGAGAGAATAGCAGAAACCTTTCCCTTCATTAACACATGCAGACCTGATTGCTGTCAGCATGCAATTCTAGTTTCTTTCACTTGAAAACATATCACTAACTGCAAGTCTCACACTTCTTACTTGTATGATGCCCCTGGAACTGTCTTGGCAAACAGTATGAAGCAGAAAAGTAGTTTTATTCTTCAGAATCCCAGTAGTTTCTCCTGCCAAACAAAATAAGCCAGTCTATGTTTGCAAAATCTTTAACTGCCAGCTGTGTTTCTGGGACTGTCCTTCACATCCGTTGTATCTGAATAAGCCCAAACTAGTTCATTGATGGTCTCATATTAGCTCATTCACATTTTTCAAATCTTTATCAGCTCTTAATAACCTTTCACAGATGTCAGAGAAGGAAACTGGACTGATTTCAATGGGATTTCAAAAAGGAAGCTTTTAAAAGGAAAAATGAGAACAGTGCACGATCCAGAGAGATAAAAACTATCATTGCATCTGGTTCACAGGAAAAAGAAAGTGATATCTAATTAGTCCCATGTAACCCACCTTCTGGCCTAAAAAATTAGTGAAAAACTCTTCCCCTTCAGCACCCTCTCACCCCCACACATACTGCCCAGCTTTAATTATCCTCAAGGAGTACATATGATTCTCACCAACTTGGTCATGAAGACAAAACAGACCTCACAGATTGTATCATTCTAACTGAAATGTCCCCTCTTGAACACATCATTTGTATATAACACAAGATATATTTTTATGTAGTATTGTGCAACTGTTTCTAAAAACCTACTCTGAATTTCTTCTCAGTGGCTAATGCAGTATGGCTTGTTTTCTCACCAGATAAGCAGACAAAGGCACATTGAGATGCAGCAAGGGCTTACATCTCCTACAACTGAGACTTTCAGTTCAAGTTCCATGAGTCCAGGTTTTGAGACTTTGGAATTCCTGGTCAGTATTTGCTCTCATCAGCTCACAAAGATGACGGTGATACCCTAAATTCACCATTAATGGATGTCTGATAAAATCCATTTTTGTCAGTAGAAGTCAGTGTATATCTGACTGGATGGAAGGCACTGCCAACCTAAGTAAAGACTACAGTGCAATGTTACAATTTCCTTACTTTAGTTTGAATGAAAAAGTTAATTACATCTCAGTTCAGACCTAGAGAACTTTGCTGTAGCTGTATATTTCAATGAAGAGAGATACATGTAATTCAGATCCCCATTCATGATTCTGGGTCATGACAAGCTCGGAGTTTCTAGAGAAACAATACAACCAACAAATGCACTGAAATTAGTCTAACTACAGATGTTCCTATATTAGACATCTTTAGCAATTACTGCTAAAATGCTACACTCATCAGCTTCATAACCACTTGTTATAAAACAAGCAGCAATTCTTACAAATATGAAGAATTTTGGTCTATGCATTTCACCAGGAAGCTTTTGCCAATATTTTGTTTTATTTTTCAAATTTAATACTGTGCTTTATTGAGATTTACCCTTTCTTTCCCATAAGGACTACTTTTTCTACTGCCAGCTTTATAAAAGAGGCTTAAAGTGTACATTCACGTTATCATAATATATTTTTACATTATTTTAAGTCCCATGGATAAATATCTCAGGCTTGTTAGAAAGACATCTCATTTCCCCTAGGAAAATGTACTGGTTTTTCAAAATCATAAAATACATAAAAAATATAAAAAAATACTCTTTGAAGAATGGCTCTCTAAAGCTTTAAGTTGTGTTTAATAATATTCCCTCTTTTGCTAAAGCAATCATTTACACCATGGACAGTCTGAATTAAAATAATCCATCAATGCATCATAGCTTAGTTGCAGGCAGTGACACGAAGAATGCCATGGCAACACACCAATGGAACTATAGAAGTTTCATAATGTCAACAGAAACAGGGAGTCTCAGCTAGGTGACTTTCTCAGAGAGGAAGCTGGCAATATTTATAGAGAATCATTACTTTTAGAAATTATGCTTAGAAAGTGCTTTAAAAAGGACACAAGCTAGTTTTGATTAAGACACAATTCTGAAGAAGGATGGTAGAATTTGGTCCCAGAACTTAACCTTGAATCTCCACTGGAAGTAAATAAGTATTAATGCAAAGTTCTTAAAAGAGATCTTGACCTGATAGTCTAGGCAATATACACACAATTGTTCTCAATGAATCCATTATATTCTTTCTCCCCTTGATACCAGCAGTCATTACATTTTCAGTAGATGAATTATTTCCTGGGGAAATCCTACATTACAGGACACTTTGGATTTCACTCTTTTCATAGTTATCTTCTAAAAGATAAGGCTAGATTCTAGAAAAAGACATTAAAGCATGTGATTATTGACTTAAGAATTCATTTCTGGCTTTTTATAGATTGGTTACCCAAGAAATAAGTGACTAGCTAAAGTTCTTTCAGAAAGACTGTAACCAAACCTAAATACTTAAAACATCTCTTTCAATGGCACCATTCTTCTAGCAACTCAAGTTGCAATATTCCAGGTTTCAAACCACAGAAGCTAGGAAAAATGACTAGATTGAAAAAGCCCCACCACTTGAAAATAATTCCACTGTCAAGGAATTTTTTTTTTTTTTTTTTTTTTTTTGGCTGAAGCTATTCTATAGATTTGGAAAAAAGCAGTATAAGGAGAATGGTATCAAAAAGTTGTATGATGGTTTCCTTAGATGCTCATATTGCTTCTTCATTAATTACAAAAAACCCCAAAACATTCCAACCCAAAACCTTGTGATGACAACAGGCAGGTATTTTCAAGTCAAACCAGTCTAGAAGGGTTTAGACAGTTTAATTAGAAACTGTCCTATCTCAAATGGCTCAGTGGTTTCATAAGATTGTCACATGAACAGAAATCAAAATACAACATCATCAAAGACTACAGAGGAAAAGAAAAGCGTCAAAAAGAAAATAGCTCTCTTCTTAAAGGTAGAAATCAGAGTTACACATGCTTGCACAGAGTAAAATAAAAAATTTATCTTGAAGTAAATGAATCTTAATGAATGATTAGGTTATATTGATGGGGAACTACTAATAAGAGAGATAATTTGAAGGAGGAAATATTTCTACCTATAATTAAAGCTGTAATGCTGTTCTACAAAAGCTTTTACAATACCATGATATATTCAGTCATTTTCTTTCAGCAGCTCAGGGAATTTAGTCCTGGATACTACTTTAATTACTATCATAATCTTTTTGTTTTGGCTTACATGCACCTATTAAGAGAATTATTTAAGCATCTTTTAACTCAATCATATTTAAGTGTAGAGGTAAATTTAGGCACAGCATACAATTCCAAACAAGTTTATTATAAGTGATTGCCCAGATGGACAATATGTGCTTTCAGGAGTGCAAAGTTTTCAGCTCTGGTTCATTAATAGTGTATACTCAGGAGTTTTCATGGAAGTCAGTGGATTAAACAATTCTAAAAGGAGTGAGTGGAGCCACAGGACTGGATCGCTTGCATTTTTGAGGACCACACAGTGGATGACATTTCCTGCTTCTTAACAAAGCTTTAAAAGTCAGAGAAGTAAACTTCCACTTAGACAGTGTCATAAATTTCAGAGGGAAAAGGTCTTACGACCTCTGGCAGCTTATACTTTTCTAAAATAATAAAGCTTGTAAGACTCAAAGGTTATGTTGAGGGGTTCAATTTTTTTTCTATTTGAGAACTTTTGCTTTTTCATAAAAAAAAAAAAAAAAAAAGTTGCAGTACTGGAGTTTAAGCCTAACATGAAATGCATTCTCATACATTCAATCAGTTCTGTATCCTGAAAAGGTCTGCCTCAAAATATGCTCTGAATTTCTACCTTTTTCCTCTCTTATGCAACTAACAAAGTGTTCCTTCTTTCAGAGTAAAATTTCAGTTATATACATATGAACAGCTTAAGTAAAACCTATTAAAGTGTCATTGCAGTCTTAATGTATTTTTTAAACTTCAAAGAAGAATGCATCTGGACTTGTTTTTCAGAACAACCAACAAAATAGCAATAGAGACCATTTCTTAAACATCTGAATTCTTTCCAACAAGAATTTTTTCTAGGGAATCAACTCCATGGGTTTATTTACCATTTTTTTCCCCAACAGAAAGTGTTTATTTTGTATGGAATGCAGAAAATGTTTTATAATAAAGATGATGACAGACACCTTCAACATCTCTAAAACTGTATTTCACAAGTCACAACAGAACAATAAAATAACTAATATTCAAACTATGACATATAGTAATAACAAGCAAATACAAAGATGGTCTGTCATACAAAAAAAAAGCAAACTAGTTTTTTTTTTTTTTTTTTTAATTAAATGCATTATTTACTTCAAGAGAAGTTAATAAAGGCATAACTAATGGGTTAACACAATAGAAGTGCCTTCTCTTTCTCTTATATTTCTTATTTTTTTTTATTTTGAAACATTTCCCTTTTAAAACAAACCCAACACTTTTCTTCTGTCAATCAGTATTGGCACTGGCTATAATGGAAAACACACTTCATAAAGTCATACCTTTAAGACAAGTATTCTTCTTGATATTATTAATGGCATTTAAAAAAAAAAAAAGTACATAATTGCTAAAATGCAATGATTTAGCCTTCATAGAGTTTATGAAAATAGGACAGAATGAGAAGAGAACTTCTTTGTTAAAGGTAAGTTATTTCAGGGTTTCTGGAGATCAAGGCTGACTCAGGAACCCATACCAATTCTCCCAGGAGAATGAGCAGATAAATATTAACATACTTAATATTTAAATTCATATTAAATATTAAAGTTGCTTCTTCAGATAAGAAAAAAATCCAAACCACCTATAAGTTCCAATCTTTTCAGATGTATTCTTTTCCTTTAAGCATTTAAAAAATACTTTCATCACTGCACTGCTGCTTTTTACATGCCTGCATAAGCAGAAAGCCTCATGCATCACAATCTTGCCATGAATGGAAAGAGCCCTCATACAGTCTCACAGGACTTCTTTCGACCTAAATTGGCCTTTCAAACATAACAGCATTGCTTCAGAAGACTTGGCTTATCCATTCAGAGGCTGTGCTGGCTGGGATCTCTAACTCGTTGGGAATAGAGAATCTGCTGCAGGTTGGGAGCCAACTGCTGGTGTAACACTGACAGATGCAGGACCCATATGCCCAAGCTTGGGTAGGATGCCTGTATCACTGGCATCTGGATGTCAGCTCTCCTTTCCTGGCTCTACTGCTGGCTTTGCTGATAAACCCCACTGTCTGTCTGCTGTGGGTCAGCCTGCTGCTGCCCTGTAGTCATGTTTGGTGCATTACTCAGTGGTTCCTTTCTATTAAGAAGTACTATGTGCAGTACATGGACTATGTACAGATATGCACAGTATGCATATCTCAATGCTTTTATAGGCACTACACATCTAATTCCAGTATTTCTACTGTTACTGGTGATTTCAGCAGGGATGATTAAATCTTAGAGGTGCAGCGAATCAGTAGAATGTGTAAATGTTCATTCCCTGTCTAGTGGCTAGGAAGTTATGCTGATACCATCCATTACTTTTTAATCCTAAACAATTTTTTATTGCTAGATATACTGCCTGGAATTGCCAGTGTAAGATTTGAATGACTAGAAAGACATTTTTATGACAAGGAAAACACACATCATTAAAATGCCCTTTAATAGTAAAGAAATATAATAACAAACAAAAGCTATACAAAAATTTTACAAAATACTATTGACACCTGCTTGGATAATTGCATGTGTCACTCGGGCAGGCACATTATTGAAATTAAAAGAAATAAAATGCCCTTTAAGTAAAATTCTGTTCTCTGCTCTTGCTACGGCGCTTCCTTAGTTGCTCTGAAAAAGACTTTTTTTCTCCCTTGAGAATGAAAATATTGACCTAAGTACTTGTGAACAAACATTGATAATACCCACAAATTAATAAATAACAACCATTTCCTTAGGTAAGAAATAGGAAAGGCTAAAAAATAATTTGGAACCTACCAAAACCAGAGCCTATTCATGAGAGAGGTCACTGAAACTCATTCTAGAACAAGGCTTAATGGTATATGCTCTCCAATATTCAGCAATAGCAGCTACAATCACTTCATGCCAAGCTTCCTACATGTAGATAATTTATACCCTCATCAGGAATAATCTATCTGGGAGTTGGGGGAACTTTTGTAGAATGAAAGCCAAATGCTGCTAATTGGCCTTGGCAAGCACTGGAAATGTGGGGGGCAGCACAAAGCCAGCAGCCTAAATGGGCAAGGACTAGACATGCAGCACCCCCTTCCCTCTCCTGCAGCATGTACCCAGCCTAAAATGCAGCCTAAAATGCAAATGTGTGGAATCTTAAATAGACAAATAAGAGTCCCTACAATGGCCCTAATGCAAGGCCAGTGGGAAGAGCAAGCCTTTCTACAGGAAGGTGGATTATATTCTGCTAGCCAGCTGACATAGGGGTTTCAATCTTCCACAGGCACAGCTTTAGGAGACTGCACCAGGCATTCAACTAAAATAATCTTTTTTTTTTTTTTTTTTTTTTTTTTGCCAACTGCAAAACAATTAATAACTACAAGAAATTAAATTAAATTAAACGAAACCTATTTTTCATTTTGAGGATGTTAAGCTTGGGTTTATAATAAAACCAGGTATTTTTTTCTTGCTTTGACAGACTATTACAACATTATATCCCTAAAAATTTGAACTGTTTCATACCTTCTTATATACATTCTGATAAATATTATTTATGTTTAAGATACCTAATACTATTTCTTGAAAGGGAGGATCATATTAAGCATTTGATTCTGCTTGACTACGTAATTTGTAAAGGATGAAAATCAATGCCTTGATCATTTCAGACAAGTAAAGGTAAAAAATTATTTGAAAGAACAAAGAGACAGCAAGTTTAGCAGGACAGTCTTTCAGTGATACTTTTTCAAGTCCCAAGCATTTTTTTCTCAGAAAGAAGAGGGCTTACTCTTTTTTCCAGAATTGCCTGCTGACCACGTACTGTCCAAAATTAAGCCTTGAAATTCTAAACCACTACAGAAAGACGGTTTTTTATGTAAAATTTGGGTTGCTCTGAATACTGAGACACTGAGTCCAGACTTTAAATTTAAATCTCACCTGTAAATTACCTTCTTCGAGACTGAACAGAGGAAATCTAAGATTCTCTACTAGATGTCTGTTACATAACAGGACTCCACTAAAACTCTAGCTTTGTTTCATTAATTTTCAATGAAACTAACACTCTTTTTTATGCTAAGTTTTTATGGACTAAGAAGCATTTGCTGTTAGCCTGAAAGCTGACCAGTCCCATACTGGTAGTGCATCCCTTCAAATCTTTTCACCTGATGCTATTTTTGGAATAGCAAATTGCTAAATGGCTCTATCAATGGGCTAGGAGACAGCTCCTACAGCTAAGGTGTCCTCCAAAACAACTGTTCTCTACTGTAGAACTCTTGCATTGTGAGGAGGACTTCTGAGCTCTAGACACAGACATACACTCATCACAGATTTTTCTTTCTCCTTCAAATGTTCATTAAAGGCAGCTAATCCACCACCTCTGTGCTAAAAAACCCAAAATAATGAAATCATAATGATTAAAATCTTTATGTTGAGCAGAAGATACAATTGAAGAGAAGAATAGAATAACAAATAGAAAGTGCAAAGCAAGCTAATGATACATACTTTAAATCACCAGCTATAATAAATATGTAGGATACAATTTACAATGCATTAAATCAAGCCTGAATTCTGTGAGATTCTATCAAAGAGGTATAGTTGTACTGTAATCTGAAATGGTACATATCTAAATAGGAATCTCCTTAAAATGTAAGAAATGTAAAAGGAGAAAATTCATTGGCTAAGTGCTGTGCATAATTAATGAAGAGAGTCCAGCCCCAATTTGCAGCTTCTGTAACCTTATTACCTGTGTGTGTGTGTGCCTAAATGTGATACCATGAAATAACACATAACTACTTCACTTGTGGAAATGTTATCTTTTTTCCCATGGTCCCTTTTTTAATTTCTCTACAGGTAGAAATTCTAATACAATGACATTTTAGCAGCAACTAATAGAAACAACTATTTAATCAACTTTTGAGATAATATACTTAAGAATAGAGAGTACAAGCCCAACTCATTTATTTCAACAATATTTGTATTCCCTTAAATTTTATGTACTTAAAAGTTTGTAAAGGTGGTCTCATTTTCCAAGTAAATCCAGAAAAGCAGAAGTAAATCTTCAGTTTTTATAGCATGGGGGAAGTTTGAACACATAGGTTCCATGTCAATATTTATTTTCTATTTATTTAGGCCTCACAGTTGGAAACAAACAAATAGGCAAAGAAACAAAAAGTGACTAGCAGATACCTGATATGATGAAATAACTCAGAGTTAAAAGCAGCCTTAAACAATAACATTCACATGAATCTCAGCTGTCCATGATCCATTTAAGGGTTTTCTGTATGCAGGCTAAAACCCTGCCCTTTCCCATCTCCCAGGTAAAAAGAAGACACAGAGTGCTGCCCTTCACATCCATTGCAGAGGAGTATGAATGATGTTTAAACCCTATTTTTAGTATTTTATTTTTTATAAGACCTGAAATGAGAAATATTTGAAATCTTTGAAACTGTCATCAATGCTCAAAATGTTTCAAAAAGGTGAAGAAAAATATCAGTTAATTTGCCCAGGATGCCCATGAAATATACTTTTCCCCAGCTTTATTTATTTATATAAAATCAACACTCTTTTCCTTTCTTGATGAATGCTATGACTGAAAAAACTCTAAATTTTTTCTGAAACAAGGACACTTACTGCCCTCACCTATATCTTTACAAACACCATAGAGGGTATAATTCTTCCTGGTGAACCCACACATTAGTTTATGCTGTCTATACTTTTCAAGCCACCTTACTTCAGAGAAATACAGGGCAAAACCCCAAATCATAGCTGAATGCAGACTCCATTAGAGTTCTGTTGATGTACCTGAAGAAAAAAATCCTCCTTCAGCTTCTACAGGCTGCAGAAACTCTCCACTTCTTTTAATGACCTATTCCCTCTGTTTGATTCAATACAGCCCACTGGCTATGGAAATGACAACACTCAGCAGGTGACAACAAAATGGTCAAGAAACAGGGCTGAGATATGTCATTTTCTTCAAATAGTTTCTCAGGAATTAAATAACACACCACTGTATGTGTACATGTACTGCTCAGATCAAATATTTTTTTATTAAATGAAACTGCACGCTTCTCTATATATAGTTTCCATATGAAATGCAGGTTTAAGTGTACTGCTCCAAGCTCCAATTGCAAAACAATTTGCTGTTTCCCACACCTCCCCAGTCTGCTTTTAGCATATAACCCCTTGGGCAGCAAGTGCTCGGATGCTGTACCTTTGCCATAACTCCAGATTGAAAGCCCTGCCCTTATGGAGTCAATCTAATGCATTTGTTATGACTGGGACAAATTGGAGTATGCAAATTAGCACCTTTTGAGTCTCCTGAACCCAGGAAATTCTCTTGCTACGTGTTCCAGCTAATGGACCTGAGATGTCCTTTGTAACAGTGCTGTCTGTGCAACTCCTTTAACCTTTTCAGATTCTGATCTAGCCTTTGTTCCTAGCCCTTTTTAGAATCATGCAATGTATCAAGTTAACCTCTGTTATAATTTAAACTGGTGTAACACCAGAGCCATATCATAGCATGCAGTGGCATTTACACATGTTTAAAGTGCAAAAGAGCATCCAACAGTGAATAGAGGCCCACAACATTAAAATTTCTGAGAGTTTTTCTGCCTACTTTCAGCTTCAAATACTTATCTTTACCTTGAATCATAGTACAAAATGCAAAATTAGATTTCTAAATTTTAAATAAATTAACATCAAGTATGAGAGTTTGCCCTTTTATGACAAGAGTATGATCTTCTGAGAAGACTGTCAATCTACAGTGTACTTGAGAAGTGATTGCTGATCAAGGGTGAACAGATTCCGAGGTAGATTTTACAGAAATCCATAGAAAGATGAAATAGCATTATCCTCAAATCATAAAGGGAAAGCTTTACTGGAGACTCCTTGTCCCACACAGCAAAACAAGATAGTAATCTTTTCTTACCAGAGTCCTATGACTCTTTTCAAAACATCTCAGCATTTGCACTGTCTTCCTGCCTTTAAACTGTGTTTGGGTGTGGAGTTTGAACAATTAATAAACACACATTTAATGTCACCGCAAATTATTGCTTTGGTCCTGTCCACCTAGAATTGTATCTTTTCTAGAAACTTATATTTTCATCAGCATATATACAATCTCTTACATCATAAATCCATCATTGTTCAGTTTATACTTAGGCACTACAGCATCCAATTTATTACTATTATATCTCTGTTTTGGAATTACTAAGCTGAACTGTATAATCGTCAACTATTCTAGAGAAAACATGGTTGCATACTAAATGCTTTTGATTTTGGAAAGAGATGTAGATTAAATAAATGCCTTTTTTTTCTTCCCTTTTTTCAGTTTCTGGACTGCATTTTCTTTGAGGTTCCCTTTGGTTTTATACCCAAACTCTCTGGATGCCACTTTACGTCAAGAAGAGAACTCATAAATATAGACTGTACTTGACAATTAGGAGGTTCAGATTCAGAATTTAAGTACTCAATATATTCCCTACAGAAATCACTCCCTCAAAGAATTTTTATATGATCTCCAAATCTTCAGTTTTGACTTGCTGTGTACTCGTTCTGTCTCACTGCATTTATCTATGCACAACTCTTCACCAATATAGAAAGTTTAGCATTGCTCTGCTGAGTGGTTTGATCTGTAACAACTATTTCCTCTTAATTAAACTATTTAATTTCCATTTTATTTTTGGCTACTCATGCATAACTTAACCTCTACTTCATCCCAAAAATTTTTACTTTCAGACAGCACAGATCTATGCTCTCCAGCATACTCTAAGTTTTGTCAGCCTTTTCACATTTTCCTCTTTTCGTCTGCCTTTGACACATGCTAACAGATGTCAGTTAGTAGTCTACCCCTTTAACCCAATTCAGACAAGAAGCTGAACAGTCTTCTTCATTCTCAGAAAGTGCACCACTGACATCATCATTAGCAATTGCCCTTCACAAATTTCCAAGCCAATAGAAGTCTTTTCTCCTGACACCTTTTACAGCCTGGAAAAATCCTCCATCAGTACCACCATCTGCTGCTTCCTCACCTTTAGTCTTGTGTCACCATTTCTGTGTTGACTAGTGTTATACAGAGAGAACCTCATTATGTAATACTCAGAATGACTGAAAATAGTAAATGAGAAGATAAATCTTCTCCCTAATATTTTATATCACTCCAACACTTTCCTGTCTCTTTTCCCACTTTTTAAATTTTCTTGTCAGATGGGACTCCCTATAATAATTCAAATATTGGAAGAAATGAAACTTCCACTCAGCTACAATCTAGACAGTAAATTTTCTTTTTCTATTGCCTCTATCTAATTAAAATACTACAAAGTTGTACACATTTGTGGGGGAAGAAAAATTTTAGAACTTTGTGTCTCATTCACTTATGATTATTCATACTGCTTGGCTGGTTTTAATACCTAACTAACAATGGGCTTACAAGGGAAAGTATTGGTACTTTTTTCCCTTCAGGAGAAAGGTCTTTTTCTCCATGACACTGTTAATTTTGTGCAACTCTTGTACGATACACAACTGTTCACTACTGCAAAAATGTAAATAACTTGTTCTGTTTACTGTTCTCTAATTTACTTTAACAAAACATTTTCAAAACTTTTGCCCTATCTAAACTGATGCATATTTACAATGTATGGAGAACTTTACCCACATACTCTCCAGTGAAATGATTTTTTAAAAAATGAGCGGTGTCATTGTCTTATTGTATTCTAACCTTACTATGGATTAATAGCAACATCTTCCAAATACGTAAGTATTGTAGTGAAACTGTAGCTGAATTCTTTCCACTTTTCATCTAGAAAGCTTGATAGAATACCGTTGTTTTAAAAGTATGTCTATAATGCTACAAAAATAGTAACAGAAATGGAGGACAAGACCCACTGGGACAAGAGAGAAAAGGTATGAAAATTCCCTTCACATTTGGTATTTCATTCTACACCTTCTGTATTTGACAACATTGAATTACAAACTGGATGATAAAACTGCATTAAGTTGAGGAGTATGTGAAAACATTTTCCTGATAACAACTTCCAATTTCTCTGGCTGAAGATGGGAAAAAACCTTTTATTTTGTAACTACTGAGATATTAACAATCTTTGTTTGCATTCAGTTGATCATTCATATGACCCTGAGTACTTCTGAGAGTATCCCAAATATGGTTCAGTCTGCTATTTGCAGCTATTACACAGCTCAAAGAGTTGGATGGGATCAACTCATTGAGCACAATGGTAGATTCAGTTTTACCTCAGTTTACTTCAGGTGGATGGGGTACTAGCTACCTGCAAACAGACAATTGGTAGAGTGCTCACTTGGAGTAAAGAAACATTAATTTTCCACTTTCCAGAGAAATTTAAGCTTATCTGACATGCTCCAGAAAACAAACCAATGGCTCAGCTACACTATATGGTACTGACATCACCTTGAATGATTCACTAGAAATTGTATTTATATGCACATTTACCTCACAATTATTATGGGCCCGTCTCTGAAGCACAGTAAATTGACAAACAGGTTATATTTGTACAGTTTTATGTTAGTCTTATTATTACCGTGCTGGATACATTAATGAAAATAACTAGAAAAAATATCAAACTACTAGGATGAGAGGTATTATTCAATTGTTCAAAATGCTAGCAATTCATTAGGCTTCTTACATCCATAGATTTTAAATAAAGAAAAGCTAAAATAACATCAGTGGGTTTAATAGCCCATGGCTTCTCTAAAGGATGAAGGTAAAGGGACTATTAAACCTTCCATGAAGGTCCATCCACCATCTCAGGCTTCCAGTGGAGTGAAAAGCACGTGAACCAAGACTGCCTTTCATGCATGGAAAGTTTGAGACTACTGCATGGGGTAAAGCCAAATTGCAGCATCTGAGCCATTTGTAGCTTCCAAGTAGCTCAAATTCTGTTCCCATTCTAGGATGACATTCCATGATCAAGGCTGTGGTGATAGAGGTTTGTAGGAAGTAAAGCAAGGCTTTATGGCCCCTGTGCATATTTCAGATGATTTTGTTGGGTGATCTTGGACACAACTGCACATCCTCTACAGGTATCCTCTGTACATGTTAACCACTTCATTCAAGTTAAGTGGTGTGTAGTTTGTGACTTTTGACTTGATGAAGAATACAACTTATAGGGTCAGATTGTTTTCACTGAGGTTATTTTTCCTTGGATCTTAATGGGAACCTGATTTTTCTTCTCTCATTGAATCTGATACTGCAATTACAAAGACCTTTGTTCACCACAAAATACTTATTGGGAGAGAAAGACACAACACAAAGTAAAAGGGAAATGCAAGTCCCATAAAATTTCCAAGATAACATTCAACAAGGCTTATGAAAAGCTTCTAGGAAGTTAGGTGGGGACCTTTATGGAACAGAGGAGAATTCAGTAATTGTCATCCACTTATAAATCACAGATGCTCAACATATCTTGCCATGGAATTAATGAGATTCATAGTTGGCTTTTTCTCTGTCTAGTTCAGTAGTTCAATTCTATCAAATCTATCAAAATTATCTAATGTGCAATAACTGTAGGGACATGGCAGAAATCAACTATGGTCTTCCAATTAGTTTGATTTTGGATTATGTTTGGTTTGTTTGTTTCTTTTGTTTGTGTGTTTTGAAACTCATTGTACAAATCTACACCCTAACAGTTGTTCACACCAGCGCTCACAATTGAACATGTCCACAAAAAGAAGAAAAAGATACACTTTTTGTTGCACTGACACTTCAATATCCGTCCCATATAAGGATTTCTTCACACAAAATGAGGTAGGACAGTATAGACAATCTAAGACAAATAGTGTCTAAGTTACTGTGTATGTAGTGTGTACATAATGCTATAGGAAAGTGCTAAACAGTTGAATAGGCACTGCTATAGCAAAGAAGGGCATTATGAAACTTACCACTCTTGTATACAGAATTAAAAAATGCATACTGCTCACTACAACTCAGATATACACTCCAATTATTATTACTTATACCTGCTTTCCATCCTAGCCTGACTTTAAAAGTATTCCATTGTGATTGATTCAAAATATTTAGTCTTTAAAAAGGCACTGGTGTTTTTAAAGGAAGAAACATATATTTTCAAAATATTAAATTTTATTTGAACGTAATGTACATGATAATTTTAATTGTTTTGCAGTTCAAATTGTAAGGTGTATTCTTTTTTGTTCAAGAATTTTAAAAGCAACTAATTTAAATATGCAAAATTATCTTGAGTTGTTCATACGTGAACTTAAAAGCCATGCAACACAGGAAAATTAAGTAATTATGCCTCCAAGTTATTTACTGCAATTAAGCTCATTTATCATATGCAAATTAGTGCAAACTGGTCTCATTAGTTACTAAATTACTCAATATGAGCTGAACAATGTAGCACTCCAGTTTGTAATGAAAAATCCCTGTAGAGGCAAGCAGTATCAATTAAGCTAATTTGCATATGCAAATATATTCACTAACTTTCCCTTTTCTCTATATTTAGTTCTACATTTCCTGATCATTCCTGATTATAAGAAGACTGTGGGGTTACTGACCCTTTTTCACACCTTCTCAATAGCAATGAAGTTACAGGGAAAAAAAAATCCAGAGGTCCTGAAAAATTGATGAAAATCTTGTTAATTTTTACAACCAATTTAAGCCAAAATTTTAATAGTAGGTAACAGAAATAAATTTTTACTGGATTTAGTTAAGAGACAGATATATATATATATATATATATATATATATATATATATATAAAAAATATAAAACAGAAGATATCTATTCTTGTTATAACACCATTTTTCAGAAGAAAAAGAATGTACAAGACGGGAAAAACAAAGCCCATAATTTGGCCAATCAAAAATCTTGTCAAAAATTAATTAACGTATTGCCATTATCTACTTTTATCCTCCATTACGTCCTACTCTACTATTCATAATTCAGGTGATTCTACTTGGAAAACATTTAAAAGAAATTACACTGACATAAAGGTTCTGATGTAATAGTCTTTGAGCAATTGTCTTTTGTGTTGCCTTCTTTTCTGTAAGCACAGAGTGGATAGTGCCTTTGGCTTGTGACCTTTCATTGGGAATCTCTTCAGTGTGAGACACAGCAATCAGCTGGGGCTTGGAGACTTTTTGACACAGAATCATAGAATCTTAGACTGATTTGGGTTAAAAGGGTCCTCAAAGATCACGGAGTTCCAACCCCCTGTCATGGGCAGGGAACCTTCCACTAAAGCAGGTTGCTCAGAGCCTCATCCAGCCTGGCCTTGAGCACTGCCAGGGATGGGGCAGCCATAGATTTTCTGGGAAACCTGTGCCTGTGCCTCCCCATGCTCATAATGAGGATGTGCATGAGTGTTGGATTTTATGTGTAAGCAAAGTATCACACTCTTTGTATATCTAGATTTGTACAAAAGACAAATGCAAAGATGCATCCAGCCTTATGCAAATGAGAAGTATTTACTTTTAAAGTATTAGATTTCCTTTTATGAGGGTTTTTACTCAATTTTTCATCTCTGAATTTATGTAAAGGTAACAGCGTGTTGATGTTTTGGAGTTGATGAAGTCTGCCATTAATGAAACAGAATTTATTGTATGATCCCTGGACACAAATGCTATCTCAGATCAAAATCAATAACTTTTTAATTTTTTTTTCTTCATTACTGGTAGAGTTTTACTTTTTTATTTTCTGCACTTAACTGCATATGGGAGAAAACCTTTAGTACCTGTCTCAATCATCAATTAAACAGTATTTAAACATTTGATTCCTTAATAATAAAAAAAAGCATGGATGAAGGCATTCTTCATTCAATGATGACTAAGTATTATATGTAAATACATGGATTTAATATGTATGGACATGATTAATGTATATAATGGATACCTAGACATGACTGACACTACCTGCTTGTAGATTTAAAATGTAAAAATATCCCAAGATGTACCTCCATTTCTGTTTTTATAACATTATTTTAAATAAATTATATCTACTTTTTAAAAATCTACTGTATAATGCATATTTGTCTATCAATAAATTTTGAAATGCCAAAATATTAAAAAGATTAGAGAGGCTCCCTAATTTCTGAGTTTACACTTAACCCAGTCTTCAAAATATTAATAGCAAAAGGGATTACACAAACTATTAATTCAAATTCTTCAGATAGTAGACTTTGAAATCAAAACTCCCAAGGTAAAATCAAGGCTGTTTACTTCACTTGCAAACAATACTTATCACCATACTTATTTGAAAATAATTTCTGTGAGCAGCAGACTAGGTGAGAACATGTTAGAACTGTATTGCACCACAGAGTCAGTCTTTGCTGTTTTAAAAATAGTTTTGTCTTCTGGTCATTATATTTCTACCTATTAGACCACAAGGCAGTACTTTGAAGTTAATTCTGATCTGTTTAGAAGTGATGCATTTGAAAGTATGATTCAGGTTTTACTCCTGAGGGTTGATTGCTCTGCTAAAATAAGACAAAATCTTAACATGTCGTGATAAACCTGTCACCACTCTTAATTCATACTGTCCTTTTTCCATCTTCAACAGCCTATCTTGCAAAATATCAGAGTGGAACTTCCTATTATCAACTGAGAGATTAATGGGATTACTTTGATAAAAGCATCATCTTCTTTGAAAAGGCCACACCTCAACCGATATTCAATACAAAGCTGATAGTAATTTTGATTTAAAATCCTCAGTTTTGAGTACAACTGCAATACAGAGGTTTTAATAGTAGTAGTATGATGAAGGTATACATTGAAAACACCTTAATTTATCACAAACAAATTTAAAACTTAAAAAACCATAACAAAACAAAACAAAAAAACCACCAAAAAACCCCAACAACCCATAAGTAGAATCTAGTTTAAATAAGTATGAAAGTCACTAATTGTTTTAATATGCAGTATGTGAAAAACTCAAATATCCAGTAGTTTTCAAAGTGGCCATCCTAGGTTTTTTCATTTTCATAAGAGTCATACTTAATACCTAAAGAGTTTAAATAAGTCAGTCTCAATGAGATTTTATTTATATATGAGTTATAAGTAATATTGTAAAAAACATATCTTTAGGATATATGATATGTTTACCACTCAACACACTGACAAATTATGTAAACTGAAATGTCACAAAACTGCTGGTTCTTAATTTTTTCTACATGTATGAGACAGCACAGCAGTGTCCCTGCCCAATATGCAAACACAGTACTGTAGATACTGGTGCAGATCTCTGACACAATAACTACAACCAAAGTATTTGCTTACAGAATCAAAAACTTGACCTAGACCTCTGCCAAGAGTGCACACCTAAGCAAATAATTTCATTCATGATTCTTGTTTCAAAGAGAAATTAATTCAACTAGTTAATTTCATGTTTTCCTAAAATTATCTTTGTTGCTATTCTGCATTTAGTTACTTTATAAAGATGTGAAAATTTTGACATTATCTATAGTGCTTTTGAATACCACAGCTGAGTTAGTACAGAGATAGCTCTCAATCATTTCAAATTAAGTGGAATATTTCTCATGATAATATCCTAATTTACCTCTCTCATACCTCTCAAAAGATAATACACCAGACAATATATTTGCATTGCGAAGCTGTGTACATTGCTAAATAAGAGCAGTTATTCAGTGCCACACTTATAAAACTGTGTGGGTTAGATTTCCACAGTGCTGGAAAAAATATCTTACTGCAAAAAATATCACGTTTTCTTCTTAACTGCTTCTACTCCACGTTTGATCACTTTAACCTAAGAAAGGTTGTAGTAACCCTGGCAAAATTAATCAAGAGTGTTTCCATCAGGTCACTGTTTTTTAGCTGAGTCTTCCTGGAATATGATGATTTGTGCCATGTGATGAACTTGTTTGACAAATACCAGACCAGTTTTCAGCCCATAGCTAAGGACACCTAAGAGGCATGCTTCTATTCCTTTTTTAACCTCTGCAGATTGCTCCAAAATTTTGATATACAATTGCGACAACTGGGATATCATGGAGAAAAGCACTGCTCATAAACCAAAGTGGGGAAAAAACCCCAACCTTAAGTTGATACATGACATGAGACAAATCACCAGCACAAAATACTAGCTTGTACACACATTCACACAAATACAAAAGAGCATTTTTCAAGCAAACACCTACTGCACACTTCTCAACAACAAAATATTGTGATTCAGCTAAAATAACACTTGCTTTCCCTCTCATTAACAGTCTCCCAATTATGGATTTTCAAAATAGAAGGAATATAAGCATTAAAAAAAAATCCCATCTAGATAAGTGCTGATAACAATACTATTCAAAAATATTGGCAGAAATATGACTAGGTAGATATTTTGATTTTTCTTGGAAAAGCCATTTTTTACCTGTAAAATATGACTTCCCAAATGTGATTCAAATACTTCAATGGCAAGGGCACTGGGACTTCTCCTGCGCTGGGCACCTATAACTGAATAAAAAACAGTTATGTTGCAAGGTCTGCACATTCATTTCTCATGCATCCTCATCACTGACATTAACTATTTAAATCATTTTCATCTTAATACACCAGTGTTAATTTAAATTTTGCCTTCTACATAGTATATAAATTTGCTAATTTCATATGCAATTTAAGACTCAAATTTGAAGTATAAAATTATTATTTTTTTAAAAAAACAATCTATTTAAATGTCCAATTAGTCTAGAAATTTTTTGTTCAGATACATCTCAGATCCCTGTAGATTTACGGTGATGAAAGCACGCAGAATGCAGTGAAAAATACTATTGACAAAGAGCCTACAAATATTGTAAATGTTTTGAAATGTGGGGATAAGAACTAAATATTACTCGTGAATTAGGAAGTTTGTTCTACTAGTTTATCTGAGAGGTTTGTCTGAACATGTTATTATTTGAAAGTAAAATGAAATAAAACATTAAAAATCCACCATTTGTAAACACATCTATATCAAAGTTTTTCTCAGTGTAGAGAAGTATTTTAGTATCCCAGATACCCATGTTAGTTGCTGGAATAGCTACTCCAAACTTTAGCTTCTACATTTAAATTATATAGTTTAAAAGTACAAAGTGAGTAATAGGTAGTTATGCTTCAAAGGCAGCAGTGGCTACAAAAAAGGCTGAGGAATCACAAAACTAATATTCTGCTAAATTGTCTTTGTATGCCAGGAACACAAAACCAGAAATGAAGTCTGCATATAACCAAATGTATCCATCTACTGTAAGATGAAATTTCTTCTTAGGCCCAGGCTACCTTTCCCACATGATCAGAGAAAGCCAGAGCACAGAAAAGGCAGCACAGGGCTGCAGGAAGTTTCCTTTTCTGTTTTAGTGACAAAGCCAGGCCTATCCATAGCAGAGAGAAGAGGCAAAGTTCATTCTGCACTCTTCTAAAGTGTGCACAAAAGCATTTACATCCCAAGACCCTGATGAGAGACTAATGCCTCTGAAACCATCACAGCACTAGTCCATCTTTACGTATTGCTGTCTTTACAGTGCATGATAAGAAAAATGAAATATCAAGGATCCACTAAAACAAGCAGAATGAATGACTGCCATTACTGAATAGGCGGAAACAAAATACAGAGCAACAATTTCTTCCTCTTCTGTGATACTGGCTGCCAAACATGATATCAGTAGGAAAAGATAAATGCCAAGTAATGATAGTCATATTGACCTGAAAATGTAATATCATTTCTTATTGATGTTTCATGTAATTTCCTTGCAGGAAATTCCAAGCTATTTATACTGAGCAAACAGGTGGCTTCATAGCTAATAGATTCAGGCAATAGCTCATAATTACAAATGGAGACTGCTGTAGAGCTGGTGTTTTCTAAGTTCTCCTCTTTTCTTATATTCAAGGACATAGACACTAACACCTTGAAAGAAAAATCTTCAAGACTGTATTTCTTAGAAAAACTTTATCCTAAATTGTGGGACTAAACAAAATATATAGCACTGTAAAGATTTTTGGTATTCTGATGATGCGTTGTACATTTATTTCATATACAATCTATCAGAAACAAAAAAAGCAAATTCAGTTTTGGCTTGCTAGACATTGCTTCATAGTAGCATAAGAGCATTGTAAAGACCAAAAAAAAAAAAAAATTCCCCAATCTGTAAACCTGCATCATCTCCCTGAAATCCTTTAGGTCCTTTCATTCTTCCAGCTAGACTGTGTCATATTCTCCTCACATTGTTTGAACACACCACCTTTCACCTATCACCAAAGGAATTTACCTGTCAATTAATTTTCTGTTTCCTGCCCATTACCACCCTCTACTATTTTAAAGTGTATCCATTACATATTGAATCCAATTCTACAATGTCAATTGCAGGGTTTTTAGCATTTAAGTATCATAATTTGAATGAAGTGGCTGAAGTCAGCGCAGCACTCTTTAAAACAGTATCTTGAACCCCAAATGACACTTACAGGTAAGCCATCAGTCCTTCATGATTGGGACCTTCAGTTCTATACCTCAAATGAAATCACTTTAAGGTCAGTGAGCTAACTAGAAAACAAGAGAGGGTCAGATCTTAGCTTAAAAATTTGTCAGTTAAATCCTCTATTGATGACTGCATACTTGTGGCTAGTATATACATAAACAAATATCTTGTAGCACTTTCCTGCCATTCAGTTCACTGACATTTCTATAGCACTAGAACTCTGGGATTGATATGTCTTGCTCTTAGTTAGGTGATGTGGGGTTCTAAAGACAGTTCCTAATTTTAAAACCACAATAACAGGTTACACAGAAAATGATTATGTTTCTGGTAGCCATGCTGCAACTCTTATTTGATAAACAAAAAAAAAAATTAAATATGCACCTTATTTCCTGGGTTTCCATAACTATCATTCTTCGTATTTTGAGAAATGAGACAAGAATATTGAGACAAATATAGAACAAACGAAACTTAAATTATTTGATCATCTGGATTCATTGTCTTATTATTTTACTTAAGCTTTCAAGTTTTCTTGATATCTATTTGCAGCAGAAGAAATGTGCTGGTTTGGGTATGTGAGTGCATACCACATTGATACCTTTTGGAAACATGGCAATCTCACAGTCCAATCACAGAACAAAACCTCTTATTTGTATTGAATGAATTGTTGGCATGCCAATAGATGAAAGGAAGACAGACTGAAACATCTGGATTAAAAAGCAGGCCCTATGTTATTTTATTCTAAAATTTCAAAACATAACCTATAAATACTGAACTGGCTTCCATCACACAAGCCTCAGCCAGTCATCTAAATCTCTCACCCTGTGGATGGAACTATCAGCAGCCACAGCTCAGCCACTCACAGAAAACTTGAAAAGCAAGAGATTTAAGATTTTTTTCACAACATCTATAAATCAAAGTAGTTCAGCAACCTTCACAGAACTAAAGGTGTGGACGCACGTCCTTTTTAAAAAATGTGAATTCCTTTTTAAACAGAATCTTTACAGAAACAAAATATTGAATTCATGAAATAAATTTCATTTTATGAGTTACAAGAAGCTGGGAAAACTAGGATGTGGAGAAGACTGAAGCAAACTGCAGGAGTCACAATGGAAACAAGTCCTAAACCCAGGTTAAATTCTTCCAAGTTTCTCCTATTTTAGTGGTATGAACAAACATCTCTGAATAAACTTTTTCACATGTCGTCATATTTTGCATTGTCTACATCTAGTTGACAACATTTAATGCTCGAATGCACAAATTAATCAAAAAGTTGTCTGAAACAATATTTACACTAAATATTGACTTTTAATAGTGACAAGAAGATAGAGAGATTGCTTTAACATGTGTACTTTGTAGTGCTGGGGCAGAAGAATCTGTCTTCAAAAATGTTTTACTTTCCATGGCATTGGACTATGACCTTTACTATCCAAACTAACATGTCTATTCCTGGCATAAGTTTATTCCATTAAAAAAAATTCCAAGTGCTCACAAGTTCCTCTTTACAATTCCTCCCTCAATGACTAATCTGGCTATGCATGAGGTGAAGGAAGAACCACCTTCCTTTCAGAGTGTCTTGGGGGCAGTCTAAGCATGCTTAATGCAACTTCAGGAGCATTTGCAATTGTGCTACAAAAACGTGGGAAGCTGTGGAAGAGAAATACGTACATTGCCTAACAAAGATTTCTATGCATCCTGAGGAGGAAAGATTTCCCCTAAAATATGGTTCTAAGGTGTGGGAGCACAGCCCAAAGACTGATGTTCACTATGGCTTTCTACTGGTGAAGACAGAGTTCCAATAAAGCATAAGCAGTATTCTTTGATCACTAGGAATGGAAGAGCAGAACATGAGCACAATTATCACTTTCCCCTAAAAAACTTCTGTGAGATTTTACATGACACCCCTCAACATAAATTGCTTTTGTGGAAAGTTCTGGAAAATGGAAAGAGTTTTTAAATTCCGATGTTTTAGGAATAGTTTAAAAACTAAACGGAACTTTAAAATTAATGTCTCTTAACCTTTATTTACTCCTAAAACCTTTTTCTCAATTAGCCTCAAAGTCCTTATATTTTTTATTAAATTTTGTTGATTTTTTTAAGGAGAACTTTTTGTACACTTGGAAGCAGAGGCAGACATAAGGCCACCATGCTACAACCTTTTAGACAATCTGCTGTCTGAAGAATTATAAAAAAACAGAGCTCATCTTGAAGAGCTCTAATTATGACTGTCAATAAACTCAGACTTCAATTAGCAAAGCCTGAGTAGATCTACATAAATATGAAAGTTTATAAACACCCCACCAAAAAAAAGAAAATTACCAGCTTTATTCACAAAATATGTAACCATATCAGGCTAATTGCACAGCAGCTTCCCATAGGTATCAACAAAATACATGATGGTGTCAGATGAGAGAGCATAAGAAACAGAGTGGTCTGATGATTGTATGTGCAAAACAGTTCACAGCATGAGTGTGGCTATAATCTTCTAAATATTCTTACCCAGAGTGTGGCTTTTTTTGTTTCAGAGTAGAAAGAAAGATCTATAGAAATGGGAATACAATTTCTAATATATTTGCCTTCGTGTAGAGTAGATTCTAGATGAAAATGCATCTTTTGTGATTTCTATGAACAGCTCCAAATGTTCATGAGAGAAAATGGAGGTGAACGTGGCAATCAAGGTGGTTTTACAGGAAGAGGTGCGATGTCATCTTGAAATCTTGGGGCTTTCTGATGAAACATAATGAGTAATTTGGAAATTTTAAAAAGCTGTGTTTTAGAAAAGAAGAGACATTGACTGCAGGGCTAAACTGAACAACAGAGGATTCAGTCTCAGGGAAGGGTGAAGTGTAATCACATTACACTCCAGTATTTTTTCACGCTAACATTCACAGAAGCTTTTAAAAAAAATAGTTACTTCATGTTTAATACCTTTTGATGATTATTTTTTTCCATTTATTGTTCCTTGCTATCCCATTTAAGACTGATTCTAAGTTTTGAAAGAAATCTCCAGCAAGACAGAACCCCTCTGTCTAGAAGTTGAGGACATCTGGTATACAAGATGTATATTCAAACCCTGATCTAAAGTGAGATGAGAGATGAACAGCATGATGTAAGCAGAGGTGTTGCCCTCTGATTTGGAAAGGATATCCAAAGAAATTAAATTATGTCACCAGTTACCTCACTGTAGGCCATCAAATGATCCAAAATTTAGGTCTCTTATCCACCTTCACAGATGGGAAGAAGAAATAAATCTTAAATGCAGCTGCAACATATGTGGAAGGGTATTTTATCTTGGTTTAGTAAAGCTATGGGAATCATTAATACTGTGCCATTACCAAAGAAGTATCACAGCAATAAAGTATCAGAACAAATTTGTCACAAAGGACTACGTGTAAGATGTATAATGCAATATATGATAACCAACTTACAAAGCTAACAATATCACTTCAAATCTATAGTTTTGTGCACAAGAATGCCTCATAGTCTAGATATCCATCTTCTGGTCACTGGTAAAAAGGTGAATTCATTACTGGAGAATCCATGGTTGAGAAAGTAAAACTAAACTTTCCATGGAATAATCTATTAGTTGTCAAGAATGTACTAGTTAATTAATGAAAGTATTAGGTAACACAATTACAGGCATGCTTTATTATTTTCATCTCTGGAAAAGCTCCAGAAATTAAAATATTTTTTTAGCAAAACTTGCTTTTCAAATTAAAAAATTGCTTAATACCTTTAAACATTTTTAATAGCTTTTTTAGTTTCAATAACTTAAATCTGATCAAATTGAAATGTTGTCAAAAAATCAGAAGGTATTATATCACTTGTTAATTCAACTGGAATCATTGGATTTGGAGATAAATCTTTCCCTTGAGAAACATTCAAAAATAATGAAAAAAAGAAACAAGATAAGTGACTGTCATAGTGTAAGTTTTCATCTTTTTTAGGAGCCTGTTCCTTTTCCAATTACCTTAATTTGGTTTATAGGTCTGCTCCTTCCCACAGGATTTGTTCTTTAGGGGGGTGGGGGTAGGGTGGATGGGAGGAGGAGACAAAGTTTCTTACATCCTAAATATCTCTTATTTTTTTTTCAACTTTTCTGAACTTCTTAACATTAGAAAAAAACAACAACAAAATAAGTATATTTTGTGTTCTGTCCTTGATAACTAGCACTTTTCTTAATTAGCACATGCACATTTAAGAGCTTATTTCAGAGATTTTTTTTTTTCCTCTTCACTGTAAAGGATGAAATCTTTGCTGTGCAAGAATTTCCAGTCATCTAAGCAAAGAGAGTTCTCCATCTGTGGCTGGGGGCGGGAGCACTGCCCTTTCTCCCACACTGTAGTAGTTACTATAGGAACTATTGTGCCTCCTTCAAAAGGGCTACAGACAGGGTGATTAAAATTCTTCATGGGAGAGCCCCCACTCTTCTCCCTGACAATGAAATTCTTCAGGGAGAGGGCTAAGCCTCCAGTTCAAGAATGGCAGCACCTGAGGAAGTGATGTGGCAGACAGAATCACCCCTGCTTTAAATTGAAGCACAGGGAAAAAATACAAGGGCCCATACTCCTGCATTCATTTTAGTCCCCTCCCATGAAATTCAAGAACATTGGCAAGAGCTAGTGAGAAACAGAGAAGGAATGAATAACTTCACACAGCCTCCAACATGTAGAGGACAACACAGAAAGTGAAGAACAAATATTTTCAATTCAAATCAATAGTAGGAAAAGAAAAATAATTAAAGTGAGATAGGAGCTTCCCAGGAAATCCATCTGCTGTAAAGAGAAAAAGTCTGCAGAAGGATGGGAGAGAAAGAGATGGACTAGAAACAGATGGGTGAGTCAAAGGAGAGGGACACACAAAGGTAGGGTGAATCAAGGGCTTAAAAACCTAGGAATTTATCAGTCCTTTAGATAAATGTCCAATGAAACAATGCATAAACATTATGACTGCATGAAGAAATGAGTGATGAGTCTGGATTACTTATTCAGATATCACAGTAAGACTCTTACTGGTATAATAGTTCTATGGTCTTATTTTTAAACAAGTATCAAAATTCCTCTGAAAAGAAAACTGCTTGCACCCCTTTACAGCTCCAAAGCTACAGAAATGGCTAGTGTCACTGATTCTGTTCTCAGGAGGAGGACAGGGTATTAACATCAAGTCAGAACAGTGTTATATAGTGTCAGACTATACTTGCTGGTAAAACTAAGAGGCCTACATCTGTTGTCTTGCTTTTTTTTTTCCAGTCTGATCCCAAAGGTTCATGTTATGACATTTGTAACATCTGCTGCAAATGCGGAGGTAAGTCAGGCACAACCTTATTACTTCCAATCTAACGCTCCATCCATCCACAGGGCTTTCATATGCCACTAGTATGTCAAGGCGACCAAAAGCTGTTCTAGCTACATGAAGCAAGGTGTAATATATTTCTGAAAGTCAAGAAGAAATCCTGCTTTTTTATGTCTCCCCTTTTTTTGTTGTCTTAAATTTTGGCAATGTTATTTCAGAATATTCTGTGAACAAAACAGGCGAGCTGCTCCTTCTTAGAGCCAATACAATTGCCTTTTTATGCCTTAGACAGTGGTGTGTTGAAAATTGGCAAGCTGTAATTCACATCCTTCCCTGTTTTCACTAACACTGAAATGTATCCAGATTCCCCTACCAGACCCTTCTGTACTGAGGTCTGCTTTCTTGCACAGACCCCTTTTCCTTCCATACTTTTCTTATTATTTTGGTGGGCTTGGTGCACCATTTTAATGACAAACTTAACTTTTTCCAGTGCTCAGTGGTAAAATGCAACTCCTGACAGACAGAAAAAGACTTATTTCATCTCTGATAACAAAAAAGCAAACTAATAAGGAAAACAATAAGATGCTTTATAACTAGCATTGTTTCTATTAGCTTCTATCTAGTTCTTTCTATCAACTTTTATTCTATCTATGAACTTCTATTGCTATCTCCACAGTACTTGAAGATTCTAATATTCTACTGTTAATGGGTTAGGGTACTGTATGCTGTGAGGACTATGCTATCACTGCCAAGTGTCTGCACAGGAAGCCAACCATTTACTATATGGCCAAAATCACCCACTAAAGAAATTCCTTGAGGAATATATACAACCTCTTCTGACAGCAAGTGGATCGTAATTTTAGAAACTAACAGCTTTAGATGTTAGTGAACTAGGTAATGTGTTCCACACTCGGAATCATACACTAAAAATAAGACAAATTTCACATTTGATAGAAGTAATTTAAATTCATTACAGGGGCTGCAGAACATGACATGGTAGCAAGTGAGAAAGAAAACCTGGTGCCTGATGTCATAAGGGGTTGTAGGTCTTGATCACCTGCACTTCTGCCATACTCACTTTCTTCTTTCTTACAGGCTAAGTAAAAGAACCCCTCTATACATACCCAGCTAAGAAAAAAACTGAAAAAGAAGAGATCTCCTAATGTTAAATGACCACTAACATTTGAAAGTATATCACATATTGCTTTTGGCAAATGCAGGAGCCACATCCACTGCTGGAATATAAAATCCAGCTATGATATAACCAGACAATTACTGACTAATGCATCATTATTCTACCAAAGTAAGTGACATACAGAAGTGAATCCAACTGTTTAAAGTTGTTTCTTGTTCTAAGGTGATTTTAGAGCTTTACTACTTTGATGGACTTAGCTTTATGACTGACACAGGTAAGTGGTGGATTTGTTTGTAGATTTTTTTTTTCCTTTTTGTGATGTAGTCAGAAAAGATTTAATGAAAATTCATAAATGAAATGAGACTGGGTACAAGTCTGCAAGCAATCCACAATTTCAGGGAAGAAATCTTTATCAGCTGCCAAAATTGAACCATGTAATTAACTGAGGATTCTGGTAAGAACCAACTGTGCCACTAGTCAATTTACTTTCACTTGTCTTCCAGCTGTGGCTTCTGTCTGTTCATAAGAGAGACTGTAAGAAAATGCAACTATAGAGAATTTGGTGATTTCAAAAAATAACTGAAGAAATTTAAAGAGATTACCAAGACCATCTGTAGTAGAACCACAAGAAGTTTTTAAAATCTATTGCAAATGGTTCTCAATTTCTCACTAGAAATTTTCATCAAGAACTCTCATAAGAACTAAAATAACATTTCAGAATTGCTGAGGATTGAAAAATGAGCATGCATAAGATACAATGGAAATCCCCAAGTCCTAATGAAGCAGTCTTCAGAGGAAGTAGTATGACACTTTAGAATACTGGTTAAGTCGTGACAATAGAGAGATGGAACTGCTTTCAAAAGCACTGCTTACTGAGGAAAAAGAAAAAAAAAAAAAAAAAAGGGGTTGATCCAAAATCGCCCCTGTGTGAAAGATTTTCCAGCACTTCCAGCACTTTGGATTGTATTCTTAATATATATATGCATATATGTACACTACTACTTGTAATAATCACTTTCAGCAGTTTTAAAGGAAACAGACTATCTTGGAAATCCCAATAACTAGTAAGAAGAATAGTTAAATCTTTACTGGAAATATGACATATTCTTTAAGTCTTTGCTAAGGTTAAAAGAATGCATACATCTCATGATGGATGAGCTTGAAATAAATTAGATGTAAGTTAACACGTTTTCTGTTATTATCAGCTCCAGCACACAACACAAGGTGTTTCCCCCTTCATTTACTGAGGGATCTTTGTGAGAAAAGTCCCGTTTCCTTTGCCTTTGAAGAGAGCCTAACAGGGAAATATAAGGGACATTTGATCAGAGGACAGAATAGTAATGGAAGTGAGAGCTTGTAGTGAGAAAACAGGAAGCAAGTTCTACAGCCAAGGAGAATGTGTGTAGCCATGGCATTCACTTCCTCAGAATTGCATTCATTAGCGTTAGGCATTAATTTAGTCAAGATTCTTTCCGCAGTGAGGGAAAACATTTCTTTTATTTGATTATATCATAGCTAAGATTTGCACTTGCTAACCTGAACAAGTCAAACCTTTCTGGCCATAAGAGAAAAAGCAAGGCATTCACCATTCTAAATATATCTTGAACACGTTAAACATAAAAGTTCAGGGTGCTGTTGTAGCAAGATATTTTAGTATTCTTTAACGAATGCACTTAAAGGCATCAGAATTCATTCCCCACACAGCACTTGAATCAGACATGGACACAGATGGTTACCTTGACTTTGGGAGCAAAGTTTTGTTTTGCAAGATAACACTGTCTTTAAACCAGCTCTTCCACGCTTTCTATTAGCACTGATAAGTACATTTTTTGTTTCTTTTTTCTTAAGAATTTTACAATTACACTGATAACTTTTACATTTGGTTAGTGCAAGAATTACTTTTTATTATACGCACCCAAACTTAATATATATACATATATATATAATACAAGCATGCATTTGCTATAAAGAGGAAAAATTTTCTTGATATGGTAATTCAACCATCTGTGATCTGAGATTTCACTGAAATAATCTCTATTAAATTCTGTTTGCATTTTACAGCTTTCCAAAATCACCTTTTAATTCTTAAACATATTTCTTGTGCCTAGTCAATCTGAAGAACTAGTTAATACAGCTATGTAATTCGTAAAACAAGCTCATTAATTTAACAGACAAAATTACTTTTCTTAAAGTATGGTACAATATAATACTTAAACTAAAATACAGAGTTGAAGACAGCTCAAACTCAACAAAGAACACACTTCTTTTTCAGTCACCCACAACCTTTATACATCCTGCAGAAAAACTAATGAGTAATGTCTGATAATATTAATCTACTCTTCTTGTTTCTTTTAGCAACCTCTTGAAAGACAGTTTGAATCCTGACAGTTTTTTTACTAATATGATAGCTTAAGGATGTTTTGGATTATTTTAAATTGTCTACTGTAAATCAAACAACATCTTATTTTGTTAATAATACCTGAAAATCTGATAAATTTGCTTGTAAAAAAAAACATTCCCCTCAACAATGTTGTAGTAGGACAAGTCAGAAATTCAGCAAGTTTTCTGTGAATACTGACAAACAAATCTTTCAATGCAAAGGCTTTGCTTTACAAATGCAATATTATTGCAAGGTATATTCTACTTCCCTCTACATATAAGATGCAGAAAAAATAACTATTAAGTAAAACAGCCCCAAATTTTTCAAAAATATCACTGAAAAATTCTGTTTCAAACTTTTCTAAGAATAATTCTGTCATAATATTGAATCTGTCTTCTACAGGAGAGGAGGGATCTGAGGAATCTAGAGGCACCTACATGGCTGGAAGAGGAAAAGACACTGATGTGACAGCTCACGGACATATGACTTCTGAAGAGAAAGGCTCATTTTGGTGAATGATGGCTTCAGAAAAAAATAATGACTAAAAGGAAAAGTGAATGGCAGAAATATACTGAAAATCAAAACACTTGTATTAAAGGAAATAATATTCTGTAGAATATGAACTGAAACTAAACATAATTTTAAAGCTGTGTCTTGTTTATGTTCACCAGGTAGTTGGCACTTATTATAACCACTTGATTATCTCTAACCAGAGCTAACCAGGCAAGAGGGACTCAACTGCTCTGCCTGCATACACAACACAGGTGTTGCTAATCCATTTGTTTTGTGAGGTTCAAATATACTTTTGACCTACTGGCACATAATACTTTGAGCTGAGCTAAGGGTATGTTTTTGTAGTCAAATGAAGGCAAAGGTGAACTAGCTGTAAATGGGTTAATGTGGCCACTGAGAAGGTCTAGCTGTGCTAAAAAGGCTATGAAACTTTCCCAAGAAGAAAGATAAAGTAACCTCTTCATCTCTGTTTTACCAGAGCTGGGCTGCTTCAAGTCCCCAAACTAGCATGTGGTGCTGAATAAACATATTGTGCCTAAAGAAGGTGTTTTAGTTAATCCCTAATTAACTTGTAAATAGTTAATGAACAAAAACCCACTGTACAAAAAAAATCCTGGAAAGGTCTGAACACATCCATTTTCCATCTCATATTTTTCACTTTTACACTACCTCATCTCTTCTTTTCACACTTCTCTCTCTTCTTCCCTTAATTTTCCTATTTCACACCAGCTTACTTGAATTGGCACTTTCAACCACACATATTTCTTATGGGAAAGAAGTTCATTTTCATCAGAGGACCCAAAGCTGTGTTGTAGGAGGTGAAATGGATCACTTTCTCAGGCATCTGAAACTCCAGAAGGCAATGCAACTGGGAATGAAAATACTGACATGGATACTTATTAAGTTGAAATAGCCAAACAATTTAAATTTACTCACTAAACACAAACACCCATCCCCAAACCCTTGGATGTTATTCCAGAAAGCCCTATCTGGGAGGGAATTAAAAAAATATCCAAGTTAAAATCACAGCCTAGAGAAGCCAATATTAACTCCACTAAAGATTCAAGAACTTATCATCAAAGGGGAGGTAACCTCTTGCCTGTTTGTTAATGATACAGGAGCTCCAAAGGGTTGCAACCTATCCTTACTTTTAGGTTAAACACCTAAAAAATAATAATATCTCTGCACTGGGGAAAGCAATATATTTAAACTCTTCCTCAAATAGTGCTTACTAGAAAGAAGAGTGAATTTATACTAGTCCGGTATCATCAAAGAATAACAAATTAAGTGTCACAATACAATTCACAATACCAGCTTTTAAATACTATTTCCTTCGAATCCATATTATTAATGCAGGATATGTATAACAATTAATAAAAACATAATATCTCCCATGACTTTTTTATTTTGGTTACTATGTTTTATTGTGTCATCTTGACAATAATTACAGTTTGGACTCAACATAGGAGTGTATTTTTGTCCATTGGTAAACACCAGACAAAATTTCCAGAAAGTCCACAATAATTTACTTTTATCGATCAGAAAATAGAACCAGATGTTTTTATGATGTCCAAACATCACACTCTTATGACAATTTGTCATCTTTTGAGTTCCAGCTCTCTTCACAGTGTGGTACAGAATTCATGAATCAGGTATAGCACTAGCTTGTGGACAAAACCATCCACCAATTTTTCCACAGAATCATAGAATGGTTTGGGTTGGAACCGACAAAGATAATATTTGATATATAATGCCAATCAATGATTTAATTCAAATCCCCTGCAATGCGGAGGACCTGCTAGGGGCAGGACCATCCCTCACTAGGTGAGATTATGCAAAGCCCTGTCTGACTTTGAACACTCCCACAACTTCTTTGTGTAGCCTGCTGTCTCATGACCCTTTACATGAAAGTTTTATTCCTTGCACCCAATTTAAATTGACCCTCTTTCAGTTTAAAACCATTGCCTCTTGTACAGTTATGGATTTATGCACCCTTGCACTATAACAGACTCCACCTAAGGATCCCACAAAAAGTCCAAGTGAAGGTTTCCAATTCCTTTTTTATTAGTTCTCAGATCACAGCTTGAGCTTAGCACTACTAATACTGGGACGATTCAGGGAGAAGGATACAGTTAATCAAACTTACTCTATGACAATCCTGTCACTACAGGCCCTGGTAAAAAAATCTTCCCCTGTATTTTTTATAAACTCCCTTTATTGAAAGGCTGCAATAAGGTCTCCCTTTTCTTCTTCTTCAGGCTGAGCCACCTCAAGTTTGTAATCTTTTTTTCACGGGATAATTTTCATGGCCGTCCTCTAGACCCACTCTAACAGGTCAATGTCTTTTTTGTGCTGGGGACAATAAGGACAGAGCTGGATGCAATACTCAAGGTGGGGTCTTATGAGAGCCAAAATAGAGCAGGAAAATAGCCCCTTGATCTGCTGGCCATGTGCCTTTGGATGCAGCCCAGGATATGACTGCCTTTCTGGGCTGCAAGTGCACCTTGCCAATTTATACCAAACTTTTCATCCACCAGTGTCCCTAAGGCCTTTGCAGGGCTGTTCTCAATCCATTCCTCCAGTATGTACTGATATTGGGAACTTTTGTCGCCCAAGTGCAGGACCCTGTGTTTGGCTTTGCTAAAGTTCCTGAGGTTCACATGGTCCCATCCATCAGTATTTATGCTTATTTCTTCCTCTGGAATCACGTGAATGATGGAAAGTGGCATCAGAGAACCACTTCAAGAAACACTGCAGAACTAATATGCTTAATTTGGACATTCTTGCCTGTAATTATCAACAGACAAGAGACCAAATACCAGCACTTGCTAATCAAACACTGTTATAACTATCCAGTTTGAAACGACTTTGTTACTCAATTCATGCCAGCTCTTATATGATACTCCCAGTTAATATCATACTGCATTAAACTTACAAAAAACTACTGTCTGGCATCAAGTCTTTTTGGCAACTCCTGAAAATATTTAAACTGATTTATTGTTTCTGAATTTTGTCCTTCGGTTTCCTGAATTAAAATTATTTAGCTTTATGAGTTTAAGTAACATAAGAGGACCTTTGGAGATGACTTCATACAATAAATTTTCTCTAATCACTTATTTCCAAAAAAGTAAATAAATATTTAAAAGCTATTTTCCAAAAACTGTGACTGAAGTGGACCTTTTACAATGTCCACAGTATGTCCTACCTCCATCTAAAAATACTGTGGTTTTTTTTTTTTTTTTAAGCATGCTGGTAAACTAACCCAAATATTTTTAAATACTGAAACAACAAAGGAGAATATTTTAAATAGTGTGCAGGGTAGGTGCTTATTCAAGTTCAAGTAAAATCTCTAAATCTCTCCTTTCCCTGAATTGCTCATCCAATAAAGGATGTTGTTAGAAGAGAAATGGGATATAGGCTTTTCTGGCATTTGAAGTACTTTTGTTCCCAAACCCTTTTATAAAGGAGCTATTCAATGAGAGTGAGTTTTGATTCTGTTTCATATTGCAGTACTCCAGATAATTGTGTGTTCAATAACTTGTCATAATACAAAATTACCAAAACTAATAAATGATTCATTATTCTAAAAATATCCTGTTATAGATGAAGTTTAGCAGAGAGAATAAGCTTTATTTGCATTTAAAGTTAGAACAATGTTGATGGTATTTAATGTTTCCTAACATTTAGAAATTTCTTGTTCCATTCTTTGTCAAATAATAATCCTCTTAGTTAATAAAAAGAGAGCTGCCATGTCAGTTTAAAACATAAAATTCCACGGAGCCCTATGGAATCACTTTCCAGAATGATTCCAAAATTAAAATGCACTAACTCAGATACGTCCAACCACCAACCAATAGTATAGATGCAAAGGTCTACATAAACAGAGGAAGACTCTGGACACATCCCCCAAAGCCTTCTGTCCACCCTATTCTGCAAGCATGATTGACTGTGTCATGTTTATTGTGAGCCCATCTGGACAACAGGTGCAGTACTTAATGGCCACAGTGTACTCGATTATGGACTAGAGAATATTTCTGCACAACACAATAGGCTGCAGAGTGACCCTCACTAACAGACAGACTTCCTACCCATTTCTACATTCAAAACCTCTCAGAACAGAAGGAAAGAGTTTTTATCCTATCTGGAATTTAGTATAGAGCTTAAACATACAACCCACATTCGTCAAATACTTCATTTGCCAGGCTTGTGTAGAATCAATTTAAGGAATAAAAAAACAAGGTGTATGAATTTCAAGCTTGGGGACCTCTAATTACTTCATGCTTAAAGTTTAACTATAAATGTAGATAAATTGCTCCACTAAAACCACAGAAGATCCTCCACATGATTTGTGTCAATGTATCTAAAGCTCAGTGAAGCTGATCCCAGGGAGACTTTTCCACTTAGTCCTCAGAGAGTTCATTTTGGACCCATTTCTAATGAATATATAATGGATTACTTGGATATTTTGGTCAAGCCACCCAATAAATTAGTCAATCTCAAATTTTATTAGCCACAAAATATTATAGTGGTCATACAGCTGAAGAACACTGAGGGAATTGAAGGCGTATTAGTCATTTATTTAGGCAGATACCAGAGATCAGTACTCAGCACAGGATGTTAGTTGTAACATTAAGCTAATTGGCTAATAGTTGCAGCAGTCCTTAAACAGTTTTTGTACTGAGAGGTGTGACTCCTTCTTGAACCAATTTATGTAAACCCAGAGGGAACCCTAAATTTATTCCAGTTTCATGAACGCATGGTTTGGATTAAGAAACCAAAAGCAAGAAGAATATGCATAAAACCAACTGTGTAAACCAAACACCTAAAATTTACATGCTGTCAGCTTGAAAACTTTCTGTTTAACAAATTACTTGAGATAATAAATGTTTAAAACAAATTTAACAAATTGGTATTAAAACCATTAATATTTCATTCAGTTCATATTTCAGGGCCATAGTTTTTTTCTTCTCAACCCTACCTTTGGCTATTTATCTAGTTGCAAACTTTTATAGATGTGAAATATTTTAAGAAGACCTTTGGAAATGGCCTGAGGTAATTTCAAACTTAACAGACCCTGTCCCACCAGAGCTCATTACAGTGCATTTTATAACAAAGTACCCTCTACTTAATTTTCAGAGCTTAGCCATGCATACTAGAAATGCAGCTGCATTAAGTGCAATTAATGGTATAATAAAAGCAGTGGAGGGCTGGTTAAGACCCAAGAACCAGCATTAAACAAGGAATCCATGTTCTCAAACAGTCAGTGATGTGTCAAAGTTCCAGAAGTGAGAGATTTCTCCACTTCTAGGGAAGGAAAAAAAATTAAACAGAAAAAACAAAACAAAACAAAAAAAATCTGTCCTTCAACAATCCCAAAAGTTAGACTAAAAGAGGATTTAAAAAATATTCCCTCCAGTTATGCCACTAGCATTCCCCTTTCTTTTTAAGCAGGAGTCCAAAACAACAAACTCATATTCCCACCAGGAAAAAACCCAAGCACATTCAATTCCAGAAAAAGTGAGATTAATAGTAAGTGATTCATATAACACACAGAATGATCTAGTTTCTTAATAACTGACTATTCTGTCAAATGACAGAAAGGAATATAAAGAACATTTTTTGTGACAGGAAATAAATATTTTATTTTAAATAAAAATACTTTATTTAAAATAAAACAAGTCACATCACAACTGGACTGTTGATTATAAAAGCTCTGCAGCTGTTAAGTAGGGAATTATCTTGATAATTAAATTATCATCCCTGGGAATTATGTTAATTCTTGTTTGAAACTAAAGAAGAAACACTAATTTAAAGACAGAAGACAACCAACATGTCCTGACTATTTTCTGCTAGAAGTTAACTGACCTCTCACAAAGAAACTAGTGACTAAATTTTTCTATATGGGATTATCTTTGTTTCTAGTCTTTAACCTTATTTAACTCAATTATTTACTTTGACAGAAAAGATCAGTTAATTCATCTGAGTGGGCCTTCTGATTCACAGACAGTAAGTGGCTTAAAACCTGGCTTTATGACAAAATTTGAAAGCACAAAAGCCCTTGATGATGCATGGTCTGAAGACATAGTAATTCATTTCGTACACACTGAATATAAAAAAATAGTTTCATGAGTGCTGAAAGTGGAAAAAAGTTGATTTTGTGCTCTGCAAAAGAATAACAGATTTTTAAATTGTGAAATAAAAGAAATTTCCAATTTTCAGTGCATAAGTACAGTAAATAAAAATCAACAAAAAACCCCTCAGAATTTCAATGTAACTTCTCCAATAATGGATAAATAAAGTAGACCAGATTTTGTTTTACACTGCCCTTTTCTGATAAAAAATACACACTAACCATATATTGCTTATCTTTAAAGTTGATTTCAGGTGTTAAGGGACAGAGATAACAAAACAAACAAAAAACCTCCTACACCTGTTATTTGTGGACTAGACTGCTGGCAACTTTGAGCAAGTCAGCTCTGGCTGAAAACCCTATATATGGACTTGGAAATAATCAATAGTGTGTAGAAAGATAAAACCTACTTTGACAGTAGATTTCATTACTCTCAGAAATATGTAGGAAAAATAAAACACATGCTTTTTTTCCCCACTCAGAAAGCACATGAACACCTCTATTCCTGGTGTTCTAGTTATCCAGTGCTATACTCTGAGTTGTGGGAACATTTCAATATATCATTGAGTATCTCTTTTTCGTGCCCCCTCTGTTTGCTGAACCTCACACACAGGGCTGTTCCTCCACAAAGACTGTTTCGCTGCTGACTTCCAATCTTTTTATTTATAGCACTGTGCTGCTTCTATCATTACTCACAGTAAAATAAGTCTACAACCAACACTTCAGGATCACAAGAAAGTAACTTTATTTATATAAGCTTAAGTAGACTGCAGAGAATAGTTGATCATGCTATTTCAGTAGATTATTTAATTGACACTCTTCCTACTACTCTCTATGATCACACAGTAGAGAATGTATCCTTTTATAGTGTATTTACATATCCTATGATGTAATTCTGAAAAAAAAATGTTAGCTACTGCTAGTAAAACACTATAATTACTGCTGAAATAACCACAGTGGTGTGGACAGTGTTGGCAAAATAATAATAATAAAGCCCGGGAAATGTAAGTATTAGTGTTAAAAATTTCTATAAATACTAATAACTAAAACTGAAATAATGGTAGTAGAAACGTATCTAAGGTAAAAAGTTACTAACTCTGCCACTAAACCAAGAAATTATTATTTAGTTTGTCTAAAGACACATTAGACATATTAGACCTTGTTGTTACCAGGAAAGTAATATAACAAATAGAAGTGATTCTCTGAGAAATTATTTCTTGTTAGCAAACTATTGAAGAAAATTCAAAAATACCAAAAGAAGAAATCTCTCCATAATCTCATTTCAGATTGGAGATGTCATGGTGCACTAAGGAAATCAAAAAAGCTCACAATATGGAAAGTGTAGAATTTGAAGAGCAACACAGCTAGTATATCAACCACAACCTTGAAGGCTAGAAGGAAGGCCAGATAACTCCCAAAGGTTTCCCTTTTGGAAACCTGAGCAGTTAGATCTCACAGAACACTTGCAGGTATAATAATGAAACAATTTACCAAGGAAGAATAAACAGGCATTTAAAAATACAAAACATGAAAAATGGAACTTCAATTATTTTCTGAGAAGAAAGGGAAAGATTTTTTTAAGTAAGACAGCAAGGATTCCTACTGCAATATTCATAAGCTGAAGGAAACTAGATGTTGGAAGGAACTAGGACCTGGTGACATGGCAGAACCTTTTGATGCCAAGCTGGACTTTGAGTTGAGCTCATATTTCTACTTGAGAACTTTCACCCAAGTTGGTGGTCTCAGACTAACTCTCGGTAGACGAGCATAAATCAACTGCAGGGGTCCCTACACTGATTCCTGCAACAAGGAAAACTGATCAGTCTTTGGAGTCAAACTCTGAAACCTACTGATACTTCATTGCCAGATTTGAACATCTCTCTGAAACAATGAAGAAAAGAGCTTTTTAGAACTGTCTGTTCTGATTCTACATCTTTTTTTTTTTTTTCCCTGTAAAAGGTAGCTAGCTATAAGGAAAAGTGTAGAGTTTTGCCTTTTGTAAGAAGTAAAACAAAATAGCCTGGAATAAGATGAAAATATTTTCAGACTGGCTGAATGAAAACTGTCAGAAGGCTAACAAGCATGTTGAAAAATCTAAGTCAGTAGGTGTGTATTTACCAGAAGCTGAATGTGGTCTCTCCACCTCTTCTCTCTTGCATTTCTTGCCTATCTCCTCCCCATTAAGACTGTTTTGCAAAGTTTGTGTACCTGGTCATAGCTGGGGAGGTGAATACAAACTTCACTGAAACGTCAAATGATTTGTGTAAATTTCCACATAAGCTCACAACCACACAATCCTCCCCAATAAACCAAAGCAAACTAAACAATTGTAAAACCAAACCCCACAAACAAACCAACCCTACACAAACCTGGATGCCAAATCACTTGGAAAACTTATTCAGGGAAGATATGGATTTGATAACGGTAGGGGTAGGGTAGTCCACTAACAGTAGAGATCTTACTTATCCAACTTTAACACAAAATAAATGTTGGCACAGCAACAAAAATTGCAGGGTTGAAACTAAAATATAAAAATCTGTGTAGAAGAATAAAAAAAGTAGAATGAATGAAAATATGTTCCAGGCTTTAGATGGATAATATCATCTCAATATTCTTACTACAATGATGATTGCTACACTGAGCTCTCAGAACCAGGTCATGGTAAAAAAGAAAATTGTATTAATCACAATCTCCAAAGGCAGGCCATAAAAGCCATATCACACACACTGGAAAATAATTCATTAAACTATATCCCAGCTGGAAGTAGTGAAAAACAAACAGAATAAAAAGACACTAAGCAGCAGGGAGAAATAAACTTTATGGAACTGTCAAAGCATGAACAATAGGAGGGGAAAAAAAAGAAAGAAACAATAAATGTGTCTGGCTTATTGGTAAAATAGCCACATTAGGACAGACATGAGAATTACATTTAAAAAAACACTGAGACTGCAAGGCTGAAGTATCAAAATTATCCTATTGCAGTTCAGGACATCCAGTACTTGCAAATTGCGGCTTGGCAGTAACTTGCAATGACAGAAACATCACTAAATGCTAATCACTCATGGAACATCAGGCACATCTCTTATGTAGCCCAAGACGAAGTGAAAGTGAAAATGTCCACATTTCAGGATTGATTGATAAAGCAAAAGTATGCACAGCCCCTATATGGGAAAGAGAACACTTCCTCAGCTAGCTTGTCTCTACGTTTGATTTAGTGATGAAAAGTAGTACTTTGCATAAACATTTCCAAGAGCCCTTTTGTAATGTTACATACCCCTTTATTTTTTTTTCCTTTTTGAGGAACAGATGGGAGAACACTATAGTAATACATCACATTGTATAATAGAATTAAAAATAAGGATGAATACCATAAAATATATTCTGTCTAAAGAAATTAATACCAGCCACTTTAAGTCTTTGCTAGCTAAGTTTAAATAAATTTTTTCTCCACTTTTGGCTTTGTCTGTTTTTTGCACCCCAAAAGCGTGATTTACAATAATGTTTGTCAGCCAGAGATTTTACAGGCTTCATCTGGAGCTGTGTTTTATCAGAACAGATGAAAATGTGGCCAAAAGTATATGGGCAAAGAGGCATCCAAAGCCAATGGCAACTTTCAAAAATTTCAGCCATCCATCTACCAGGTTCTGCTGCAACGGATGGTCTTTATAAGCAGAGATGCCAGTATGTACATACATATGTGTATATCAGTAATGTACAAGTGGTAGTGCACTGCAAATATAAATTATGTCAATTTTCCATTTGATCCTCGTATTTTTTTAATATGCACTGATTACCACAGAAGGATGAAGAATTTTTCAGATGAACCAGACGGATCATAGGTGCCTAGCTTTCAGTAAAACACAGAGGGAGCTGAGGCCCCAGATTGCTTTGGATTCTTTCATGTCACTGTTACAAAGTATTAAATCCATTACACTTGAACATAATTCATCCACCAGTCATTGACATATGACAAAACAGGCCTTAAACTATGAATTACTGACTTTACTGAATTAGAGCATGTTTTTTCAATTTAAAAAGTGCTGTATATCCCGGATATGGTTTTATGAAGACTCAGTAAGGATCCATGGTAAATGTTCTCACATAAGACATTAAGCATCTGCAAATGCCAAAGTCTTGGATGGTAATTCTTTCTCTCTTTTTTTTTCCCCTTTGACACCCTGAATCCCTACTCCATGTTATGGACTAAAAACCTGGAAATTATATCTTTGTAATGCAAAATTGTTTTTCAGCTAGTGGAATGAATAAAATTATATTTGACACATAAAAATTTCTTTCCTCCACCCTCCTTTTTATAACTGAAAGAGAGCCAAACTAATTTAAACCAAATCTGATTTTAAAATCCTGCTGAGCTGAGACTTTTAAATACCAAGTTTCAGCCTGGTGTGAATTTTTATGGCTGTGTTATAAACACCTGAAAAACAACAGGTGCCATAGAAATATATATAGCTTGTGCTTTTATATTATTTCCTTAGTTTCAAAAGTAGGTTCTAGTCAAAGTGAGTTTTTTTCCCCTAATTTTAACTAGTTATGGTTATTACAGTTCAAACAAAATGCTTACAAGCCAGAAGTAATTTGGAATGAACACACACATGCATATTTTATAGTCTATGAAATTATCCAATTGATACATTTAGCATTTGGCTAAAAAATAAAAAACACTTCTGTAGGAAATTCTGTGAATAGTGATAGAAAATGAAACCCCTGCCAGAGGAAGCTGGTTAAGCATCTCTCAATAGTGTGTGTGTGTGGTACTTTAATGCACTCTCTTAGAGTCCTCAGTTCCATAATAACTTCAAGATTCAGTCAAGTTCTTTTAAAAGAATAAGTACTCTTTCAAAAAGTGATAAAGATGCTTGTATTCTTTAGTTAAACATATGTGTTCTTAATCTTTCAGGCTCGAGAGTGTAACTGTTTGGAAGTACTCAAGAAAATGAATCCACATCAAGTAACTGTGAGAATGCAAAGTGGATTTGTCAAGTTGCATTAAACTCTGCTGTCTGGACAATCTCATTTAGGTGTAAAATATTTTTGATGCCTTTATATCTAATATGTTTAGGAAGAAAAATTAGTTTTTAAAAGTAAATAAAAATTATTAATCCTGAACAAGGGTTTGGCTGTGTGAATTAGCACCTTTAGACTAAAGCAAGTAAGAGCTTCAAGTTCTTGTTTAAATGCAGTCACTCACTGCAAACCAGAACAGTTTCTCTTTGAATAAAAGATAGTCCTAATGACACAACATCTACTGGGGAAAAAGCAAACACCTGGACTTTTCCTGAGTCATCTGACACTATAGAAATTTATACCCTCCTTTATTTCAGAGTAACTTCTCTGCACCTGCCCATAACCTGGTGCGCTTTACTGCTACATTTTATACTAAATTTTGCTTTTTCTTCCTGACTGAATTGAGAAATTCTATGCCTGGATTTTAAACAAATAAAGGAATTTCTTATTATTAAAATCAACATTGATTTCAACCCCTGATTTTTAAGAAGTTTGCACATGGTTTTCCACTCACAGCTTTCAGTTACAGATGTAGAGACTGTTCACAGGCATTTAAAAATATTTGTATGAAAACTTTCACATGCACTGCATTCAATTTTTTGCATACTTTGGTTTAAGTGGTCATCTTTAGGTTCCAGTCTATCAAAGCTTGTAAGTACAAACTTTTCTTGAAATGAAGCAGGCTAAGTTAGATGGAGTTACATAGGAATTTACAACTTAAACACATGTTTGAGTAGCTTCCTGATTAATACATTAGCAAAATTTCAATATACTTTAAATGGATTTAGAGGCAGATTCAGAACAGTACTTGGGACATCTTAATCCTAGAGTCTCGATCCCCAAGAACTCTGTTAGCTGCCACTGGAAACATCCACACACTTGATTTTCTACCTTTTCATGTTTCCACATCACCAGTGCAGCTCAATGCCCATTTCACATGGCTGCCTGCTAGAAGTGACACACTCAGGTTATGCCTTCTGGATTAGGTACTGGCAATAAGTGTCAGTTGGCTGCTTTTTGCTTTAAAATAAAATAAAAACAAAACAAAACAAAACAAAACAAAACAAAACAAAAAAAAAAACAAAGCAAACAACAAAAAACTACCACAAAAATAATTACTCAATAACCTATATAAGCAGTCCTCAGAGGACAGAATGACAGCATGGCTCCTTCCAGCAGATTGTCAAAATTACCCGAGGCCAGGATTCATAGCAGAAAGCATCCCTCCAAATCCAAGGTCAGCCTGCAGGCTGGGGAAAGTGGGGAGGACAGTGTAAGGAAAGTTCAGTCTTCAAGCAAGGGAGTGGGAGCCATCTCCAGCCTCCCAATAAACTAATTAGGAGCTGAAGAGGCCTGGGGAGATGCTGCTCATTCTTCTTCAAGCAGTTTGTTCTGCAAAGGGACATGAAAAAACCTTTCCAAAGGCTCACTCTGGAGGCTGGTGTCTGTCAGGAGAAGGCAGCAGGCTGTGCAGGAGAGGTTGCCTGGCCATACTATGTCACTGCTGCCCTCAGTGCTTCCTGCAGCTCCAGCATCACCCGACCCACCAGCAGCCAGGACACCGTTTGAGAGGTGGCATCTGCAGCAGGAGAAGCCCAGGCTGACATGGCTTCTGACAGTGTTGCCTTCACCTGTTTAAGAGACAGCTGAGGCACTTGCTCGGCTGCACCTGCACTCCTACACTTCACAGCCTGCTATTTCAAAGTAAACATGCAAAATTTAAGTCTGAAAGATGCAGGCTAGAAACTGCTGCTTTATGCAGGATGTGCTCAGCTGTCTGTCCATCAAGAGAAGAATGAACTGTTGGAAACCCATGCCTTCACACAGAGAGGGGCACTAGCATCTAACTTATGTAACACATCCTATGCCCTCATCTCCAGATAAACACAGGAACCTGGAAAAACAACATCGACACGAGCACCAGGATTATCATTGCTGTTCAGGCAAATCCAGCTAGGTCGCATAATGAACATGTTAATACAGAAAGAGAGGTAGCCTACACAAAATGGATAGGTTAATAAAGTCCTTCTTATTACCTTTTCTCCCTGAGTTTGTCTTTGATGTGCCATGGGAAGGCTGAAGAGAGTGATTGCCACTGGGGATTTTGAGAAAAAGTAGCCTCCGGCTTAATACAAAGCCTAAAGATTAGGGTAGAAGTATGTAGGAGAATCTGCTAGCTAAACATTATCACATGTTCATTTTAATTTAAAATATGCAATTTCTTTCTTATTAATTCCATTTCCTTCAAGAACATGCATAAGTTACCAGATGCATACATTGATGCACTAATATTAAGGCAAGAATAAGCACAGAAATCTTTTATCAATGAGATTGCTATTTGAAGGAACACAAAGATACCTCAGAATATAATAAAATCATTAGTACACACAATATTATGAGGTTTGACAAATGGTAAATTTTAAGTATTCCTCCAGAGATACAATTTGTCAACTCAAAACCATCATTAGTCTGAATCATTCAGTTCTTATTAGGCTTAAGGGCTCCTTGCTGGTTGCTTAAACATGCATTTACCTTTGTGTGTTCACCTAAGGTTAGTTCATTTGAGAAGAGTGACCTGCAGGCAGTAGCTAAGTGCTAACAGCATGTCTTGCTAAACAGGGGTGGGTTTAAGCATTCAGTACTGTGCTGCATCAGGACTCTGTTTAGCATCTGCTGCTGTGCTGGTGGGGGCTGGTGGCACAGTAAATCCAGATCTATCAGCTCTATCAACAACTGCAGCCACATGGCAGAAGGAATTACATCAGTTCAGACTCCCTCTGCAAAGTCACCTCTGTTGACAAATCTTTGGAATACTTACTTTAAACCCTCAGATTTTATTCAGGAATGTCCTGTGTTCCTCCAGCCAGCATGAAGTTTGTATAAAAGGATAAAGCATTAACCTTATGAAGGGCCTTTGACTAATCCAACAAAAATGTGATTGTGCATCCATGCCTAAATTAATACAAATCTATGGTACTCTGCTGATATTAATAATTAAATATCAATGTTTGTTGAACCACAGCCCAAATGTATTTCCTCTGCAGAGCAGCATCTTCATTTTGTTGACAATAAATAAATGTTGGCCCTCTGCACCCTTAGAGCTTATTTCTTATTCTAAAAAATTTCCATTTAATTTTCCATTTCTCTATTGTTTTTTGAGAAGCAGAAACACATATTTACATGCAAAATTAAAGGACAGAGCACTAGTCTGGCAAGGAAGACTCCTTTTGTTAAATATACTAGTTGCCTAATGTAAAGCTTCTGAAAATTTTGTTTCACCTTCCTGTGCCTCAGTTTCTCCATCTTTACCACAGAGAATTTGCCTGCCCCATTTTGAGAGCTTTAATGGATGTCTTATTAGTTAATCTGAGTAAATATCTTATCTGGGGCTAGTAAGTAAAAAATAGTAGTAATTTTTTAACCAAGTTATTTACCTATAAGAGATAAAGGATAGCTTTTATTGCAAAAATGACCAAGAATTGTCACACAGTTGCTTATAGTTTGCATTAGAACAGGAAATACAACTTTTTTTAAACCCACTTTGATTTGCACAATCCAATCCCCGGACTGTGCTCCTAGAAAACATTCAAATATTTTTTTCTGAAATAAAGAATAGCCTGACCCAATGTGCTCACTACTCTTGCAATCACAGCAAAAATGAAGTAATTTAAAAGCTGCAACAATTTGGGCTACAAAATATTCACATGTATTTTAAGTCTACTGGAAAAAAACTCCAAACTAAACCAGAAACCATCATCAAATATGCTCCACACATTACAAACTGTGCATTGATATGCTATTACTTATGTTCTATCCTATGAGCCACATGGTATATCATGAGCCACAATCATTCAATGATACTTTTCCATAAGCCTACAGAAAACTCATAGCTCACAATGGCTCAGCTCAGCTCAGGTAGTTTACCATAGAATAAGTTTAAATTAGAAAGTAGGCTCTAGAAACTCTGCTGAGACTAACTCCTAAATGCTGCTGACCATGAAAACTTACCTGTGCAGTGCTAAAGTGCACAGCTTACTATGAAAATATGAAGTATTTTCTTATCCTTGTGAGGATTTCCGTGGTCATTGCAAAGGAGATTGTGTTATTACACAGAAGAGTACCCTGCATTCTTGCAGGGTTTATCATCCAGGAATTTCATAGATTACTAGAAAAGTAGTATGTGTAATTAATATATTTCACACATGGATAAACTAAGGTACAGAGAGATGGCTAAGACTAATTCTGAAAGACCACAAATTCATGAAATTTTCCATGTTGAGGGTTAGACAAGTCTTACTTGAAAGACAGCACTAGTGCCAAGATCAAAGTTCTTCTCTTCCTTGCTTGCATACTCATGCTTTGTCAACACTTCCAGTCTATTACACAGTGTCTAGTATAGTTCAAAAACATCCTACAATGGTTAAAGACAGCAATTTAAATCTGAGAAACCTCCTGAACCTTTCTTTTAAATAATGTTAGATTGATTTTACTCAAAGGAAAAACAACCAAACAAAAAAAATCCCCACTAAACCCAATGCTCAGCTCTTGCAATCTGTACAAGACCAGTATTGGCAAGGCAACCAATATGTATAGTAACAACACAACAACACATAATGAGATTACATTAAGCAAAATGAGAGTTAAGATATAAAGTGGGAAACCTTACTTAATGGTATGTATTACACAAGCATCAAATAGCAGAACAATTTCAAATGGAGCTTCTAATTTTGAGAGGGTAGTATCTGTTCTGTCTATGGGCACAGTAATAAAAATTTTTTATAAGTTAATTCAAAGTAATTGTGTGACTGTAATTTTTTTTCTTTCATTATTTAAAAAATTTGTGTTCAGTAGAAAAAATATAAACTTTGTACCCTATTCAAGAAGAAGCAGGGACTAAAAAGTGATTTAGGTCACTAAGCTGCTTAAAACACCTTTATTTGTTGCTTCTCTGTATGATTTATTCTCAATTGCTTCAATGAAAATAGTGTAAAAGTCATGCCAGGATTAATAAACTTATATTAATTAGAACTGACACAGCATTGAGGTTTTATAACACATTTAAAGCAGTATATGCTTCTGGAACCCTGACAACTTTTTCTCTTCTTTCATTTAATGGGAATTCTCCAAAGTTATTTTTAATGAAACAATATATAGCCAAGAATGTCCCAAAGTCTAAGTCAGAAGGCTTGTGGAAGGAAAATAGGGAAAATAGAAATGTAATGTGTTCAACAGTTAAAAAATCCACTTCTAATAGTTTTGATAGTAATGATAATATCTAGTATGTTGGTTTCTGCTGATGTCTGAGAAGCAATGAATTTTCTCACCCTTTGATAACTTTTTCTGAAACTGCTTTCTTTTCTGGTTTTATGTCTTAATAACACTGAACTTCACATAGTTAAATGTGTTTATGTAGCTGCACGAGTCTAAGAATAAAAGCAAAACAAAGTTGGTAAGAAGATGACACTGAACCTGAAAGCATGGTAATTTTTTCTCCCAAATTTATCAGCTGTTGTAAACACAAAGCAACACTGAGACTATTACAATAGCCTTTTCCAGCTATCTAAGGCAAACTGCAAAATGTTTCAGTGACTCTTCTACTTCTTTTACACTTTGCCCACTTGTGTTGTTTTCTGATTTAAGCTTGAATTAATGTGGATTGCCTGAGGGCTTGTACACTATGCAGTTTGCATGCATTTCTAAATCCCTTGTGAACTTCATAAGTTTATGCCACAGCTACAATGGCAATTCCTTCTTTGGGAGCAAAATGTTTCTCCTCAGTCTGTCTTTTCCTCCTTTCTTCTTTTTGGGGCGTTTGGAGCACCTCAGTGTCAGGAAAGAAGAATGCAAAAAGGCAAGTTGTGGGGCATGGCCTCCTGTCTCTCCTGGAAGGAGCCCTTCAGATGTGGAAGGGGGCAGGCTGTGCTAGATGGTGCTCAGCTCAACCTGGTGTCTTGGTGTCCCAGCCCTGATGGAACAGTCTGACCAGCCAGTGAGCAGGCACAATGCCATCCAAGCATATGGACATGGCTACATGCAGCCAAGTGACCATGTAGGAGAATCAAACATGTTTGCTGAGGGCAGGAGTCCCGGTCTGAAACATCCAAACAGCTGTCCATCCTGAAGTTTACATGCCTGTGGTTAAGGGGATGTGACATAGCTAATCCAAATTTTGGCTAGATTAACTTTAAAATACAAAAAATAGCTTTCTTGGCATAAAAGGCATTTTTGGGTACTAGATACATACCAATGCCTGCAAAATGATATTCCAAATTAATTCCCACCTGACATATTTTGGAATTCAGCTATGTAGTGAAATATCCAATGCACTTTCTATGTGTTTTACTTGCATAAAGTGTTAAAGAAATACTGAACATTCTTTTTGTATGTGTTGTTTGTTTTACATCTCCGAATGTTCACCCAGAAAATCCTTTTAGTACTGCAATTCCATATAACAAAGGGGAGTAATTTCTTTATCAGGGCTACAGTAGTACAAGAATCCCACTTACCCTATTTTTCCAGCAGGCTCTGAAACATTAACTTTTTCAATTGTAAAAACAACTCTTTTCAACAAAAAAAATTCAAAACTATTTATCAATAAAATGGTTTAACATAAATACTACTGAAAAGTACACTGCTACTGAATTGACATTATGGAATTCTAATGTTGGACATTTCTTATATTTTAATGCTTCTTTTCAATACTCAGTGATTATAGATGTACAAAGAGATTACTTTTATTGTTTATGGCAAAGAGCAACAACATCAAAAGCACCATATGTTTCTTGATGACAGCAAACACTAAGACACTCAAAACTGATTAAATAAATCAGTAGCCTAACTTTCCAAAGTAAAGGAACTATTAATTGCAGATTCACAAAAAGTACCACCTCTCACTGGAATCAGTAGATTATAGGGATCTAAACATAATATTTGAATATTCAGCACTGAAGCTGAAGCATCACTGAAAGTAGGATAAACAGCGTAATACATTGCCACTAATTTTTTAGATATTTTATTCAAAACTTCAGACAAGTCTTGTGCCAAGAAGAAAAAATATACAGTCTTCAATACAGAAAAAAGTGAGTTTACATTCAGACTCTTTCAATACTGTGATTACCTGAAATTGAAAGAGTTACAAGTACTGTAAGCAGCTTTCATGTTCCACTAGGAAACCAAGCCATAAAAAAAAAGCATTTTAAAATAAGCAATAGATCTAAGATTGCCTGTTGCAAATTCTTAGGGCTTTATGGCCTGAAAATTATCAGTATCATTCAGAGAAATATTTTAGAAGCCTGGTTAAAAACAAGATCTCAATGTAATGCTTATGCAGTTCAAACTACAACAACAAAAAAACCCCATCAAAACCCCCCAAAACTAAACAAAAAGAATCCCTAAAAAAAAAAAAAAAACCAAAAACAACAAACAAAAAACCAAACCAAAACAAAAAACCAAAAGCAAAATTTAAAAAAAAAAATCAAATCCACACACTTTTCAACTTAGAGCCACCAATTTTCACCACCACATCATTTTGAAGAACTGGAAGTATTCTAGTTTCTTACTGTGATCTATTAGATCGTAAATGGGATTTTTGTTTTTTTCACCATATGCCCCTTAAGAATACACATACACCTTTTTCTTTCTGCAGCAAATGCAACTAGTTTCACTTCATGAAGTGATCAAAATCTCTCATAGCTTTCTAGGTGCACAGTTAAAATAATAAAACCAAATGCAACCAAAGTTTAATTTTCTTCAAACTTTAGCCACAAAAAGTCACAGTAAATACCTAACTCTGGATATATTTCTTCTAAATCAAAACTTAGCAGCATATGTTGAAATTGCCAAACATGAGATCTGAAGTTTGGATTAAGAACCAAAATTCCCCAACACTGGTCTGGATAGCACCCCACTGTTCTGATCCCTGCTTACGGGTTTCAACTGGGTGATAAAGAGCAGAAAGAAACCCTGTGCAATTCAGATTCACAGCATTTATAGAAAATTAAACTGCTTGTGATTTTTGGAAGAACTGTGATCATATTTTAATGTAGGCTAAAACTGTAAATTTCAGATTATGTTCAAAATTTGACATCAAAGGTGGTTCAGATATATGGCTACAGTAAAGTTTCATCCCTTCTCAATGTTCCTCCATTGCAAGGGTAAGTAAAAAAATCATCAGAATTTATGCACAGAGCTGTAAGAGTAATTTTCTTGCTTAAGTCTCCAATTTCTGCAACCCCTTATCACAGAAAAATAAAAAGCTATCCCAGTTCAGATGAAAAAACTTTTTCACTTCTCTCTTGGGAGAATCTGAACTCAAGCTGTGAAGTACTCTGAGTTCAGGCAGTATCTACTTCTCCTGTTGACACTATTGGATTATGTATAAATAACTGAACACAGGGAGCAACGATTCCCATATCCTGACAAGCTGGTTTCACTCTCAAGTTTAAAAAATATGTTCTTATTTTACTCAGTGTCTCAATGACTCTGAACCTGTTTCTTACAAAACAGAATATCTCCAAAACAAAGATTCCAAGAGGAAGTCTCTTTGAGCTTGTATGCAGGCCACTTACCTGAGAGGAGAGGGAACTTGCATGCAAATTAATTTGGCTACCTGATGAAAAATTGCTCATTTGCAAAATGTTTTGAGGGTACTAAAACAGACCTTTTCAGAGAACTTGTAAAAATATTCTTACAAAGATCTTCTTGGCTCTTTCTTATCCATATTGCTTATTACATACCCAGTTGTGCAAGAAAAGTTGGGATAAAATAACAATCAGGGTTATAAATTCTGTTATAAACTCCTGTAACTGCATAGTGGAAGATTTCACTAGACACTGAATATCAGCAGCAATTACATTGCAGAAGTGAAGAGCAGGAAGATTTTTTTAATTGCTCTTTATTTAGCAAGGCTATCATGTTCTCTCATTAAGTGATATAAAAATGAAAGTGAGTACAGAACAGTGAATCCTAAGGAGTTATATTTCATATTTTCACTAAAGAAGCGCTTATTAGACTGTTCACAAAAATCACATAAACACATGGATTTAAATCTGTTCAGAACTTCTGCAATCCTCTTTGTCTTGCATACACCTTCACCAATTATTCTCACACAATAAATAATGTATATATGGTGTCTTTCCATGTTTTATACTGCACTTCATAGGGTAAGAGGCAGTCAAAAGTGTATGAAGCTCAAACTGTGAAGCTGGCTTCCCCAGGGAGCCTCTAGCCTCATACAAGGGAGACATAAACAAGCACAGAGAAAATAGGGTATGGGGAGATTTTCTGTCTTTTTCAGTTTTGGACTGGGAAAATATGAATCTGTCTGTCCAAGTATTGCATTATCAGTATTAGAGATAAAGTGTTTCTGTTTTGCTGAGACATAATTGAAAATTAACCAGAAAACAAACAAACAAACAAACAAAAAAAAACCCAGGCTGCTTCAGACGTTTGTGAAATCCTATAATGAGAGAAAAGAGAAGAGGTTCTGAGGTAAACTTTAGAAAGATACAAAGAGAACACACAGAAAACTGCTTTCTACGAAACTCTGAAAAGCCAGGAGGAAGTGACAAAGATAAGTAATGGAAAAGCCAAGAATATGATTCTGGAGTGGGGGCATAGTTCCAACAGAGAAAGTCTTATGTGCTGTTGCTATTGAGTGGGTGAGAAATGTTGGATTTAAATATGAGGACAGAATTCCACTAAAGAGGAAGAAAGAGACCAGTTTCTAGGAAAAAAAAAAAGAAACTAAGCACAGCCATGGTCTTTAGACTTCTGATGTTTTGATAGTGGACACTGAAAATTTAATAAACCTTAGAAGAAAATCAGAAAATTGAAGCTATGTTTGAATACAGCTGGCAGTTTCTTAGGAGGCATTTCTGCAGGCAAGAGAAATAATCCCATTCTGCTTCAGCTTTCAATGCTATGCTAGGCAACTTCAGTTTTTAACCTAGGCAGTTCTTTATAGTATGTACTTGGACTACTTCTTTGGGCATAGCTCTTTCAAACTCTTACATTGCAGTAAGAGGAGTGCACAAAACACTCAGCTGGCAGCTAACAGAAGAAGGAGAATCCAGGAGGAGATAGCCATTCCCCAAATGGATTCAGTATGGATAAACACAGTCTAATTTGCTGACCTTTTGGCTGCCCTCTACAACTTATTTATCTACTGAGCGTCCCCCTGAGATAAGAGGCAATTTTGATCTTTAGGGCTTCAATGAAAGAAAATTCCTCATCAACACATATATTGCTTTTTCAGCTCTGGCTTTATTTAGTATAATTATCCTAAGGATAATAGCTATATAGTATAAATTGAAAACCAGTATGTAATAAGGAGAGAAATTCCAGAAGCAGATTTGGAAAATACTTAAAATCCCCTAGGACAAATGGGTACATAAGCAGCATAGTAACCCAGTTGTTCTGAGAATACACTTAAATTTATTACCAAAATTACACCATGTTTCTAGAACATGGTGTCTTTTACAGTGGAGTTCCCCTCTGTTTCTCTCCTTTATAAATGGAAAAAAGCTGGTACTGAAAGACACTTTACTATTTGTGTTTTAATTTGCTAACCAGAACATGCTAACTTTCCTAATTACAGACAAGTAAGTTAGATTTATCCAGAATACCTGCATTTCCTTCTCTGCTACATGTGTAAGTCTACAAGAGTTCTACATGTCATGAAGGACCTTGACATTTTATATACTTTCACATGCATTTCTAAATTCACAACTTGATAACAATTAATCAAATTATTTTTCAATAGGACTATTTTGTATTGAAAATTTCTTTCCAGTTTGGATAATGATCTATGTAAAAATGCAGTAACCTAATATAAAAAGGTAAATATTAGAAAAAAGGTTTGGCAAACCTATATATAAGTTTCTAAAACTCTGAAGGAATTAAATGTCAGAAAACTTTCAAAAACATAATATCCATTTTCATGTAGTATAAATACAAATCCTGAGGCCTAACCCAACTGAACCACACAAAGAATTTGTAAGAAGACAGATAGCAAAATCTTCTAGTATTATGTGTCAAACCAAATCACAAGATGATTTTTCTTCCCCCTCCAGAAAGGCATTGTATTTGGTCATGGGATAATTCATTTTTAAAAAATTACAGATCCAGAATTTCTGGACTGAACAGACTAGTATTCTGTGAAGCCTTGAATTGTTGGAAGTAGTTTTCCACAAATACTATGGGACCTGCAGGTGCCTAAAGAAACAAAAAACCTCACACCTTACAGTCTAGTCATGATTATTTCCTTCTTTCCTTCCTTCCTTGCATTAAGGTGGAAGGCCTCGGTGAAAGATAAAGAGCCATCAGTTAAAGGTTGTCTTGGTAAGAAATCTATTTTCTACTTACATTCCTCATCTAGGTACATAATTTCCTCTCCTGACTTTGCCTTCAGTTCAGCAGAAATTAATTTCTTCCTTCCATGGTCAGCAGCACATACAATACATGCTGTAACTCCTGCTCCCTTTTTTAGTTCACTCCCTTGACTGTTCCCTGCCTCTCCTCTACAGAGTGTGCTGTGCACAGCATGAGTTTGTCACTGGGGCTGGAAGTGTTGGCCATTTCTCTCTGAGCACTGGCTAGAGCAGTGGGTTGCACAGCATCCTGCTCCCAATCCAGGGGTAACCTGTGCTTTTTTTGTGTCTCCTCCAGTGCCTGACTTTTACACTGCCATTTTAAGCTGGATACCATCCAAAATTTTAGTTGGGCTTCTCTCTCATGGAATTCCTACTCTAGAACAGAATTTTCTAAGATTGTTAATTGCATTCACCAACTACAGAATAAATACTGCATACAGTTCTGGTGTCCTCAGCCTAAACAGAGCAAGTCCAGGGGAGGGCCATGAAGTTATAAGAGGACTGAAGCACCTCTCCTATGGAGACAGGCTGAGAAAGCTGGGGCTGCTCAGCCTGGAGAAGGCTGCATGGAGACCTCACAGCAACCTTCCAGTATCTGAAGAGGGCTTACAGAAAAGCTGGAGAGGGACTCTTCATCAGGAACTGTAGTGGTAGGACAAGGAGTAATGGGTAAAAATTAAAGGAGGGGAAATTTAAGTTAGATACTAGGAAGAAATTTTTTTACTATGGAGGTGGTGAGACACTGGACCTGGCTGTCCAAGGAGGTTGTGGATGTCCCAACCCTGGCAGTGTTCAAGGCCAGGGTCAATAAGACTTCAGAAACCTGGTCTAGTTGAATGTGTCCCTGCCCATGGCAGTGGGCTTTGGGATTAGATGATCTTTTAAGGTTCATTCCAACACTTTAACATTCTATGATTGTATGAAATGTCCTGCACAAATATTTGAACTGTAAGCTTTAGAAGAGATCTTTCTGCTCAGTTGCTCCATACCAGCTTATCTTAGCTCACCTCTCCTTTTATTTGCCCTCTTTTGCTTTTCATCACTCATGCAATATTACAACCACTACAATGCTGTAGTTTATATTAAAATGCAAATATGACTCAATGCTAGTATAGGCCTGTTAACTAGGATTATTCTGTTCTGCATCCCCCTCTAAGACCACAGCACTGAGATGAAAAGATATTTTCAAGCACATAAATTATTATATCTACTGTCTTAGACTATTTACTAGGTAGGAAATGGATAACACTTGTGCACTTCATCTAGTCACTGTGGTGTCTTATGAATCCATATCTATTCTCCTGATGGGAAAGACCTATCAGCTACTGGGATTTCTACCTGCTCTTCCATACATCACTAGAAGTTTCCAAGTCTAAATCTTGGAGCAAGAATATGAGCTGCACATCTGCATGGAGAAGTTAACCTGACATGCAGCAAATGTGCCAGCTTTGAAGTATCTGATTTTGGTTTTAAGCCCTAAAAATTGCAAAGACTCTAGTCTTTGGTGACTAATTCTTTTCTGGGTTTTGGTTACTTAGTATTTGGACATCAAATCATTAGGAAGCATTAACAAGGACTCTTAAAACATAAGACACTTAAGAGAAAAAAAACAATAGTTTGCTGATAAATTGTCACTTCAGACAGTAACATTAAGTACACTGGAGAAATTTAGGTGTGAAGTTATCAATTGCAAGTTCAACTATAAAAAAGAACCTCATAACCAACAATATTCATCTATGACTGAAAATTTTGTTTCTACTGTCACTCAATTACTGATAACCATGGAAATCATAATCTCTAATATTTCATTAAGTTTTTTATCTGTATGAAATATTGTAACATAACTCAATTTTTACATGGCATGAAGAAATTGAAAAAAAACCCACAGATAAATCAGAAGAGCCTCACACTAATAAAACAGGGTAGCTTTGACACTATTGCCTATTCAGACCATGAGATGATACTATTTAGGGTATATAATACTGAAAGGGCAATCTGATAATCACACTAGAAGCAATTTCAAACCATACTACTGCTGAAAAGTCAATTTAACTTTCCAGCTTTATAAGACTTTGTTATTGCTATTGTTAATTATTTCTCATTTAATGGGAAATTGGCAACAAGGTCCCCAACTGTCATTTTAAATCTGCAATAATATCATGTGAAGCTTTTCGTCCTTATTCCCAAGTCCTGGATTATCAGAGCTAAATGGCAGCTCCAGCATTACAAAAGCTCAGGGGCAGGTACTGTTACACAAATTGCCAATTCAATTAACAGTGTGTAAATGCTCCACTGGCAGGCTGAGGGAAGGACAGCCATTTTGGCAAGTGTCATTCCTAATTTATCAAACTGTCAAACCTTCCACTCAGGTGCCTGCGGTCACTGTCTGCCTCTCAATACTAAGTTGTAAAGCTGCAGGAACCATTCTTGTAGCTTGACAAGGCACAATACTCAAAACTGATTTTAAAATCAAATGTACAGTTGTCTTAATTATTCTCAGTATAAATGATGTTTTAATTACAAAATCAGAGGGGGAATATTCAACCAAGATCCAAGATTACATTTATATACAAGGAGGAGGGCAGATCAAAGCCCAGTGCCCAGTCTCTTTTCACAGATAGCTTTTCAGTTTTTCATAGTACAGTTGTGATTGGCCCCCTCCCTCAGCTACTGTCCTTTAGGGTCTTTAATCTGATGCTGTACTTGGTTCTTACCAAACTGCTATGTCTATTCATGCTTTTCAGGGGGAAACCCCAAAACATCATTTTCCTTTTCACAGGCCTTGCTCTCCTTCCTCCAAAAGACATGACCAGTCACTTGATTTAAGAATTTTTTAAAATTCTTTTCAAAAAGACAAAAATACCAAAAAGATTAGAAGGATCTTCTCTAAAAGAGAAAGGCTAAATAATCTCACACTTGAAGGCCTTCCCTCATTTTTTTCCTTGATTTTTTTTCCCTGTGTCAATAGAAACAGCATACAGAAACGATTGCATATGCAGATCAGAGCCCCTGCAGTGAATACATGCACTGTGCAGTTCACTGGTGCCTGCAGGATAGCGCTTCAACAGTACCCCCCTTATGTACTTTGGGGGGGATATTACATCAGAGCATCTGTAAATGTTTGCTTTTGGGTTGAATACTTGCTGAGGGAGAGCTGTGGAATGTTTCACTTAAATCAAGTTTAAATAGATATGACTATTTTAAAGGAAAAGAAAATGGAAGCAGGGGAAAAAAAAAGAGCAGAAAATATTTCTTTCAGTGTATTGTTGGGAAAAATGTTAGCATAATGAACAAAATTCACTGCAACAGCAAAGAGAGCTCCTATTGAATTAGATTAAGGTGTTTTTTAATCCATCTCTGGAAATCATGGGCCAACAGGAGATGCTCCAGAGAAATAGAAGAAATCCAAGATAAGTAATTATGTGGTAGATAACACCAGGTATAGTAGTGTGCTTACAATAATTAGGTTTAATGAAAACCTGTATTTATATACACCTTCCAAAGTGATAATTTTTTTTTGCATGATGGCTAATTTGATATATAGATATTATTATCACAGCATTAGGAATCTGAATACTTTTTATTTTTATATAAGACAGCTGTAGCCTTTGACTCAATTCTATGATGTCACTGCAAGGTCCTAACCATGCCTTCTGTGAAAGAATGTATCAACATAGTAACAGAATTCAATCATGCAATGACATTTTAGAATGCTGCTCAATTCTTTTCAGAATTAAAAAGTAAGTCTTACAATGCCTTCAACAGAGAATACAAAATTAACTGCATTTAGTATTCACAACATTATTTTTTCATCCATATGATCTTAAGTGTGAACGAAGAAAGTACTCTGGAGCACAAGATGACCAGGAGTAAAACACTGCTATGTTGAAAAAAGAAGGAGGAATTTCATGCTTGGTAGAAAACAACTATTTGAACTGAACTTGACTTCTAAAGCTTTTAAGGATTGGCCCTAAATCAAGCCAAAACTGTTTATAAAGCTTTGCTAAATATTTAAGACTATGGACTTCATCCAATGCCCCATAAAATAATTGGGACCATCCTAAATCCTTTACTTGCCCTATTTCAGCCATATCTATATGAAAACTCTAACTGGTTCCAGCACATGAAGGAAAAACAGCAAGCATTTGAGAGTGATGAGGTAGATTATTTCTGTCACTTAAATCACTTTGCATAATTTCACAAGAGCACACAATTAAACTAAATTTTTAGAGGAAATGAGGAGACTAAAAATAGAGAACATGATTCCAACAAAGTTTCAAAAACAAATGTATGCTTTGAAAATCCTGACAGGCACTAACTTTTGACGCTTTCATATGTGAAACATATCTGCACAGAACTGACTTTCCTCCACATCATGTTGTCTTTTGCTAATATTATTATTGCTATGCTATTTACTTTTCTGCTAGTGGTCTTTTGTAAATCCAACTCGTTTGGAATAATGTCATACAGTCTGAAAGCATGCACATACTTCTTTTGAACTTGAAAGTGTGAGTAAGAAGAGGCAGGACAAAAAGAATCAGAAAAAAAAAAAAAGAAACAGCCAAACAAAACTGCTCCTAGAGCTATAGATTGGAAACTTTATTTTCTCTATAGATTTTGAGTGAGAGTTCAGGAAACTACATGTGAGAGTTGAGGGTGAAAGGATGCATAGCACACAAGAATCATCAAGAGTGACCTAAAGAAATACTAAAGTGAATATAATATACCAGATCAGTTTCAAACTCAAATCTCTGATAGCCCTCCCAGTTTTCTAGAACTGAAAGTTGTTTAATGCAGAATACCTTCTTAACATTAGAGAAAAAAAGTTCAACCATTTAAAAACAAATGGAACATTTTTAGTGTCCTCTGTACATCCTAACTCTGTAGGCCAAAGCAGTCTATGAAGCTTAAGTTATTCCAAGCAGTCCATTAAAATAAAACTAGGTGAAAAACTGTTAATAAATAGTTTTGTATCTATGAGATTATTCCAACTGAATTTTGCTTCCAGAACATCAATATGGGCAGTGCTGTGATTCAATAAACCTGTGTCCTCTAGCTTGAACTGTGCAAGAAGTTGAATCAATCTGTATCATAATCACGCTCCAAATGATAGATTGTTTCTGCGTCTGAGTTTCTCCCGTCAAGAATATTTTGCAGAAGAGGAGAATGAGTACTTTGAGAGATAAATCCGATAGAGATAATAATTCATATGTATTTAATCTGATCTCCATGCATTATAAGACTTTACTACTGCATCAAGAACAGCTTTTTGTAAGAAAGCAATTCACTGTACTGAGAAGCATCTAAGCCACTAGGGAATGATTATCAGCTTCCACATACAGAAATGCTAGCTAAGGGGTGGAAACTGTAGGCACTGAGACTCCAAGTATCACTTTGGAGACAGAAGTTCCACACCAGCTGTTATCCAAGGACCACACATTAGCACATATTAGCAACTAGTGCCAAATAATCTTAATCCAGACAGCAAGTGGTATCCGAGTTCTATGTTGATGTGTGTGTTCTGTACCCATCAGTTCTACACTGATGAGTTACCCAAGGTAGTTTCAGAGCTTTGAGAGAAGCTTGAGGCCAGCTGAGAAGCTCACTGTACACTCATTTCCAGCAATATATTTAACTAGATATTTCCTTAAAATACATTTTTCTTCAAGACTGCTGGTCCTCCTAGCAGACCCTTATGGAGTACTGTGCCTAAATTAACATGAATACCTGCCTAATAGTACCTAGAACAGGACATGATGCGTGCAGGTTCTCTGAACATATGCCTTGTGTTTGGGGCAACTTTGGGAATGATGTAGCAAAAGAATATCCATTTTGGCATCCTGGATCCTGTCCTTAGGCAACACAAGATGATTCATATATAAAATTTCCAGAGCAGGAAATGAGTAATCCTGCAGACATAACGCTCCACATTAGCCTAGATTCTAACTGTTAGAAATTGTTTTAGGCTTTAAATCACCTACATTAAAATTTTGCCCTGCAGTTTTGGAAATAATTAGTGATATTTATGTATTGGTTCTTAGTAATAGGCTTTCAGCATGGGAAACTTTTAATACAGTTTGTGAGAGAAATGAAAAAAAAAAATCTGTGGCTGTGTTTCTTAGCATGCTTCTCGAATGTTTGAACTAAATGAAAATTGTACTGAATGTGCTCCTCATTTTTTCCTTTGGAGCAATCATTCAGAGGGCTAAGCACACAACTTGTTTGGAAAAATTATGGGGAAAACAAAGGCACAAAAAGATCCAATGTTCCTCAGCAATGACTTCTTTTCCCTTACAGCTGTCAGCATTTTAAAACTGCTGAAAAAGGAGCCCTCACCATCCTGTCCATACCTGGGCTCTGCTTCCACCTCCTGCCTTTGTCAGCAGCAATACGTGACAGTGAGCCATGCTGGGGAATTAAGGGGACAGGAATGCATTCTCTGAGCTACTCTTTCAGCTGGACTGGTTAGCTGATCTCCTAACCATGCCAACACACTCACACTGGCACAGGAAAGAAGCAGAAACTGGACAGGAGCAAAGAAGTGGAGGGCAAGACCATCCACCCTCTCTAACTGCAGGTGGAGTCAGTGGGGTTTAAGTCTTTAGCTAAAAGATCCCAATGTTACTGTCCAGGAACTTTCTAGAGATCTAAGAAATCCTCCTATCAGAAACAAGAAAGTATTAAATATTCCAGTATCCTTCTGTGGTAGGCAAAAATAGAGGAGCTTGGAATGCTTTTCATTATGTTTAGTGCTACATTTTAGAAATATATGAAGAGGTTACTGAATCACATCCAAAAAGCCTCCCTTCAAGTTACACGATTTTTGCTAGAATTAGATTCCATATTCCTGCTGCTTAAACTTCAGAACCAAATTCATTGATTTGAAATATTTAGATGAGTGGAAGATTTTTCCAGCCTCACCATTATCTTCTCTGTTATATCTGTTATCCAGCAACAGTTATATGATGGACAGAGGTAAAATTCTATCATGATCTTTAAACTTATATACACAAGTATTTGATATCTGTATGATGTCTAGAGGATTCTACTTCATTCTCAGTTGGGGTGGGGAAGTTGTGGGTTTCATTCCATTTCTGAAGAAATTTGTGCTCAGAGTAGTCTATAGGATTCACTCTCTTAGTGTCCATGAAATTTTCTCCTATTTATTTCTCCTCATGCATTTAAAAGAACAGCAGTTTGACCAGGCTAGGATCGGCCTGGTCCCAGACTTAGTATTCTTGTTCAAATGTATGCTGATTTTCACACAGAGCTAATTAATGGTGCTTAACTCATTGGCAAAACAAGGACAACAATGATAAGCTATTTGGGTAAAATAATTTGTGTCACTACTATAAAAGTACCTGAACAGTTCTAACCTCCTTTTGGCTTTGACACAAAGCAAAATTAATAATCATGAGGAAAGATTTGCCTGTGCTCTGACTCAAATTTAATATAGCATAGTGGCAGCATTTGCCCATATGGACTTTAAGAGAAGCCAATACTTTAAAACATCATTAGTACTTTTTGCTCTTTCTGCACCATCTCTGCTTCTGATCCAAAAGACATCATTTCTCCATCCCTATCTCATGGCAAAAGCCTAAATGGGCTGAAAAGAGAAACGCACTAAAAAGTGTTGCCAAGTATCAATCTACCTAAAGGTTTAATGTGTTTCTCCTCATCCTTGCTTTCCTGTAACCCACCCACCTGCAGTTTCTCCCTGTAATCACAGCCCACAATTCTTTGAAGCTGCTCTGAAATGGCACCTCAGTATCTTCAGTGTCTCATACACAAGTGCATTTGTAAAAAAGAAATAACTCTCAAAATGCATTTAAAATGCATCCAGGTAATTTCTAGAAAGGTAAAAGTTGCAACCACATGCTTAGTTCAAACATCTGATCAAATACATGCTTTGCAGTGGAGCCATGAGTAAGACAAGCAGTATGATCGGCCTGAAAGAACTGGTTTAGTGCAAACCACACAATGTCTTGCCTCACAAGACACAAGTTTCAAGCAGAGCCATTTGCCTGTCTGTGAATCTCACTGAGTAATTTCTTTCACTGGCGTCAGTATCAATTTTCTTAGAGCTGTGGTTCTGTACTCTTACACATCCAATTCAAATTCATCCTGAAATTGTGATCCATAGTCTGTGGTGACTCAGTCACATTTCAGAAGGATGGTCCCCTCCCTCCTCACACTGCTGGGAGTGTGGGTGCTGCAAATCCGTGATAGTCAAGTAGCCTGGCTGGCCAGCACAGAGTAAGCAGGCTGATATTTGTACCTCCTGCCCAATTCTTGCTTCTGTCAGCAACATCTCTAAACCAGTCCTTTACTTCTTGAAAAGAAATCTTTGAACTACATTTAGGCATGGCACAGAAAGGAAAGGACATTTCTTCCTACTGGCCTGAATATACTAATGCTAGTCACAACCTAGACATGAAAGAACAAATTACAGTAACAGATGTCCATATATCACTAAGGTGACTTCCCTCCCTATTTTTATTTTTTATTAAAAATGGTGAGTCTAAAAAGTCAAAACAAAATTTAAAAAAAAAACCCAAACAAAAACAACCAAAAACCCTGCAGCATCTGTCTCAGCAGAGTTCAAGCTGGCTGACAGTTCCTTACACTGAGAAGCTGAGAATGATGCCATAATTAAAATTTCATGAACAAGACAAAAATGTATTTTACTTCCGAGAACTGTTATGGAAGTATATAGAGAAAAATGGAATATGGTAATATTATTTTATCCCTGGCCCTGAATTTAATGATTAAACTTAAGAATCCTGAATGAAATAATTGTTAGGAACACCTCATAACTTAATTAATTATGAGTGTCATCTCTGTTAGGCATGGAAGCAGGTATAAACCATTTCAAGTGAATGCATGGCTATTGGCACAACACCACTCCATGTTCTCATTTGTCTGGTGACTGAGGACTAATTCTTTCTGTCCTTCTCACAAAATTTAAACTTAACCCAATTAATTTTCAGTCTAGAAAGGAATAAGCAGGAAAAAATGAGTAATCATTTTCAAGACAAAGAAAAAAAAGTAATGGCACAGTCAGAAGCATCTTACTGGCACCTATTTTACTTTTCATATTTTTTTTGTATAACATGCATTGCTTTTACTGAATTTCAGTCAGCTCCATGGGAGACAACACCATCCGTCTTATTTCATCTTTTAACAAGGACTTGATGAGGTGACACAGGACTGATTCTTAAAAACACATTACCTGTTATGTGAGGCATTGTGTGACAGGGAGAACTATCTCTGTGACAGGCACCTGACAGCAGATTTGTTGATTTCATGGTCACTTCATTTAAAGTAACAACAGGGTGAAATATGCCATCTGATAATCTGTTTGAATGTTGACTGTGAAAAGCACTTAACATTTCTGCCAGCTACTACTACTACTACAGAATCTGTTCTTCAATATGTGCAGTTTTACCACCCTCTTTAATAATTATAAGTCGGAAACACTTATCCTAGATTAAAGGAGGGGGAAGGAAGAAAAAGAACTTTAAAGAAGTCACCTAGGAAGTCTGACACTGCAGTCTGAAAATAAGAAGATTCAAAATTTAGGGCATGTCACACAGTGAGACTATTGTCTGCAAGACACCTGGCTGTTTGCAGACAACTGCTGCACCTGCATTGCATAGGTGATTTTAGGAGAGATATGTAGCCTTTCTCAATCAGTTTCCTTCCATGTGAAAATTTAATCCAGATACTTAAAACCAAACATCTCCCTGCTTAATTTTCACTATCAGGTAATGATAGCATAATGATAAAAAATAATAACTTGTTTCAGGAAGGGATTACACTGAATTTGATACTACCACTCAGGACAAAATTTTGCTTATGTATTGGCATGACAGAAATTAAAAAAAAAATTATTAAAGCTTCACTAATTATTTAGATGCTGAGCTTGTGACACAATAAACCACAATGCCACAAAAAGCTATTATCCACTGTTTAGTGACTGAATTTCTGAAACCCTTGTTTGCTTTCAAACAAGTTTGGGATAGGCACAGATAGCTCTAGATTAATCTGGCAGCCCTGAAAGTTACATCAAAATCTGTCCTTAAACAGAGACATTGTCATATAAAAATGCATGGCATGCACAAACTACAAACTCTTAATTCAAGTAGGGCTAAATGAGACAAATTCTAACAAATCAGCACTGTACCCCTATCGTAATTAACATGTACTCACACATTGAACTATCTTGTTGATTTATGCTAACCTCCACGAAACCTGATGAAGAAATACCTTGAATCGATGTGATTTAAGCATTTAAAACCACATTAAATATGAACCAGAAGCAGGCTGGTTAAAATTTACACTTTCTCTGAAAGATTTTTGACACATTCAGTGCTTGTGAAAGCTGAGGGGATGACGGCCCTAGTCAAATACAGTTGAGTGAGCAGACTGCAAGCATCCCACATTCCACCTCCAGTGCAGTTCAACCGTGACGTGGAGGGACCTGCCTTCCTTTTACTTTCCTCCTCACACTCACTTTTATTTACTGTCTTGTAAATATTTTATTAACTAATTCCTGCTGTTGCTAAGTGGGGTTTTTTTGGGGCTTCTAATATTTCGCTACACAGCTTAACTTAAATTCACCTAGTCTTTCTATTTAAAAATAAAAATTCTGACAAGTTGACAGTCAACGACTGTAGCAAGTATCTTATTCCTAATATATGAAGATATTATCAGAACCATTTTATATGAATTTGTTTATCTTTAAATCCTCTTTACTCAGGAAATAACCTAAGGGGTTCAGGCTTCCATCTCCTGGGATCACAGCAGTGGCAGCAGAAGCATGTATTTGAAAACTTCAGTGTGGGTTATGAATGTTGTTTTTATAATCAGAATATTCTGCATGTTCTTTTGTGGCACTGCCAACTCCAATGTTTCCTGCTAAACTTCAGCTACATTAGAAATAATGATCTATAGTTATTTTGTTAAAATAGCTACTGTCAGATTTAAATCCAGTAAATTAAAAAAAAAGAAAAAAACCAAAAACAAACAATGGAGCACTATCAGGTGCTAAACCAACCCTTGAGACCCACTTGCCAATTTCTGTCATTCTAAAACCATATGCTTTTTTTTTTTTTTTTAAGAGTGGCATTTGTCCTTTCTGTTTCTGCAAAAGCCTCACAGAAACAAACGAAAAACAAGGCATAGTAAGAGCTTTCTGAGCAAAAATAGCTTTCAAAAGTGCCTAAGAGAAAAGTAAAGAAACCAGGAAGAATACATCAAAAGGGGAAAATGGTTTATTTCTTAATCTATTTCACTTAGAGTGCTCTCTGGAATTACATAAAACTCTACTGAAAGAAATCCCCAACATCTATAGGAAAAAAAAAAATCTGTTCAGAGTTCTAGTGTGCTCCGTGAAACAGACATTACTTTGAGGCATGGAATAAACTGCCCTGTGGCTGAGCTCTTGGGGTGGTTGATGGCTGCTGTGAGTTGCATCATGCCCTGTCTGGGCAGGAAGCCAGCACCACTGTCCAAGCGAGGTCACTCACGTGCACAGACACCTTCTGGTGGCACCGGTCCAGCCTCCGCTGTGCCTGCCACACTGCCCCCCTTCCTCAGCTCCCTTTGAGGAAACCCTGATGGATCCACCCCAAACTGCCCCAGATCCTCACTTGATGCAGCACACGAGCCATGGCAGCACCACTATACACGTACATTTCCCACCCCTAGAACTGTCAGAACTGTGCTGTTACTCAGCTGTGGAGGAAAGTCTAGACTAAATTAACTTGACTGACCAAATTGGAATTGTGCTCCTTGTCAGACTCAGTGGGAAAATATGCAAACTATGTTTACAGGCTTGTTAAGCATAAAGCCATTAAAAGTCATATACCCAGTAGGTTTCACAACAATGACAAAGAAAACCAGCTGCCTTTATGAAATACTGCTAGCTGTCCGCTTTACCTTCCCTGGTGTTAAACTCTTAGTATGAAGTCTCCTTCTACCAGGAGGAACAACATTTGGCTTTATATTACCAAGTTGTAGAATTCATCACTTTCATCTCTCTGCCATCTGCAGGATATTGAAAATGAAACGAAAACAGAACAGGATTTTTAACATGAGGGGAACACCTGATGTATGAAGTTATTTAAGCCCCAGGAATGTGTGGTATTGCACATTCTCACTGTCACAGCCTTTGCTGAAAAGGATTTCCCTGACCTTTTCTCTAACCAGCAAACAAATAAGCCCTATCTCTCAGCAGGAGAGAGCACTGCTCCATTAGATCATTAAGCAGTTCTATTCAGACTATCCCAGTCTCCTGTCCTTGGCCCTGAAGAAAGAGCTGGCACTGGTCCAATCAGTCAGATAGAAGGAAGGCAAATGTGCTTTCATATGGTACAGCTTGAAATGTCACAGCAGGATGAAAGTCGTGGAACAGACAGCAGTGAGGAAAAGATGTGGTGCTACATGAGGGGTAGTGTTCCAACAAGGAAAGGCTGGTGTTTCAGTCTGCCAAACAACGTAATGACTCATCCAGGCAGAAAAATATTACCACCATGGGAATATTTGGAACGTCTCAGTCTGAGAGTAATTAGGGACTAAACTACACCGGCATGCTTCAGTGATGAAATGAGAAAATAAGCAATACCTCTGTCAAGTTCTGATTGGCGAGTATTAAATGAATATGGGTTTCTATCAAATCTGACCACAAACTAGTAACTTGCAGCAGATTGTCAGAACACAGTAATATTTCCACTTTCTCATAAAATACGATGGCACAAAAAACCTGGTGAAGTGAAAAATGTTACAGTTGGCAGTAAGAGTTTTAAGGAAAATCATTACCATGATTATATAATTTAATCCTTGTAACAGGCATTTGCACATAGCATTTTCAACCTCTAATTACTCTGTCTGCAATGAAATAAAAAAGGGTAAGAAGTGGATGGGCAAAAGCAGCAAATGCTGACAGTTTCATTTTATTAATAACTACTGTATACAAATCACAAACTGAAAAGCACAAATGTTTAATGAATATAGGTAATGGAATTATTGTACTACTTATTGGTTGTAAAAGTGTAAATACTTTGGCAAGAAGGACAAATGTTAATTTTTATTCTTTTGTATTTCCAACTTGTGCACAATTTGTATTCATTAAGCAATGCAAAAGGCCTTTTTTTCTTTATAATTGTAAAGTGACATTATAATTAAATTGTATAACCTCAGCAGCATCTGCAATTTAAAGGATCACTTACAAGCTGGCTGGACAAAGTGCACCACATTAAGCCACAAACTGAGTTACACATCAATAACCCTTCATTCCAGTGGCTGGGTCAGAACCTCAGCAACATGAAGGAAGAAAAAAAAAGATTATTCAGAGTAAAAAGGTTTAGAAGGTCAGAAGCAAAACCGCTTACAAGATCAAAATTCCCAGGATTCTTTGACTGCATACACAGAAACCTCCTGTGACACCTGTTTGACTTCTTTCGTCTGCATGGACACTTGTAGTTCAGCTGAACTAAATGCAGCTCCCAAATTAAAAGGAAGGGCAAACACAAATTACCTCTCTGCACAATATGAACAACCCCCATTAGACTAGCTTAATAAACTCTAATAGATGTATAGCTTAATACAATATTCAGCTATTGACATAAACATAAATATAAATTTCAAAGAAAATAACCTACTTTAGTAAAATTACCTGTGCAATAAAAATTAATGAACTCCAAATGATTCTGCACATCTCCACCAAATTGCATTTTCAGGCTCACATCTTCAGGACATGCTGGGTGGTTTGATGCATTCCCACAATTCATCTTCCTGCTAAGCCAATTTTAATTTAAATGCAATTAAAGGCTCAAAATGAACATTATGTATTAGATAAAGCCTTGAATCTGCAGACTATCATAAATATGATTTTCAGAAAAATTAATTACAAGCCATTAGGGTACAAGTCATCTTACTGCAAATGTTGAGTTAAACTGCAGAATCAGTTTGTTCCTTCCATTAAATGTTAAATACTGATTTTAAGCTTTGCTCCAAGTTAATAGCAGAAGGTCAGCATAAAAGAAAAAATGTTTCTGAAATAATACTCAGAGATACTGGAGACTTATCAAACCACATTAATTGAAAAAAATGTATTCTCTCTAAATGCTTAGTGACAATTAGCTTCTAATGTACTTTTGGTCAACTTAAAATAGCAATAAAACTCTTCACATTCCCCTTGTGCTTCTGCAGAAGTTACAGTTGGTGTTCAAATGCTTCAAACAAAAAATCCAGGTAGGGGGTGTGTTTTTGTCTTACCAGTAACCCCACAAAGCACACGAGATATCTGCACAAGACACACCATAGACGTGGTACACAGAACCAAGAAAGCCAGCTAAGAATGCTGTCATTTGCTCTGAGGTGGAGCCTGTGGATTCACTACCACCCCAGCATTCAAGGAGTAGCTGTGGAAAATGGTATGAATTTTGGACTTAGAGATCTGCTGAAATCACAAAGGCATCTTTTTAGATGCTCCTGAAGAAGATTCACAAATGTTCCTGTATTTCCTAGCAATGATGATGCAGGATTTATGCATTCTAACTTTTTCCTATAGGCTTACAGAAAAATTTCTACGTACCTATATACTAAGAAGGATATAGAACACATAAGTGTTTCAAAAATAGAGGAAAAGGAAATTGTATGTTGTGTATAATATATTTCAAAAATTATTTAGCATTGTAGACAAAGATATAACCATGCCTCTCAGAGTTAAGAGCAGTTTTTCCAAATTCATGACTTCTGAATCTCACTGCTAGCTGTGTTCTGTAACAACATCCTATAGTTACTAAGTTCTTCTTGCCAATAGTAACCTCAATAGATTCAAAGGAAAACTGTGCTTAATTCCCATCTCCCAAACTGACATATTTTATACACAATATGTCAAAACTCTGCATTTTTCATTAACTTCTGTTCTATCATTAAACAGAAAAGCAACGACACGGTTGGAGAAATTCAGCCATTAATCTCATAATAATTGCTTATAAATGTTCATGCTACACTGACAAGCTGAATGCATCTCATGTAGTTGAGGGTGTCAAGGTAACTTTAAAAAATAAATCTTTATTAAATCACAGCTTTCTTTTCTGACATTATTCAATTTAGGCATGAGCACTGAAACTCACACCTTCATCATCTGCACACTTGATTCAACTTAATTTTATCTATTTGAATATCAAATGTTTCAATATTCACCTCTACATGCAGGCCCTCCTCCAGCTGTTAACTACTCCAGCCATCCAGGGGACTGTATGTGTTTGCTTCAATCCATTTATTGTCTTTTGCTTGTCTACATCTATCCCTAGACACTAATGTACTCACCTCTAGATATTAGTAGATAACCTCTGTGCAGTGGGAGTTTAATGGAATATCTGGCCATCAAGCTGGATGAATGTTATTTTGAACTTCATAATTTAAGGGCATTCGTATAACATTCTCTAATTTCAAGGAAAGTGGAAAGCTGTTAGATTCTGCAGGTATTATTAAGATGCTTTGTATGCGTATGGAACCTTAAACAATTAACTTTGGCAGACAGCAAAACTTCTATAAAATGAAATCTATTATATGCATTGACAGTTTCAAAAATGAAAGCAATGATTAGGGCTAATGAACATGGAAGACAGGAAGGAAGGAAGGAAGGAAGGAAGGAAGGAAGGAAGGAAGGAAGGAAGGAAGGAAGGAAGGAAGGAAGGAAGGAAGGAAGGAAGGAAGGAAGGAAGGAAGGAAGGAAGGAAGGAAGGAAGGAAGGAAGGAAGGAAGGAAGGAAGGAAGGAAGGAAGGAAGGAAGGAAGGAAGGAAGGAAGGAAGGAAGGAAGGAAGGAAGGAAGGAAGGAAGGAAGGAAGGAAGGAAGGAAGGAAGGAAGGAAGGAAGGAAGGAATAAAAAAAGGCCACAAACTTTCTTCACAAAGATAAAGCTGATGTAAGTCTACACCTCAGTCCTTCCCAAAAACCCCTCCGAATATTATTTCTATTGGGATATTCTGCAATTTTCATATTTTAATGTATGTTATCCAGAATCCCTGACTAGTGTTCAGGATTTTATTTCTGAATCTTTTATCATACACAACTTTAAGAATAAGAGATTCAGAAGGCTGATCAGGGTTCACTACCATCATTGGGGATTTTACATTGACTTCAGTGTGCTGGACATCAACTTGTTAGTATAGCCAGCCTGAGAGCAATTAATCTGCACATACCATCAAAAACACGGAACACCATGCAGTCCTCTTTACCCTTTCTGGTATATTTCTGCAAGTTAGCAAAGACCAAGTTAAAAATACGTATGTTGAAACCTGAAGTGAAACATTTAGCTTGCCTCAGTAGGATAGGCACTTACAGTTGGGATGTTCAAGCTAAAAGGAAGGGCAAACACAAATTACCTCTGTGCACAACAAAATCAAACCCACCAGGCTGGGTTATAGCACTCTGTTTGGGACAGGGTAGTCCTTTTCACCACAAGACTTGTAACTCAAAGCTTAGAAGCATGGTATCCATCACTGATGGTAAAATACCCTGTACAGCAAATCCAAGGTGAAAAGCAAGAGAAGGGGGTTACTGCATTCACCAGTGAGATGGCCCTAACTCTGCAAGACAAATGCATAGCCATGCTATGGAGGATGTAAGAGAACATTCCAGAATTTATACAGTGAATAAAATAAAGATCCAGTGAGCTGTTGTCCAGATTCTCAAACAAAACCCCCTTTCACTGTCTCGAGCTTTCTGCTGTTTGCCATTAGATTTTTCATTTCCAAATAACTCTGCAACTAAACAGGTGTAAAAAGTCAAACTCTGCCAAGCTTGGCTGCCCAGGAAGCTGTTGAAACCATGAGGTTCCCATGCAGAACACGGTCTTTGTGACAGCATGAGCTCACTCTGAATAGCTGTTTGTTCAGCGATGTGCATGTTAATGAATGCATTGTTCATTGTTATCATAGAATGCTATTCAGGGTTTCACACAAACATTAATAAAGGTATTTTCTACATCTTTTTCACCACAAATTTAAAAGACTTTTATATTTGCATCATTCTGGTCACTGCTTCTTACCAGCTCTTAGGAAAGTGGTCCTAACCCAATTCTCTAGCCATTCCTATGTCCCTTTTTCATTTTCTGTTTTCAGTATATTAATCAATTCCTACTTTCATTGTAGTCTGAATGCAAAACTCAACCCTGTTTATGCCAAGACTCCTGTTAAATTCCAGTCCCATGCTGCAGTCTAATCTGCCTTCAGATCCATCCTATTTTTCAGCAGTTTTCTTAGAAATAAAAATTATCTTCCTTCCCCCCAAAACTTTATCTTCCTTACCTTTCTTTGAAAGGCTGAGAAACGTCATGATAGATATTTCTGATGAACTTTAACACTGTTTTTCCCCAAAAAATCTTGAGATTTCTGTTTATCCATAAATATTACAGGAACACACACTCAAAATCATCATAGCTTCCTAAAAGACCAGGATATTCTTGAAAAATACCCTATGTCTCATGAAATTTTGTAGTCCTGAGATTAGACATGGCACTGTAGTTACCTAACTCTTACTAGGATAAAAGAAGCTCCCCTCTAAATCACCATAATAATAATATTTTAACCTTTGCCTAAGGTTTGAGCAAGATGTACATACACTGTATGCTTAAACAAAAGAATTTCAGAGGCAGCTCTCCCAGAACAGTGATTGGATTTAAAATAGTTGTTTCTTTAATGAATACTGAAGACCAGAGCTAGTTGCAATAGTTTCCTCAAGCTCCTCACAGTCAAAGAGTGCAAATTTTGGGGTCACTGAAATACCACAATTTTTTTTTGAAAATGATAAAAGATGTGCAATATTGCTTTTCATGTTCAGGTATACTGATGTACATGAGTTTATGTGGGGTTCTGCCAGGCTGATTTGTTTTAATTTTCTAGAGAAACATTTGTTTCTTCTATTTTGTGAACATCTATATGAGACCATTTCAGTAGGTTCACAAAGCAAAATTTTAAAAAATAAATATATGAAGCTGTTTAAAGTAAACATAAAAAGTCTCAAGATATTAAATATATGAGCAAAAAGTAAGTTCTGTCATCTGTTCTGTAGGTGTAAGTTGGGATCCACAAAGGCACCCACTGCTTAGCTCACGTATTTGCCTAGACAACTTTAAAAGTAAGACTTTTCTCAAGACCTTCCTGAAATCACTCAGCTGTGTGAGGGCTCTTTTGACATGTTTCATAGCATTATTTTCCTTTCAGCGGGGGACTGTATCATTCCCACACACATACATGTGTTGGCTTACTCAAAAAAGAGCTTAAAAGCAGTATTTCATAATGGGACATATAGAACTAACAAACACAAAATGATGAAGCAATCATCTGCTGACGTCTGTTTTTGTTGCTAGGATTTCAGATGACTTCTGCTTCACAAACAATTTAAATAATAAAGACATTTACTTGATTAAAATCTGTACTGTTTCCACACCAGAAATGACCCATTTCCACTTAAAAATTCTTCCTGGTTTTGAAATGTATGCATTTTACTTGTCTACTAATCCTACATAAAGCTTGGTATTGTGGAGTTAGCGTATTTCCTTTCAGGAACAGTGCAACTCAGTAAGTTTTCTGTACTGTGAAGAGAAAAATAATTCCCTTTGGGGGAAGATGATACACTAGTAGAGAACACTGCTTCCCTTCCCAAAACTGTAAATATCTCATGGACTGTTCAGAGGACTAGCGAGGAAATATATGAGGAGATAGTCTCCAGCAGAGATTATCGCTCAAGAGAGGCAATTCTATATTGGAACAGAAAATACAGGGCATTGCTGATGTTGAAAACAGCTATGGAGAATAGCATTTAGGAAAGAAAATATTGGAAAATAACATTTACAAAATCACGTAACTTCTAGTGCTACACATCAAAGATATTCTCACTTGACAGTGGTTAACATGAGCCTGGTGAACATTCAGCTGTGGTGGTTTAACACCAGCCAGAAATCAAAGTCCAAATAGGTCACTCCCTTCTCCCTGCCCCTTCCAGTGAGAGTGGGACTAAGGTGGGTTGAGATGACAATTTACTGAAAGCAAACAGCAATGGAACAAAAAGCACACAGTGACAACAGCAGTATCAATAACAACAGTATACAAAAAGAGGAAGTGCTTTACACACAAAAGGTGCTCACCACCTTGACTTAGTGCCACATGGCCGCTGGGACAAAGACAAGGTGGTGGATGCTCCCCTGAGGCTGCACCACCAGGAAAGAGGCAAGGTGGCAGGGCTCTCATGGCTAGTGCTGCCTGTTCCCCAGCCTGAGACAACAGAAAATGATGAGCAAACTCCTGAAAGCTGGATTGTTTGTGCCACAACAACTGCTTTTTTCCAGGTGGCTGTGCTTGGCTGTGGCCTGCAGTACTCAGCTCACCTCTTTTCCTGGCGCCCCAGCTCTGCTGCATGTCTGTTCCCCTTTGGCTGCCTCCCCCAGCTGGCTCTGCTGGGCTGGGACACACTGCTGCTGCTGCTGCTTTTCTCAGAGTGGGGCGTGCACCCTGACGGGCTCAGGCCCTTCGCCACTGTTTTCTCGTCTTGGGGCTGCACTTGTGACTCAGCAGCGTTTGCCACCTTCAAAGCTATGTTCTCTGAGGACCACAAAGGCACTGGCAGTGGAGAGAGAGGGCAGAGTACACAGGGGCTGGTCCTAGCAACATCTCCAAGGAAGAGAGAGAAACAAACTGCTGGAATTCTGGGGTTCACTCACCTTATCCACCCTCCCCCAGCACCAGAACCACAGCCCCAGTGATGTCTGAAGATACAGAATAGCAACCTGGCCACTGGCACGTGGCGCTCAGCTTCCACCCCTCTCTGCAGCCAGGACATCAGCCTGCAGGGCAGAGGCTGGTTTCCTCTCAGAGCCACCATCGGCACTAGGAATGCTATTAAAACCCCGGGATGAGAATTCACATGAAATGAAGAGTACTAAAGTTACACACAGACATTAGAACAAACGAGATGAGAATCACGATGGTTGCACATGACAACTGTAATTAGAGACTAGACATTCTCCATTCCTTTATGGAATTGCAGCAATCATTCAGGTTGGATGGGACTATGGAGGTCAACCAGTCCAATTTGCTCCAAGCAGAGCCAGCATTAAATTCAGAGCAAGTCAACTAGACATAAAATTGTCATTAAGCCCTACAAAACACACAACAGTAATAGTTTGACACAATACCTTGAGGTAAGCAAGGAAACAAAACCTTTTAAGTCATAGAAAAAATTACCTAAATTCTTCTTAAATTATCCTTCTTGTGCCCAGATAGTTAAAAGGTTTATGTATTCCAGACAATGTAAGGACTGCATAGAAGAGTTAAAAAAGAGTAATTCTGTTATTTCAAAACAAAACGTTTTCAGGACTTACAGTAAGTTCTCCTATGAGTCTTTTATCTCTTCCATCCTAGTCTACAGGTTTAATTTCTCTCTCTGTGGTTGGTTAACCTGTCCACGTCAGCACTTACATAACCCTGTAGCAAGAACAGCAAAATACCTCAACTACAGATATATGTATCCTCATAATTTCATTGAGGGGTACTGAAATATTATTATCCACATTTACTGACAGAGACCAAGACAAGGACAGATTAACAGATTTGTCCAAGGTCATTCAAGAACTAGGAACAAAGTTATATCTCTTAAATTCCAGTCTAATGCTTACACCCTCAAGCTACTACTCTTCTTTCTAAAACAAATCTGTTGTCTTTGTTTTCTATATATTTGCCTCAATGGTATGCTTATCTTTCTTTCAGTGTGTAATATGCCCTTTTCCTAGCTTCATCACATCTTCCTTACCCGTTGATCTAATCCTTACTTGTATTCGTGATTGTTTCAGCTACCAAGAAGTCACTCTTCCTTTTCCCTCTTTCTCTAACATAATTTTCCTTGCATATAAGGTTACATTTTGTCTGCATGTCTCATACACAACACACTGAATCATCTAGTGCCTGGGATATGATCTCAAAGGCTATCTCATATATTATCATGTCATTACATTAGTTTGTAATTCAGTAGTATGTAATCAGCTTCCAAAGTGGTCAAGTCTGAAAAGTCATTACTGCTTCAGGCCTCTAAACCTGGCCCAAACTGAAATGGGCTTACACTTGAGGTCTGCCCTTATAAACCCCATGAATACAACTGGCTCAACCACCTGGTTGTGTGAACTCAAGCACATCTTCAAAAGCTAAACAGGTACAGCCAGGAGAGCCCATACTTTTAGCAGCTTCATTCACCAGGTGCCTGGCTTTCTACCTGCTCAGGTGGATTTTGAGTGGTTTCCTTTATTTTCAGATCAGTGTGTCAAAGACTTTTAGGATAACTCCAGCTCATTAAAGGACCACTATTCCTGCAAGAGTGTCATGCACTCTTACACCTCTTGGCAACCTTCAGCAACATCAGCCAGAAAGAAATACCATGTCCTAAAGATCAGACTAGACAAAGCCTACTGATGGGCTCCAAACAGTTTTTCTGAAATTTGTGCTAGAATAATTTGTGTGGAAAACGGGATGTCAACAACAGCTCTTAGCTGTTTCATAGCCCCTGCCCCCTGAAGATTTACCAACCTAAGCAACAGAAATGATGCATCCATAAAAGAGAAACACATACCCTGAGGAAATACAAGTATCAGGTAACATTCATTTCAGATTTTTTATTGCATTGCACATATGCACTGTCCTGTTTGTCCGCTGTATAACAAAGTTCAGCCTCTGGATAGAAACACAACACTATTGAGAGAAGAAATAAGTCCTGGTAAAAGCAAACAAGAGAAAACAATGCAAATATGATGATAGGCAAAATGCTTCGTGGGATAGAAAAAAACCCTTTCCCTGAAGCCTTTGATGTTAGCTAAAATATTTTATAGTCTTATGGACACCTGCTGCATCACTACAAACCTAACCAAAAACCAACTGTCAAAATAACTTATATGCTGTACACTGATGCAGTACCTTAAGTCTTCCACTTCTAGCACTATGACAAATCCTGCTTAAGAAACATCTGTCCAACCATTCCTACTCAACCAGCAGTCTACAGCATCATCTTATACTTCTCCAAGAAAGCCATGACTCCTGTCTTCTTTCTAGCCAGTATCTTCAGTCTTTCTGAATTTATCTTTTGCTAAAGTCAGAAGACCTGTAGTATTTTTAGCTCTTGGTGAGCAACAATTTGTCATAAGCCAGTGTGGCTTTTGCTGGATCTGCTCAGATTGTCAGGCAATTGAAGAACATGAAGACTGTTGATGATTAAAATGAAATTCAGAGGGCTGAAAAAAATGTTTCTGCCCTTGGACAATTGGAATTATTTCCTCTGCTTTTTACTATGCATGTAAAATACATTCTCACATAGATTGTCAGTACACACCCAGTGAGCTCAATATTTTGTAATGGGTTTATAATGTAAATAACAGCTAGAACATTTGCCGGAAAAGGTCTTCAAATGAAGATTTTCAGAAGAAGGACATTGAAGTATTTCTTGTGTATTGCATTGCTAAACCACCTCATTTTCATTTTGTTTCCCTTGATCACAACTCTTCACCTGAATTTCGTAATAAAAATTTACTCTTTTCTGTTGCACTTTAAAAAAAATGTGCTAGGATGCTACTCCTACTCCCCCCTCCACTACCAAGCTGAGAGTATTCTTTGCTACATCCAAGCTGTTAAAATATCAATAAAACTGGACAAGACAAGTACTGATTCCGTAGCTGTGCAACTCTTACTTCAAGTCTCTCTTTAGTTTCTGAAAATCTTACTACACATAATCAAATGAAATAAATGGGATTTGATTTTTAAGTGATAAAAATATTTCTTACTGTGAGGCATTTTACTTAAAGCAGAATCAAGTACAGTTAAAATAGTACAAGTACTCAAATTATTGTTCTTTTATACATAATAAGGGCATCAATCTAGGTTTGTTAAAACAGAAAGAATTATTTAGACTTTTATAATTAAGTTATTTTTATAGTTAGAGTCCAGTGCACATATAAAGATATAAATTTGCAATGGCTGAAAATCAATATAAGTCTTCACACTGGGAAAGCCAAAATCAACACAGTGGATGACTTGGAGGCTAATAAAATAGCAGAGGAAGCAGGGAAAAGCAAGCACTCCTGTGAAAAGATTGAAACATACAGCCTTTAAAAATCTTACAGAGTTTGAAATATGCAAATATCCCAGTGCCTGTAATGAGCTTACTCACGTGTTTAAAGTTAATCAGGTATGTTAATTTTGGAAGACTTGGATCAAAAAATAAAAGGGATGCATCATAAAACTTTATTTCTTATTTGGAATTTAATTTTACTAAAAACTTCTTTGAAGCCCTATTCAAGAGCTGAATAGCAGATTCTGCTCTCATTCAGTATAACTCAGTATCAAGTTATTTTAGAAGGTGCTTTCAATATGTAAGATAAAAATAATAGAAGATTTCTAGTGTAAAAAAATGAAACCTGCTTATAACCACTTCCTAGGCTAAACTGCCTTTTGAAAATCTATCTCAATACTACAAACCTACAATATGACATACAGCATGGACAACAACCAGCAAAGCATCTCCAAAGAAATGCAATAGAATGCCTCTACCACTATTACAATAAATTTTTGAGGTTCTTGGACAGAAATGCTGCGTGAATTTGAATAAGAATACTATTTTATTGGCTAGCTACTCAGCGCTGGCAGTTTGTATGCTTCCCTTTAATGTTTAATTCTTATAGAATTCTTATAACTTCTTTAAAATTTAGGTTAATATTAATAATAATAGTGGTAATAGTAGTAGTAATAATAGTGATGATAATAATAATAATGATTCCCCATAATTACTAGTTCCTTGTGTGCCAATGACAATATTCTTCATAACACTGTTATGAGGTCCATAAAGATGTTTATTACAACCTAGCCTAAGATATCCTCACATCCTTAACACTCATGAAGCTGTCATGATAGTTATTGTTTTTACAGCATTAAGAACACAATCTGGACTTTTATAGTATCTGTTACCTTAAGACAAAAGCTCATAGTATTTAATAATTGGTAAAGAAAAGCCAGAAGCAGATAAGATATCTATAATACATGGATTTTTGCACACATCAGTGATATCTGCATGATGGCTTTATAAAAGTCAGATACACTCTAAGGCTTCAGTCACAGGTTTGCAAAGAACCAAAACCCACTTTAGACTTTCCAGAGCTATCCTGCATTCTTGTAGAAAGCTATTTTCTTCCCAGTTTTAACATGATTTCTAGCTTTGAAATACAATGCTTTTACTCTACCAAATAACATGCATTTTTTGCACTCACCTACAAAATGTGTGGCCTCCACCTAAGTAGCTGATGGAAACAATGAAATAATTTTCTGTTAGATACACCTTAGAATGTCTGAAAAATAGAATAAATTCTGGATGTCTTTTAATGAGCACTATATGAATGTAAGTCACAGGTTCCTAATAATGGCAATAGAGAATTTTATCCCCAAAACTCAATACACTAGCATTGCTGAAGTTTAATATATTGGATCACAGTGTGCTGAAGGTAATACTTGAGTGTTCTCAAGAGAAAACTTGATCTGTTAATTTTGAGATCTTTACAAAACTATTCCATGTTTTCATGTTACATTTGATGAATTCCCAACATTTGTTGGTTTATCATTATTTAAGGCTGCTAATACTTAAACTGCCTCTTCTTATTTCTGTATGTCTAAGATGTTTACTTTTGGGGGGGAATTTTGCAATATAGAATCTGCTAATGTATAAGTATCATAATTTATTATATACATAATATTATACAAATGTATATATCTGTTCCCATCTGTTAGCCAAGATCTGATACAGTATTTAGCAAAATCACTACATCTTCCCTACTCTTAATTTGTCCTCTGAAAATACAGATTAAATATATTCTCCTGTGCTCTAACAACCAGTCAGTTGTTCTCCACACCATTCAAGTGTGTCCAGCCAGTCATGAGAGTTAATACAACAAACATTTAAAAATCTCATACAGAAACTACAATCAATATCCAAACATGCTGCTACTCTTGCCTCTGGGCCTAGGAAACGTGTATCTATTTAGGTATTTGTGAGGAGAACACAGCCAGAGTTCAATCTGTGTAGGGACAAGGAAGGATGTCTTGCTTCTCTTGTATTTTTGAGCTTGCCTGAATAACTTACCACAGCATTATGTGGCTTTTTGCAGTGCTGTGTTGATTCCACCCTCTGTGCTCCCACATGGCTGCAGGATGCTCCTGCACCTACACACAAGACAGCTGAAACACGGTGGGACCTTTGCAATCACTGAGGACCAAGAGTCTACAGTAGTTCACAGAATCAGAGCTACAATTATTACAATCAATTGCATAACCATAAAAACAACTAATTAATTAAAATATCGATTCTCCCTTAATGAGAGAGATAAGAGTTGAAATTCATTATGGTCATATCACTTACATTAAACATTTTTAGCACGTAATTTCTTGAAACAGATTTAGTTCTGATGAAAAATAGACATCCAATATTTCATGTTGATCTGGTGTCTAAAAACATTCCAGTCGTGCTTAAGAAATGTGTCATCTTTCTATTCCTTTGTATCTTTTTATTCCACTCAATGACAAAATAATTGAAGTCATTTGTGATTGATGCTCCATTCTTATTACAGTTATTTCTTGGCTGTGAAATTCATCCTGATCTGCCTTCTCGATCTTCCCTAGAGGTGTGCATGACTTCTCTCTTTCTTTAATTCAAAAACTCCTAACATATGGTTCCCACCAAAGCTTAAAAACTGTCTACTTTTGTAACTGTACTGATTGTGACAAAGAGGAAACAGAATGCCAGATTACTTGCCAGACTACACGTCATTTTATTCAAACATTCACAAGCAACTTTTCAAGAGTTAAAATATATTTGTCATTGTAATTTTTAAAAGTATAATTTATTCTCTGCTCTTTCATTCTTTTCATTTCCCTGTTAAAATCTGCTGAACCAAAGCTTAAAGACATTCAGTCTCCTGAGACCTAACAGGCAGTGACTGGTGAGCACAACATATATGACAGAAACAGCAAAGGGCTTTGCCTTCCTCTCTGAAGAGTATATTTTCTTTTTTTTTTTTAATAAGAGGAAATTTAAAAAGAGTTGTCCTTCCAGCAGTGGGGATCAGAGTGAGAAGAGAGAGCCCAGATGACACTAATCATTAGTGCATTTTCTAGTAGTGTTGAGAGGATAGATAATTTATTTGCTTCTTAATAAACTTAACTCTTCCATTTCATATTTTTACTTGGCTTAGTCAAATAATTGATAAATCTCTTATGAAGACTCTGGAAAGGTTTAATACTCATTTCCAAGGTTTGGAGGAGATATAATCAAGTTCTTGAAAAAAAAAAAAGTAACTTTAGATGATAGAAAATGCAATTAAAATAATTATTATATTTTTAGGATTGGTAAGGTGTCAATCTGCTACTCGTGTGAAGAACCGCATAAGGTGTTTGACAATGTCTATTTCTATGTTATCCTTACTTTCCTGAAGATCTACAATTAGCTTTTTCACAGGGTATACTTTCTAAGTTTGTTTTTCTATGTTCTTTCTCAATCTTTCTGTAATATAAATTACCAACTCACTTTCCCACGTAAAATTTTTCAGATGTCTCCCAAGCCAAAGCAGGAATTCATAAAACCAAAAATGGCACAATCATGATTGCCTGTTTGGCTCACTGTTTGCCAGAAAGAATTGTTAATACAGCTTTTAGGAAGAAAAAAATACTTTAGTGCTAGTAGCTGCCATGTATACAATCTCTTCTGCACAAGGGAAACTGACATTCCTTCTTTAGGAATTGTTAAAGCTCATTAAAAGCATATTATTTAAATGAACCAGCAACATGCCTTGATGGGCTGCTCATCTGAACTGGCTCCTTTTTGAAGCTGGGGATAGTAGAACTACTACCTTCTCAATGATACTTGCAGTGGAATCCTGTCTTATAATTGCACCTTCTCAGGGTGTCACTTGAAGAGATGTGACTCAGCTGCAGAAGGTTACATGTGATGACAAAGGCTTGAAATGTGTCTCCAGTATGTATAACTAACATTGGTACCAAAGTGTTGAAAGTGATTTCTGCTAGGAGCTTTAGTTCACAAAATCCAAGTAATTCAAAATTTCTTTATAAATTATAATCCCGAGAATCGACAACTCCCACGGGTAACAACACTGCAGATTTCTAGCTTAACAGTCTGAATCTTTTCTGGAATATTGTAATGGGATAGAGATCCCAAAATATACATTCCCCATGCATATTCAGGCTATCTCCTCCACCTCCCAGCTTCAACCAACTTACTTCATAGTGCTATTTTTGCCTTCATGTTTGAAAACCCAAAGCACTTAGACAAATTCCAGTTGCTCTGTGTTCTTGACTACACTCCTGACACATTTCTGCCTCAGAAAGTTTGAGGCTTGGTGACTGTCATTTCTCATACAGGAACAGATTGGAAGCTGGGGGAGGGATTCCTGCTTCTTGTGCTCATCTTTTCCCACTTTGAATGAATTACACACAGCTTTCTACCAGTTAGCATTACCACACCTACGGTAACTTAGAATACATACTATACTTCAAAGCATTTTTTGCAGTTGCAAAAAGTTGCACTTTTCATGTTTAATGATATAGAGTGTTGCAGTTCGCTGTGTTGCAGTTCACTACTAAAGCCTCTTTAAATAAAAACTCCGTATTTTTTCTGTTTCTGAATGCTCTGATTTAAAAACAGGCCTCTTTGCAAAACATTCATGTTTGCACTGGAATGCTCCTCCCACATTTTAAGAGTGATATAATTGGTTTTCCTACATCCTTTTTGAGAGAAGGCAAGTGATTTATAAATATTTTCCACTTCACTACACATTGCATAAATCACTGGACTGACCTGTGCTTCAGAGCTTTGTCAGCTCAGCCTTGCTGTGGTTTGGGATCTGGCAAAGAGCTCCTTTCCCTCAGGTCATTTTTTGGGTTTGTCAATACAGAAGGGCTTGAGCTGGGTTAACTCTGACACTTTTGTTTTAAAAGAAGTCAACTCCCAGCACTGTTATGTGATAGTAGCAAAGACTAACAAAAAAGGGCTTCCTTATAACTTTGAGGTAGGTATTTTATTGCAAGAAGCAAACCAGCATTTTCCTTTTAAGGTATTCCCTCTTTGCACTAACACACAACCCTTCTTGTGCACCTCTTGCTACACTTTTAAAGTGGTGCTTACTTCTCTTGGTTGAGGGTGAAAGCAATGAGTCTGGAGCAATCACAAATTGCTCCTACAGCAGAAATTAAACTGGGAGATAGAAATTAGGGAACAGCTTGGGCATTCTTGCAACAATTCTCTTACTGAGTCATTTCACGTGCATATATTGGGAAGACAAAATGGTTATTTCTCCTTTTGGCTGATGAGTTTATGAGGCATGGGCAAGACTGTACACAGCTGTCAAATTGTTAGGACTAAAAAAGATCATCTTCTACTGCCACTAGATATGACAGCAAGGAAAGTCCAGGAGGTGGCACACAGCTGTCTCACTGTTTTAACCTCTACATCAACTGTACATTCACTTCCAAGCTCTTATTCTGTATTCAGAAGCAACCCCTTGTTGAAAGACTACTCTGTTAAATTTCTGGGTTAACAACTCCTGAATTTAGCTATCACTTTCCAAAGCAGTATGTTCCCTGCCTAATGGTATCTAAAGATCTCTTTGTGCTTGCAACTTAAATAAGCTTGAAATGCTTTTGCCTTTTCCCTCCAGATATAATTTGTAAACTTCTACTTCAAAGTATTGTACTGCTTTAAGTCATCTGATTTTTTTTTTTAATTAGTCCTGTCTGTCTACCATGAGAAGACATTGTCTCAGATTCTCCATTCTATTTTGCTAAAGAATGGTGGATTTTTATATATGAAACTGAAGGGAACTTAGTTTCCATTCTGCTGCTTTTCTCTTACTGCAATGACTGTTTTAGCCTCATGCATTCCCAAGGATGCTGTACTCAGGCATGATGATTACTTGTGTGTTTTTACCTTTTTTTTTTTTTAATCTAATTGTTAATATTGCTATTCCCAAAGATCATATTCTCACCTTATTTTCCCAGCCTTTCTACATCAAGACCTATGTTTCATTTATAGATCACATAATTTATCATCCTTTCTCAATTAGCTTCTGCACCTAAAACCTAAGATAATAATTCCTGATAATTAAACATCCCTCTCACATAGCCTTTCCTTTAAACTTTGCCTGGTTTACAAACATACATGTCATCACCTGACAAAGACCACTAATCTAGCTAATTCATTATACAATGTTCTGTATTTTGAAATAAACACACTTCTAGGAGGAGAGAGAAATTTGCCTAGTGCTTCCAAAGATGTTCCTTCCCCAGCACATTAAACATCTTATGAGCAATTGCTTCAGGCATGTAGAGATCAACACAGAAGAATATTCTACAAACAGTCTTGAACAAGCTAAGTCCATATATGCTTCTGCAACACCTGTTTAGCCCAATTAATATTTCAGTTCATGAGAGGCCTCATTAATTTTAAGATGGTTACTTGTGCATTTGAATAAACTGTAATAGCAGTAAATGGATATATCTTGCTGTGAACTTGGTAGCATTCAATTTTTGTAAAAGATTTGCCAAAGGTAAATTTGAACAGCAAGTTATTTTCAACAGACTTAACCTTGTCTGATAAGAGCTTGAATGGTTACCAAAAAACTGGTAAAGATCTGCAAATCATAATCTCTTAAGGAGAAAGACATCAGGTTTTGAAGCCTTACATTTTCTGCCTACATTTCTGTGATGTCTCACACAAATAGCCAGACTACACTTTTCTGTTCCCATGTGTATAAAATGGAGTAAAACTATATCTGTCTAGGTTTGAAATTTTGCTATGAGGTTCCTCTACTGCTAGCATGCAAGGGATATAAACACAGCTGATAGCAGAGCTGGGAACAATCTTTGCTAGATGTTACCATCCAACCAACCCTGGCCAGTTCCATCATATGGCATTTCCTTGCAGTGACACAAGCAGAGAAGAAACTCATGACCCTCCTTTTCTCTTTTTCCTGGACATCTCCAGTATCACAATACAGGACAATTGCAATACCCCATTTCCTTTTCAGGACACATGGAAAATATGAGAGTGAGAGAACTGAAAAATAAGGATTCAAAGCTCTGGCTATTTGACCAATTCAATTCTAATGGAAACCACATCTGCTCTTGAAAACTGTGTGCAATATATTTATAGCAGACAGTAAAAATATTATTCCAAAATTCTGTTTCCCTGTGTTATTACAAAATGACAATATTGTTTTTAGCCTACTTCCTTTAACCAGATTGACAGAATTACAGGTTGACATTACTGTGAAATTTTATGATGTATTATGTTAACTGTGCCAGTTTGATTAGCCTTGATTGACAGCTAGTACCTGCATAGAAAGTTAAATATCTCAGCAAGGAAAAAGTGGTGAAAAGTATGTTGCCTCCTTCATTGGTAGCAAGTAACAAGAAATATACAGCAACAGTAGTATTATTAATAGTACATATAGTATTACAATATTAATCAATGATAAATTTATTTATTAAAAATTAAAATACTGGTTTTTATATCAGTATATAATAAGACTCTTTATTATTTATTTAAATACTAATTTATATTTGTTCTCACCTCAACCACTCTGTGTTTGGCAAACTTTTTACATGCACACTGAATGAACAAAACAAGTCTGAAAAAAATTGAGATCTTTCATTCTGTGTACATTTTGCTCCTGGAAATGTACTACCATGTCTGAAGGACTAAATTTAAAAATCTCTGCACATGCAGTGGATGCATCTGAGCTATCACATCATAATAATGCTTCTTTCCTGCAGCATCCTCATCTGTTATCTAAACAGAAGTTGAGATTCTTTTATACTACAAAATTGGTTGCTCAGATGTCTAGTGAATTCAGCAGAGAAGCTGTGCATTGCCCCTCTGGCTTTAGGGTTTGAAAACCCTAAACCCTTGAAAATGGGTGCAATTGGAGGTTCTCCACTCACCCTTTAGATGACATAAATTCATATCAAAAGGCCATTGCATGTTATAAGACACAAAAAATATTTCTAGAAACTGCTCTGCATTTTACTTGCACGGAGATAGGGAATTTAGGAAGGAGTGCAGAGACAACCTGGATTTTTATGTGCAAAAAAAAAAATTTTGAAATAACCTCATAGGTGGTGAATGTATTTGAAAGTTTTTCACTTTAATAGTTCAACATCTTTGAAATCAAGGGATGAAGAGTGGGAAGGATCTCCTTTTTCACTGAGTCTGGCACTCTGTTTGCACAAATCATCATCTATCTTTTGAAAAGCGTATGGATTGCCTTCTGAAAAGGACTTAAGGTTTTATATCTTTTGCTGTTGATCTTTTAGGTTCTGTTTCCTTTAGTGGATGTTTTCAGTTAGATTTCCATCTTAAATTTATTTTGTGGCCAGCTAACACCAAACTCTTCAAAATTACATGATCCTCCAACTTGAATTGTTTTCCAGGGTCCCTGGTATTTAAATATCCCAGGGAAAGCAATCAATCTCCTAGCCTTCTTTTTCTAGTTACATCTAATTTCCATCCACATTTATCGAAATTTCTACATTTTTCATTCTCTCCATGCCCAGATAAACAAACCATTCTCCTGATAATCCCCAAAGTCTTTATCCGTATCTTTCACACTTTGAGCTCCCCTTGCTTTAGCACAGGGGACTCCATGCCCAGCCCAAGAGGGAGAGCTCTCCTTGGGAACATTTGGATACCTCCACATAAGAATGCCATAACCCTCAATAAAACCCTTCCATGTCTCATTTCCCTCCTGTGCTGGAGCATAAATCCACACTCTTGAGAGAAACCTGGCAGAACATGCACAATAGTCCTTGGTTGGGGGGCACTGGTACTGGCCACTGGTACTCAGTATTTCATATAACTTGTATAAATCATTCCTTTCTACACCTCTACCACTACCATCCAGTCTTTCCTGGAAAAAACACTCTAATTTTAGGATTACATTTGGCTGTCTGAAACTGCATCACAGTGGTGCTTCTTAGGCTCTTTAAGATCAATTTCTCTATTTCAGTCATTCCTATCTGGTAGAATTTCTAACTCTAAGAAAATTTAGTACTATTAGTCCCCAGGTGAAGCATTTTGCACTTTTTGCTAAGCAATTTCATTCAATTTCTGCTACTCTAATACTCAAAATTCTTCAGCCTTGACTGCTTCTTTCTCTTAGTTTTGTCTCACTGGTCAACTTTTTTCAGATCTTGAGAAGTTCCTTAAAATCTTCTCTCCTGTTAGGATGTTCCCTTTCAGTACTACTGTACTGAGCTTAGTTTCTTATCCACTCCACAATCCAGCAGTCCTTATGCTGACACCTATACTTTTTGGTTGAATAAATAATTTTTGAAACAGCAGTGTAGCAAATTAAGCTCCAGAAAGACTATTAGTAGTTAGCATTTCTTTCCCCAAAAGAAAGTCAGCTATCTGGTTAGAAAGAAATCAGGTTAATCTTGCGTGATCTGCCTTTTCTATTTTTTTTTTTTTTTTTAAATGCAAGTTTAATTTCATAATTCTTCAGCCAGGAGAACAAAGTAAAATGTCACATAATAGACTCTGGTTTTATATTTCTATATCTTCTCATAAATGACTATGTAACCTTTCTAACTTCCATTTTAAATTAATTAGGTCCATATAGACAAACCCTTTTGGCCTTTGTAATAACATCTTGAGTTCAGGCATGTTGGAAGGGCAAATCATTTCATGTAATGTTTCAAAAGAAATGCCTCTCTATCCATAGGCCTATAGGAATTGCTTCAAGGGGAAAAATTATGAAAAAATAAACAATTAATACAAACGCTTACTGTCCCACAGAAATGTTTGGTAATGGTTTTAAACCAAGTAAAAGTAATGCCTGGGATTTGTAGCAGGAAATTTTATTTGACTAAAGATGTTTCATCAAAATATACTGCTAGAAAAATGATTAACTCACTTATCAATATTATTTAAAAAAAAAACATCTATCAAGTTTTTAAAACATCAGGTTTCATGAGGAAAATCTGAAATGGGAAATTTTTTAAGAACAGAGTTTGTGTTGCACCAATCTTGTCTTTTAACCTGCATTAATTATGCCACTAGCACAATAATTCAATGTATTAGTATAGCTACCCTTGAAATAAAAAGGTGCACATTTGTTTAAAGTTTCTTCAATAATCATTCTATTGTTAAATTGTTATTTTTGCACAATTAGCCAACAACATTAGGATTTACCTTCATTTGTTAGTTCAGAATGCAATCCATGCATTTACATCAAAGGAAACATTACTGGTGTACTGGCAGAAATAGAAAGGGTTTTCACTGCAAACTTCCTTTTGCCTTTACTTAATTTCTCAAGAGATGTTCAAACGTTCTAAGGTGACAACAGCTGATATCTGAGCTGATAACAGCTGATAGTCTCTTTAATTTTCTGCCTTAGTCCTACAACGACAGTCAGAAAGTTGTAAAAAAACTGATCTTAAAAGTCACTGAATAGAAAATTAAGATGGAAGAAAATTATGATTCTAAGGCACATCTAAGTATCCTAATTAGCTTCTGCTGGAGTACCTCACATTCATGCTATAATGGTACATAGGAACATGAATTGATTCCAGAGGGAAGTGTGGTACAGTCAATCAGTCTCTCCACTCATGAGGAGACAACTGCCCTGGTTGAATAAGCCTGTAGACCACTGGGAGCTCATATTCCTTCAGCTATAAAGCCCTTTTGGATGCATGTCCTTATCTCACAATGAAATCTTTAAAAGCTTTCTTCCCTGGCGAGACATACATAGAATATGGATTTCCTTTTGCACTGCAAACTCTGCCTAGAAAAGCAGTACAGACAGCTCTAACTTTGGCACTGTTGGGATGGAAGATAACAGAGAAAAAGGACAGCAGTGATGAGAAAGCACAACCAGAAATGCATCCTGCCTCAAAAAACCTCACCAGCCTCTCTGTGTTTGGAAACCTAGTCTCTATCATCTGTCACTTCCAGGGAGAAGGTAACTAAAAATAACAACTTAACACGTCTGGAATTAAATTCAGAAAATGGACAATACAAATAAAGTTGGCGTATTTTGAAGAAAATAAACATGCTTTAAAACTGTGATAGTTGCTGTTCCACTGTGTGGACAACAAAGTGAACATTTATTTTCAAAGCATGCATTGCAGCTTATTCATACAAAGTCAGCCTGCCTTGGATCACAGAACCAAACCAAAGTATGTTAGTAGAAAGGCAGAAGAAAATGAAACAAAGGCAAAAGCAAAGCATCCCATCCTGGCACATCCTCCAGGTATTGTGCTTGGCAGGTGTGAGTTGCAACTTGGCACAAAGCTCACAAAAGCCTCTAAATGCTCTGCCATTCAACCCCAACTATCTGGGACCACATGTTTAAGTTCATGACCTAAAAGCAGCTCAGAATGCTCAACAGATAACAGAATCTAGCCCTAGAAGAACTAGACTGTCTGTGAGGAGGAGAACCACTCACAGTGCTGCTCCAGAGAAGGCTACACAACATGACTTTGCACAGAAGCTGATTAATTCAAGTATCAATGAGCAGTTGCTTGGTGCTGGCTGCAGAGGCCCTATCATTTGTTGATAGTGTTGGGAAGTATATGGAAATGGAGAGCTGAAGAGTCCAAGGGACATATGCCACATGCAAGTGTTCTAGTATCATAAAAAATATGAATGGAAATCTACATGTCAGAATGTAGTGCCATAAACAAAACATTAAAACATCACATTTAAAGGTAGGTTAAAAAAAGGGGAGAAAAGCAAGGATAATGTTTAGCGAAAGACCAATAATCTTTCCCAGCTTTATTTTTAAAAATATTCCAAATATTTCAATTATATCAAAGTATTTGCAACAGAACTTACATTCCTGAAACAGCTGTTTAGCAGAGAAAGTGCATGACATTCTCCCTGTGAATGTTGGCTTAGATATATTAACACGTGTTCATCATGGTTTCCATGCAGTGGTTTTATGTAATATCCTTTAAAAAGTTTTAGACAGGTTTTTTCATTACTGGTTTTAAGGGGGAAGGTTGGTTGTTTTTGTTATTTTCATATAGGCTTGATCTGTGCACTGTCAAAGGCACGGGAAGAAAAGGTGCTATATCACCACTTTAGCTTTTCATTACTTATCACATGTATTTGGGTTCATTTAACATTAAGCCTTTTGTGGAATTTTTGAATACAACTCTGACTGCTCCAGTTCAAGAACTTTTGTTCATGTTTCCTTGTTTAACACTTACAGTTTTATTTTGGTTAGGTCTCGACTGGCTTCTGTTAAACTGCCATGTTTCTAAGCAGTCAAAAATTTTTGTATTCAAAACTTATTACTATTAATTATTATTATTATTAAAACTTATTATTTTTAACCAGTTAAAAACGTATGATGTACTCTTTGATAATACTGAATTCCCCTCCCTTCTAGTGCCAAATTACTATTCTAGTTACTGGTACTTCTCATCATGCAAGGCAATGATAAACTCAGGCTGAATGAAATTGTTATTTCATTGTGACAGGAGAGTGGAGAAGTGTGTTCTATGCATACGTGTACAGCAGACTGTGGAGATCAAACATGAGAACATTTGAGACATGCAGTCTGTATGTTCCCTTTGCTGACATAAATATTCTCTTAATGTGATGTAGATTCTTCTTTTAAAACATATTTGGTAAATATAGCTATAAAAATAAACACTTTTTTTTTTTTTTTTTTTTTTTTACCAGAAGCAATGTAAGGTGTATTATCTTAATAAAGCTCTTTTTTCTTCAAGGTAGGAACTACAGAAATAAACACACACACAGACAACCCTCCCCCACCCCCCCCACCAAATCAAAACAGCTACAAAATGCAGTTCTATGCAGTAGGACTGAGAAAACATACTGGCTAGTTAGAATGAAACATGTTATTGCACAGCTGCATCTCATTCCAAAATAAACACAGAACTGAAATAGAAAACAAAATAAGAATTTTTTAATATGGCATCTTAAGAGTAAGACACTATGAAAAAGTACTCATAAACAAGTTGCATTCAAAACTAAATTAAGAAGATAGTTTCTAAAAAGTCACTGTGTTTTTTCAGTCCCTGGTACCAGTTCATATACAATTGATTACAAGAGAAAACTGTGGGTTCAGTAGAGACTTGATCTGACTCGTTAGGCTGAGTACAAGACAAGCAGAGTAAAGCTGTGTCCACTAAAACCCAGACCCACAGTGACTCAGGGGACTGTAAAAGAGTCCACTTTCTACTGTGATTCTACATCTCTTCATTTGAGTCTGGCAAGAGTTTCACTAAATTGTCCAGCAGAGTGGGTAGATGTGGAATGCCTGTTTTCAATACCAAAACCAACATTACTGCTGTGCATTTCACTTTAAAGCAAGATGACAAGCTCCAGTGTAATCAGCTCCTCATGCATTAACCCTCATGAAATGCAGCATCTGGAATCCACCAGACCTGGCTCCCAAATTCCTCGGAGGCCATCACCCTCTGCTGCCCGCCAGGCTCTGGGAAGGGGGGCTGTGGGATAGTATGGGGAGGGAGAAATTGGCATTGCTCCAGCAGATGAGCCTTTGAAGGACCCTTGTGCTACAGCTGGGAGTGCAGTCTTGTCACCAGGAGCCCCCAAAGGAGAGTCCTCATTGTCCTGTGCACCTCCAGAAGACTGGAGGAAGCCTCTTTTGTAGTATCTAATGGATCTTTTGTCCTCTTGCTTTAAAGTGAAATGCACAGCAGTAATGGTGGTTTTGGTATTGAAAACAGGCATTCCACATCTACCCACTCTGCTGGACAATTAATCAAACAGTATTGCCAGATTCAAATTAAGAGATGTAGAATCACAGTAGAAAGTGGACTCCTTTTTAGCCAGCACTGCTAGAATGATTTTAACAGTAGTATGAGGCAGAGTGGAACTTTGATCCATTGAGTTAAAAAAGCTCACTGTGATTTTTCTGGAAAATAATTTTATGAGTTGCTTAGCATCTGTGCTCCAAGCAAGCTCCAATTGAAAAGGAATGTCTCTACTTAAATTGTCTAAGGTTAGGACTGCCTCTTTGAGTATCATTTGGAATATTTCAAAAGTACACCCTTTAGGCAGTTTTACAAACTAGTATATCCAAGCTGCCCTTATGGACTGTGATTCAGCTTGTGTTCATACTCACATTGTCTTTATTCCAAAAAATATTATACCAAAAACTCTGTATAGCAGTATATCTTAAGCTCCAGTGACAGACCTGAAAGTATACAGTATTCATATTCCTGACCTGCAGCAGACTAACACACCACCAGACTAGTTAGAAGACAATTAGCCCAATTTCACATTTCCTAGAAGCCGAAAAATTTCATGTTATTTTAGTCACAGTGGATGGATGCCAAGTTCACTGGAAACAACCCTGCTGATTTACCCAGTCCATTTTAATACTTTAGAAATACTGTTGAAACATGGCTGTCCTAATTACACAGGGATCAGTGCACAGTGTCCCTCTCACCCAGGATTCTCCCAGAAGGGCTGCAATCACCTGCATTCCCCTTAATTTCACCATGCAATTCCAACTAATTTCATCCTAGTACAGTGCTGTCAGACAACTCCCATGTCTCTGCGGTTTTAATCGATTAGCTCAATGTCTCTATAATGCATCACCAGCTGCCAGGCACAGAACTGGACGCTTTGCAAGCATTTCAACTAAAAGACAGTTTAATTACTATAGCAGCATCTCAAAGGCATAGGCATAAGGACTTGCAAAGAAATCATTAAAATATTTGGTGTCAACAAACCACTTCATAACTGAGTGAACAATGACAATCAAAAGGTAGAAAATAAGGAGAAAGTCAGATTTTAAATAGTCTATTTTAATGGACTCTAATGTATTCAGACAAATGGACTGCCCTAAGTATTACTGTTTACACAATGTAATCGTGCTTTACAATAATTGTTTTGCTGCAATTCAGACATGTAAAAATTGACATTGCTGTCAGTAAATTACAAGAAAGATACCTTCAATTAGAAAATAGTTGAAGTAAGCAAATTAGACAAAAAATAAACTGCCTTAAATTAATTAATTAATGAACCAGATCGCAAACTTTGGTTCATTCCTTGAACCACTTCTGTGCATTGCTGATCACAAGAGTGCAATAACAGGGTTTGTGGCTCTGTCTGAAGTGAACACATGTATAGGGAAAATCAGGCATTTAAATAGCAACACTCTGAACAGAATCAAGAGTGATGTTGCAGATCAGTCAATGAGACAAATGACCACAGGAATTTAGGGCTACTCCTTTCCTCTCCCTCTGTGCAAAGCTAAAGGATGCTCAGAAAGGACCTAGGAAAACCTTGTTCTGCCACAGAGGCAGAGATGAGGAAGCCAAACTACACAACATTCTCCAAACCATACAAGTGCTCCCAATAGCAGCTCTCTCACAAAACACACAGGTTTCACCAAGACACAGTTTGACTGCAAACCATAGCAATATAATTGTATTTAAAGCCTTTTCCAGCTGACATAAATGGTCACTCATTTGCTCAAAGCTCTGCTTCAACATAAGGCTTACAGTAACCTCAGCCTGGCTGTATCCTAAAACTGGCTATTGATGGGTTGGCAGGTGCTGGGGAAAAGTTCAAGGTCACATGCTCCACTCTAGTGGGAGATGTCTATATTTGATCTTGGTGACCTCTTCCAGTAGTCTGAAAGGATGGCATTGACAGAAGCTGCATAAAGACTTGCCCATTCTTTTTCACTACAAGGAAGGTCACTATGATTTATCACCTTTGTGATGGGAAGAAAAGAAAGGGATGGAGAAAAGAAAACTTACTGCATTTAAAGTTCTCAGAACCTCAGGGCAACACTGCAGGTAAATGGGAAATAATACCATTATAAAGCATTTGGGCCTTGCACAGTGCCAATGCAGTACATGGAAGCACGTGAGACTAGATGTCAGCACATTCCTTAGCTGGCTCATTTGAATAATTTAAAACATGCTGTTTCATTTAACTAACATTCTTGGTGAATTCTCTGATTTTTCTCGGTGCTATAAAACAAATCTGAGTCACGAGAACATATAAAACTGGGGTCCTCCCTTTTAAAAACAGAAAAATCTTTTAAACACTTCCACTGCCTAACTTCCATACTTGCTTTGCAACATACTGTCTCACAACAAGTTCCTGCAGAGCTACAGAAATCCCTTTTCTATCACGCAGTCTTCTGCATCCTTTGGCATTCTGTGCTGAAGTGAAATGCACAGACACCTCAGTTTTCACATCTCTTCCCCAAATAGGAGTATGCAAGCCTGTTCAGTAACTAAAGCATTCGTTCAGTAATCAGCACAGCACAAGGCACAATTATAAAGTAAATTGTAAGCTAAAAGATAGTTTTTGAATTCATATTAGTATAATCAGTTTAGCGATGAGTATGATCAGTTTAAATTTAACATATTAACCATCTTTAGGACTTTCTTCTAATCTGGACAAGACATAAGCCTTCCCTCACATTTAAAATAAGTATATTGCAGATTTTTTTTACATTAAAAAAGTTAGCAATGAGTACACAGAGTACAATACCATCTTCCATCTTTAAGGCATTTAAAGGAATGTATATTGTCATGACTGCAATCTGTTTACAATACATATTTTAAAAGTAAAGCCCAATAAATCATTTCTCCTCTGAAGTTTTGCTGTCTTCATTCAGTAGGCACTAAAGCTGGGGTGCACAGAAGGCACTGCAGTTCAGTCAGGAAGGGATGAGCAACATGCAGGAACTAGTGTAAAATAGCATGAAATAACCCCATAATGAATTTGGCTTCTGTGGCCAGGTTTTTGCAGCAGGGTGAAACTACAGGAGTGACTTCTGTGAGAAGCCCCTAAAAACTTTCCCCGTGTTGGATGAGCCAATGCCAAGCAGCTCCAAGGCAGACCTGCCACTTGCCAAGGCTAAGCCCTGCAGTGACAGTGCTAGCACCTCTGGGATTACAGAGACAAGGGGAAAGCAGGAGCAAACTGCAGCCAGAGAGGAGGAGTGAGGGTACATGAGAGAAACAACTGCACTCACCAAGGTCAGTGAAGAAGGAGGGGCAGGAGGTGCTCCAGGCACCAGAGCAGAGATTCCCCTACAGACTGTGGTGCAGACCATGGTGAGACAGGACGTGCCCCTGCAGCCCCTGGGGGCTCAGGATGGAGCTGATATTCCCCTGCAGCCCCTGGGGGCTCAGGATGGAGCTGATATTCCCCTGCAGCCCATGGGGGCTCATGATGGAGCTGATATTCCCCTGCAGCCCATGGGGCTCAGGATGGAGCTGATATTCCCCTGCAGCCCCTGGGGGCTCAGGATGGAGCTGATATTCCCCTGCAGCCCATGGGGGCTCAGGATGGAGCTGATATTCCCCTGCAGCCCCTGGGGCAGCTCCACACCAGAGCAGGTGGATGTACCCAAAGGAGGCTGTGCCCCATGGAAAGCCCATGCTGGAGCAGGCTCTGGGTAGGACCAGTAGTGCCAGGGAGGGAGGTGAAGCAGCCTTGGGCCATGCTGGAGGGCTGAACCCTGTGCAAAGGACCCACACGGGGCAGTTTGCAAACAACTGCACCAGATGGGAGGGACCTGCCATAGGAGAAGTTCATGGAAGACTGTCTCCCTTGAGAGGGACTCAACAATGGAGCAAGGAAAAAATGTAAGGAGTCCTCCCCTTGAGGAGCAAGGAGTGGCAGAGACAACATGATAAATGGAATGAAGCTCTCCAGTTGCCATCATCCTGCTTCACTCTGGGTGACAATGTAAAGAACTGGGAAGTAATATCCTGCAAAAATGAAGGGGATTGGAAGGTGTTTTTAAAATTTGGTATATTTCTCATTTGCCTAATCTGATACACAATTAATTATTTCCCCAAGCTGAGCCTGTTTTGACTGTGACAGTAATTGGTGAATGATCTCTCCCTGTCCTTATCTTGATCCATGACCCTCTCCTTATGTTTTCTCTCCCCATGTCCAGCTGAGGAGGGAAGTTGGCAGAGTGGCTTTGGTGGGCACCTGGCATCCAGCCAAGATCAAACCATCACATATTGTAACACTGCATTAAAAAAAAAAAAAAAAAAAATTGTCTTAAACTCACACTTGATTTGACTCCTATTCTTCATCAGTACATTACTGGTCAGGTCTCTAACAAATGGATAATTTACATTTTTTGGATTTACATACCATCTGCAAGGGCAAGTGCATCAGCACAGGGGCAGGGGGTGGTTTGTGCCTTCACTTGTTTAAAAGCTTTTATTGAGAAACAAAAGTGATCACATTTATTTCAAACTCTGTGATGCAGTAGGAGTTATCCAAGATATTATCTTCCCAATAAATCCTTACTAATATATAACTACTATTTAATATGTTTTTAGGTGAAGGGTTAATGTGACTCTTGCTACACTGACTTATCTGCTTAAAAAGTGGTATCTAATTTCCTTGTCTACTATGGGAAGCACCAGAGGAGGCTTGGGGTTGGGTGTTTCAGAGGGTTTTTTTTCAGGGTAATGTGATACATAGAAAACAGCATATCCTTGTTATTTTTTTATGTTGCTTTGTAATGAGTTGAGAACTGCTTCTTATTCATAATGTCTACAAACAAATTTAGCCACTTCACCCTAGAGAATTATCCATTGGATTTTCCAGTGTCTGATTAACAAGTGTCTAGAGACCATTTTTTCCCAGGGCTATCAATCTTTTGCCCTACCTTCCTTAATTTTTGACCAAGGCAAATTTAATGACAGCAGTTCTCTTGCCAGGAAGTTCTTATTTTTGGGGAGAACAGCATACTGCAAAATGATTTAACTTTTTGGCAATTGAGGTTATGCATTCACTTGATTTTCAAAAATCTATTGGAAGAAAATGCAAACAAACAAAAAGACACCAACCATGTAAACCTGAGCTGGAACACCTATTTCTCATGTGAAAATCTGTCCCCAGATGCTGTGACTGCATGCATGCAAACTCTTTAAATATGAACTCTAGCTCAGATTCATTTAATAATGATTTGACTTCAGAAGAAGGAAAAAGGATTTAATTCATTATCACCCATCCCTGAATTAGATATATGAATGTGAAAATCTCTGTTACTAATTTTAATTGCACTATTCCCTCTCCACAGGAGACTGTTAAATAGGTTTGGTGAAACAGTAGTGAATCACATCAAAGTAGTGGGGTACATTTTATAATATATCTAAATAACTATCCCATTTTCCCAGCATGTTGCTGTGTATTTTAAGTATTAATATTATGACTTTAGTTTAGAAGAATGTAGGTTTATTTTATTCAAATAAATTTTCCTAGTACTGTATGTTAGCACTGTTAAAAATCAGGCTAAATTCTAAGTGGCTATCAAGTAATAAAGGAGAAACATTTACTGCAGAAGCCAACATGAAAATGTGTTTGCCTAGTCATAAAACACTCATGAAAGGAGCTTGCAGATGCATCATTTTGATACAATAATGGTCTTTCCCATCTAATCCCACTTTTTTCTTCCTCTTTCAGCTGCAATGTTTATTACCTGAACCTAGAATGGGTTTGCTTGTTTGCTTGTTATGGTTTGTTGCAATTCTATCAGGTTAGACACTAACATTTCTCCATAGATTTGCAGCATTATTATTTCCACATATCACCAAATCCCACCCAGGAGTGCAACACAATGTCAGACATACACTACCTTTGGCATTGATTTCATAAGAATACAAAAGTCTAGATAACCAAAGAGCTTGATAAATATTCAAAGAGCAAACTTTGAAGAAATAGCCATCATACTGCAAGAAGAGGTGTTTAGAAACAAGACTTTCAAAACACACCAATATTAGGCATAAAGCCAAGTATTTCTAAACTTAAAGATGCTGAGTGCCTGAAGAAAGTGAATCTCTCACTATAAATAATCTCAATAGTAACTCACTAGTGTGAAGGAGAATGCAAGACAATCATAGACTACCTTGAGTGGGAAGGGACCCTGAAGATCATCTAGTTCCAAATTTGCCCCCATGGACATGGATGTGTCCCACTACACCAGGCTGTCCTGGACCTCATCCAACCTGACCTTGAACATTTCCAGCCACAGAGCATCCACATCTTCTCTGGGCAGCCTGTTCCAGTGCCTCACCACCCTCACAGTAAAAGATTTCTTCCTAACATCTCATCTAAATCTCTCCTCTTGAGGTTTAACACTCCCCCTTGGTTCTATCACTATCTACCCATACAAAAAGTCCCTCCCCCTCTTTTTTTTATGTTCCCTCTACGTTCTGCAAGGCTGCAATGGGATCTTGCTGAAGCCTTCTATTCTCCAGGCTGAACAGCCCCTGTTCTCTCAGCCTGTCTTTGTAGGAGAGGTGCTCATGTCCTCTGATCACATCTGTGTCCCTCCTCTGGACCTACTCTAATAGTTCCACATCTTTCTTATGCTGGGGGTCCCAGACCTAGCTGCAGTATTTGAGTTAGGGTCTCAAGAGGGCAGAGTAGTGAGGGAGAATCACCTCCCTTGATGGGCTGACCAGAATAGAGATTACAATTCTGCAAGAAGTATTATTTTTGGACCAATAATGAAAAATTTTAGATTGAGGTTGGCATCAAGATTCATTATCTTGGTCTTGATTTTCAATCTTGTTGCAAAATCTCTCTTAAATAAACCATTTTGTGTGAAATACTGACATATTTGATGTTTATTGCACCTTGATGTCTACACAAATAGAAAAACATGTTTTTCCCTAGAAAATTTTAGGCAGAGGAATAAGGTAATGCAAAAATTGAGTGCTGAGTAGAAAGAAGATATTGCCAGGCAGAGCTAGAATTCCACTCTTTAAGAGGTAAACTGATGTTACTCCTTCACCATCATTGCTCACTGCCTATGTTACTATCCATGTTTTGGACATCAAAGCTGACAGATATTGTTTCATGTGTTGTCAATATCTTAAACACTAGGTAAGCTGCTACTGTGAAAAATTTAACTTTACCTAAACAATACCACAGAGTTATATGGTAAATCTGAAGAGATACAACGATGACAAAATTCTTATTTAACAGGAACTTTCTGGAACAGTCCATCAGAATATTTAATTCATTTTCATTCACTATCATACATGGCTATAAATGCATACTCCAGCAGCTGCTAAGAGATAAGTAATGTAGGTTCTAGAGAAACCTCAACTCTATTAAACCCCATAACTACTAGATAGAATTTCCTTCCAGAAAATCTGTTCCTCATTTAGGCAAAAATAAACGGAACAAAAACTGCAGAAAGAACAGCAAGCTGTATAAGAGAGCGTGCAGTAAGATGATCCCAGTAAAGGAAAAACTATGAATACATCAAGTGTTTGGCAAGCTGCTATGCAGATCTGATTTACTGCCAGCTTTCATAAACCCCAGATAATCACTGGTAGCACCTGGGTTTCCTCTTCTGGCTTCCATCCTCCATGCTTAAGAAATAGTCTCTCTCTGCTTACCCTGGCATTATGGTGAACTGACTCCTTTACCCAAGTGCTCAGGCAGCTGAGGGCAGGAGCTCCAGATGAATGGAGCAGGAGACTGAAGAAGGAGGATTAAGGATGGAGCCACACTGCATAGGATAGCAAAGAATGCATGTGTTGAAATAGTATGAATACATGTGGTCTAATAACCACATCTCAGAGTTTCATCCTGCCCTGGAAAATCAGCACTTACACTGACTCAGCATTTGTCTGGTACAAACATGCTCCCAGGTGAAGGTGTTGAACAGGAAGCTGAGGAGAATGAAAAGAGACAGAAGCAGAATGGAATCAGAAGAAGCAGCAAAGACAGAAAGGAATTATTTTTATGAATGTGTTAGCTCACTTTTTTGAAACACTACATGGATTTACATGCAATTTGACAGCTGTCTTCCAATGAAACACAGAGGTACAAAAATTAAATACTTGATTGTAAATGGGGTAGCATGTGGCAAATACCATTCATACATGTAAGCACTGACCAGATATACAAAACTTTGTATGCTTAAATAGCCTTAATGAGCTTTAAACTTCTCCTTGCCTTTGTGAGTTAAAGTCATTGAAAATACAGACATTGGATAGCCAAGGATTCCTAAAAATGTAGGATTTGATTAATTAAATGCATAATTTTCTTCAGTTCTTGCTAAAAACCATGAATTATTGTTTTCTTTGAGAGGCATTCTTCAGGAAAAGAGGTGATTGTGTAAATCCTGGATCCAAGATGTGTAAAAGCAAATCAGTCACATTGTGTCAAAGCAATGGTGGAAATGTCCATTCTATTACCCTTCATATCCCTCATTAGCCATCCTTGCAGCAGTTTCAGATTTTTAAAAAAATTATTTAAACTACACAGGGACAAGACCTCCAAGACTGAGTGCTGCCACTGCATAAACATAACAGGCAAAATTTAAGAAGTGACAGATACCAGAAGTGAATACATACTTCTTTAAAATTATTTGCATTCTGCTCTAGTTAGCTATCTTCTCAATATCAACATTTTAAAGCTTGCAAAAATAATAGGTTTATATAATTTTAAGATAAACACTGCCGTATTCCTGATTTAGAATGGAAGACAATACTTTAAGATAGATTTTTAACAAGAGACATGAGCTCAACTCCATGATTTAACAATAAAATGTATCCTCAGTTAAAATTGTATAAATAAGCTGGAGTGCATGGAAATGTAAGAGAGAATGGGAGAAAAAGAGTGTTAATTATGCTAATGGTACTCTCATAAATGCAAAAACAGATGGCAGAATGAACAATGGATTATTTTTTTAATCAAGCAATTTCAAATAAATATCTTTGTTCAAAAGCAGTAAGCAACTATAGCATTGCTAGGGAGTGGTAAAAAACCCAATACCTATGGTTTTATCAGTAACCTCATTTCTGATCTTCATAGTGGATATTCCCAAAACAGAACTAATTTCCTGGTTACTGAAAATTTCCTGGTTGCTGCTCTGAAGCAAAAAATGTGTGATGGTTGGCATTCATAACAGACTACACATGTTACTTTTAGAATATATATAATGGGTATAAGCAACTGAGAATGTACAAAACCCAAAAGTTTATGCAGGTGACAAAAAGTTCTTTGATTCCATAGGGCTAACATTTAAGCCAGCATTCCACACAATTAATTAAATGACCAAATTGAACTTTAGAATCATGGTAGACAATCTCTGTTTTGACCTGCTGCCACATTATAAAAAGCTAATAAAAACTTTCATCCTCTCATATACTTTTTCACAATGATTAGTCTTAATTAACAAATTTTATCTGTTGGATATTGCAGGCCATAAACTAAGGACATTTAAATAAGTTAAAGTGTACAACCTGTTTTTCAGAAACCTTCAGGGTCAAAAAATAGAATCCTTATGCTGTAACTATTATCCCCATTTTATTTTGATAGAAATATAAAGAGAAACAATTGTATTTCATTAGCATCCTTCCAGGTACTAGAATTCAAACATTGCATTTAAGCAAATTTTGGCATTTTATATGCACACAAAATTATGAATGTCACCTGCATAGGTAAACTGAATACAGTATGTATTGTATATATGTATGTACAGTATGCAATGCATATAGTGTTTTGCATTCACATACATGCAACCAATGCACATTAAGATATTGTTGTCTTTTTAAAAAACTCCCCCAAAGTGCATACATTCACATATTCATAAAAGGGCTTTATGCCCACCTAATTTTCCCATCATATCAGCCAAGTCTAATGCAGGATATTAATTGCAAATCTTGCCTTGTTTACATTTATGCAGATATTGCTCTAAAAGAAGGAAAACAAAGCATCCAGATGGCACCCACACTCCTGCATTACTGGACAGTGTTGTTTGATTTAGATGTGCACTGTCCAAGCTGCCAACTACTCTTCTACAAGCAATCATTTTACAAGTGCAGTTCATTTTGCAACTGTGAGTTCAAGCCACAAGGAAGGCCAAGGGGCCATCACCTAGAATATTTACCCCCTTACAAATGAAATTAAAAACTATGTCGTTGGTGAAGAAAACTAATGTGAATTTCAGCAAAATGCTCTTTTTTGAATTCTACAATATTTGTAGATAATTACTGAAAGATTGACCGATACAAATCTTGAAAGAAATAACTGTAATGAAATGCAGCTATCATTTTTGTCTTTAAATAAATCTTCAAAGTATTTAATCTTTAATACTTTGAAAATAAATGGATTATATACCCTAGCGATTTGGGAAGAGCTTATGGCACTTCTGGATTATGAGCTCTTTACTCTGTTTATGTGGCAGAAAATGAAGTGACAGAAAAAGCACCATTTGTGAGGTGAAAAATTAGTTAAATGCTTCGAAGTTAAATATTAACTGTATGTTCTGTAATATAAAAAGAAAGTAATATAGATTAATGATGACAAGTCTATGACAATATTTCATTAACAACTTAAGTGGCACAGATCTCTGAAGTTTTCAGTTCTGTTTCATAACCTCTGTATGTCTAAAAGCCATCTCAGTATGATGATGGAAGGAAAATAGGACAATGTAGGAACACCTAACAATCAGCAACATCTTCACATCATTGCAAGGCTGGAAAGTACCCAACTGGCCCAACACACACCATCTCTGATCAGTTGGCATCCAGATCTTTCAGCTAGTTTCAAAAGAGGGTCTGCAGTCAAACTGCATGAGCTTCAAGTGAACTAGGATTAACCAGAATTTACTTTGTAACTCTTGTCTTCCTATTAAAGTTTAAAGCTTTTATTTATATTACTTGTATTACATATACGTATATTTAATAATTTTAATTATTAAATGACATATGTTAATAATATTCATTACATATATAATGTTGCGTTTCAACTCAAATCACTAAAGTTGTGTATCCAGAAAATTCCAAGGGAATCAGGTGAAAATATGACCTTTCAGATAATAGCATGCAACTCCATCAATCAGCTTTATCATTTACTGCACTTCAACCCATCTGCATGTGTAATGAATCAGAAGAAAATAAGAAAATGAGTGCAACTATTTTATCTTTTAGATATATTTTTTATTTCTGTTGAACTCAAGTTCAGACCTGTACAGAAATATGGGATCCAGAAGTGAAGCTGAGAAATTTCATCTGCGTAAAAGTTATTTTTTAAATGAAAGCCATGGAACTACTTGACAAGTAAAATATATCTAGCTCTTATCTTTGAGTTATCTCAACATAAAAGAAAGTTTGAAGCAAGTAGGGAGGGTATATCAACAGAATCTTCTCTAGCAACACATAGCTATTAATTTGAACCCTACAGGAAACCTAGCAATTATTTTTAGTGTCAGACATTCTGGAGTTATGAATCACTACCAAATTTAAGTATTAAAACTTATAGTCAGGAACCTCTCTACCAAAGAATCAGTGCATTAAGCAAAAAGAGAAATTTAAAAACTAAGCCATTGTGGTTTTGTACAGCACATACATAACAACTACCTGTCTGGTGGGAAAACTGGAAACAGTGAAATACTAAATACTCCTCACTGTAAGTTTGTTATCAGCTGATTATCTATTCCATCATTCTTTAAATACTTCTGAAATGGAACTTTTTCTCTCACACACACTATTCAGCAGTTGTGCAACAATCTACATAGGCAAGAAAAATAAACTTTCAAAGCAGCATATACCTCCTCAGTAAGATTTTTTAACAAGTCCATTAATTGCTTTAGTCCATGACTCTTGCTGAATATAAACACCATCTTTCACCTTCAGAACCACACACCACAGGTTTGTCCTCAGCTCTAAAGTGAAATGCATTTCACTGTATCATTTCTGTCCTCTGGGAATTATTAAACAACCTCACAAACACACTGCAAATAACATTTCAGTTTAGCATGATTGGTAGATCACTTAGGAGAGGCTCTGTACTGCTTTTTAAAACTGTATCACTTTTGACACCGAGAAAGGACAGTTTTCATAGGTCAAGCTTCTGATCATTGGTGGCAAACCTAAAAGCCTACATCAAAGTTATGTGCCCTATACATATCTGTAAGTAAATAAACAAGAGTTCAGCTTCTAGTGCCAGAGTGATAAAGGGAACAACAATATTGGTTTAAATCAATATTTGCTTGGCCTGTTTTCCCAACTAACTTTTATACTTTACAAGTAAATATCGACTTACATCTGAAGATTGACCCAAACCGATGTGACCTCTCTCCCTCCCCATACTCTTTTGCAGCTCTCCATCAGACTCTCCTTATTGCTAACACTTCTTTGTCATATTTTTCTACTTTCCTCTTCCAAGCCCTCTGCTTGCCACACTGACCCTGTCTCTTCCTGTGTACTCATGTATTACTTTCCTCACTCAGTTCTCACTCTGCATGCTTCCCATACTCAATCCTGTGCTTCCCTACTATTTTACAGTTTGTCATCTTCCCATTCTAGATCCAGAGTAGCATACTTCAATCCCACCATTTTACAAGATGCTACATTATATGGAAGTTTCCACTCTTTGGGGCTTTAATCCTAATTTCTCCAAACATCTCTGTCTGTGCTCACCAATGACCTCCTCACATCATCAGAGTGCATCTCTAGTGTCATGGGCCTCCATACCCATGGAGATCATAAAATCACAATGCCTTCTTACCCTGACAGATGGCTGCTTTAGGAGGGTACAGTCAAGAGCATGTTATCAATGGCTAATGGATAACATTGTACGCAGTGGCTGAGCAATCCTTGCTGTCTTTGAAGATATTATCCATCTAAAAAATGGCCACTGAACCAGTGTCCTTAGAAATTAGCAACACAAGCTCTAATTTCTTGATTTAAAGAAAGATAAAGAAAAAAGGATCAGATTAATGAAGACAGAACACACACAAGACAGAAGGGATGATTCAGCTGCTGCTATTCATTTGTCTTTAGATATATTTTTCTTTTAATTGTGACCAAGGGGCAAGATTAATCAGTTTCCTAGCCAATCAAGGGTTACAGGCAGCAATTAGGACCCTGAGAACAATCTTCTAATATGCAAATGCCAGAAGTGTGCAGTACAGACACTTGTAGAAGAACAGTTCCATAGCTCTGAAATGTTGGAGAATGGACTGAAAATAATCAAAAAGTGTTTATATGTAAGAATGCAGGCATGACTGTAGTAGGGTAGTGAACTTCTTCCTGATGCAAATCAAGAATTGCTAGCATTTATGATCTTTTAGCAGTAAATAAACCAAGTACATCATAATAATATTAAACATAGAGGATATTTGTGATTAACCTTTTGCCTCTTAAACGAAATATAAACCTGAGAAGATTAAATGCATTATTTTAATTAACTGCTGCTCTCACCAAACATTACACTTCATTTTCACATTATATCTTAAATATTAATCAACAAATGATGATATATACTGGTAAACAGTGTTTTCTAAAAAGAATTCTCCATATAACTTTCCATTCAAAATAAAACAAAGCAATACTTAAAATAGAAAAACAGGGATTCTTATGAGCAGGTCGCTGGTAAATCAGACAGGTGTAGGGGAGATATTAACTGTAGAATCAATAATTATGTAAATCTTCACTTACAATACCTTTTACTTCAAATTTGAAAAATCCCATCAAAACATTTGATCTTTTGATAAAATTTTTTAAAAGCAAATGGGTTTTTTTTGGCAGTAACTTTTTATCAGAAATTAGTGGGAAGCAATTATTCACATAGCCTGCTTTTATTAGGAAATCAAAGGGTTTCTTTCTTAAAAATAATAATTTTTCTTGAATCATTTTGTGCAAGGAATACTACTACTTTTCCACCTGCCAATTAGGTAGATGCATTTAATCAGTTGGAAAAATATTTGATTAAGCCTATCTTCTTCCTCAGCCTTACAGAAGAGCTGAACAAATTCAGAAATTAGGAAAAACTATCAATAAACAGAAATTCTGTACTCTAAACCAAATATGAGAGTTATAAGAAATGCTGGAGAAGCCTTTTAAATTTTTTAATCCTTGCTGAACAGAGTTGAAAAGGTGAAAGTGCAAACAAGGCATCTCACAAAAGACTCAGATATGTCAGCTTCAACCATGTTCCAAATTCATACAACAAGTTGCTTCTACTCAATCCAAGTGTACCAGTAATAGTCAAAGATTATTTGCTCTGACAATCACTACAACATTCCCTCATATGCCAGTGACAAATGGAATTGGTGTGTTTTGATTGGTGTGTCAGTTTGTTGACCACTTTTGCTTAGGAAGAACCTTTGACTTTGTAGAGATATTTTTATTGAAAGATAAAACAAAAATTATCTGCTGGTAACAGAACACATAACTTGCCTGTGATTTTTCATTAAATACTACCAAATAAAACTCCTCTCTCTTAGCAGACACATAAAAATAATTATTATTTAGAGCACAAAAGAAAAAAATGGATAAAAAAGGATAATGTGAACCCATTACTAAATGGAGGGGGACCCTGATAAGAGAAGAGAAGGCAGAGTTACTGAACACTTCCTTTACATCACTCCTCACTGACAAGACCAGCCCTCAGGAAGCTCTGACCCGGGAGACCATGGTAAAGGACAGTTGGAAGGATGACAGACATCACAGCAAGGTTGCTCACAATCAATTTTGAAGGGTTATGGCGATCAGGAGAGGCACTTGAGGACTAGAAGAAAGCAAATGCCACTCCAATCTTCAAAAAGGGCAGGATGGTGGACCCAGGGCACTACCAGCCAGCCTCACCTCAATCCCTGGAAAGCTGATGGAGCACCACATTCTGGAAGCCATCTCTCCATACATGGATGCCAAGAAGGTGATCAGGAGAAGTCAGCATGGATTCACTAAAGGTAAATAATGCTTGTACAACCTGGTTGACTGCTGTGATGAACCAACTACCTGGATGGATGAGGAGAGATCAGTGGATTTTGTCTGCTTTGACTTCAGCAGGGCTTCTGACACCGATTCTCACAACACCCTCACAGGCAAACTCAGGGTGTGAGGGCTGGAGGAGTGGACAGTGAGGACTGAGAACTGACTGAATGGCAGAGCACAGAAGGTCACTCACAGTGGCACAGGGTCCAGCTGGAGGTCTGTCACTACTGCTGTCCCCAAGGCTCAATACAATACTGGGTTCAGTATTGTTGGGATTATCCAGGAATGACCAGGATGAAGGGGAGAAGCCTCCTCAGCAAGTTCACTGATGGCAGGAAGCTGGGAGGTGTGGCTGATACCATGGAGGGATGGGCAGAGAGGAACTTTCTGAAATTCAGCAAAGGGAAATGCAGGGTCCTGCCCCTGGGGAGGAACAGCCCCAGGCACCAGCACAGGCTGGGCTGAGCTGCTGCAAAGCTCTGAAGAGAAGGGCCTGAGGTGCTGGTGGGCAGCAAGCTGTCCATGAGCCCTGGGGCCAAGAAGGCCAGGAGTGTCCTGGGGTTCACTGAGAAGAGCATTCCCAGCACATCAAGAAAGGTGATCCTGCCCCTCTACTCAGCCTTGGAGGGCTCTGTCCTGTTCTGGGCTCCTTAGGACAAGTAAGGAGTCTCAACAGCCTCAACAAGATACAGCTGAGAGGGGACCTCATCAATGTCTCTCAGTGTCTGAAGGGAGGGTGTCAAGAGGATGGAGCCAGGCTCTTCTTGATGGTGCCAAGCAATAGGATAAGAGGCAATGGTCAGAAACTGAAGCACAGGAAGTTCCACCAGAACACATGGAAGAGCTTTACTGTGCAAGGGATCATGCAGTGAGACAGACTGACTGGAGAAGTTGTGAAGTCTCCTCACTAGAGACATACAAAACCCACTTGAAAGTTTTGTTTGATAGCGTGTGAGTACTGTGCATATATCAAGATATATACAAGAATCAAATTTGAACAGAGCGCTGTCACAAATAACTGCAGAATATGTAACTAAACAAGGAGTAATCAAAAGAGTCAGCAAACATCTCTTCATATGAGAAGCATTTTCCAGATTAAGGCAAATGTTCTTTGTTTAGCCTGAGTGCCTACAATTCTAATGTTCCTCATTTTTCTCATGTAATAAAAATTGCTTATCACTAATATCCTTTATTATTATCCCCCCTTTAACCATTCTATTACCAACCCATTCAAAATATAATTATATAATATGAAATACCCAGGAAGTATTAGAATGAAGAACCATAAATTAGGAAGGCAGAAGCTACAGCAGCACAAATATTAGGAAGATTATTAAATCATATAAAATATTAACAGCCATGTTATTTCTATTGCTCATGAAGTTGTTGGTCATAAAGTAAATTGTACCACCAATGTTGTGGTATGCTACTTTGTCCCACAATCCTGGACATTTCCAGGAACAGTACAAGAAAGGATGGGTCTCTCCCACCTGCTGTTTGCCATCTGGTACCACGGATTTGCCTACAATTCCCTTGAGAGATGGAGTCATCTGTGTTTCCATTTCTGACCAGTATGGATTCCCATGCCCAAGACTGATATTAGTTAAGGCACAGATACAGCACAGATACTACATATCCTCAATTTTCTAGAGCTCATTTCCCAAACTGGTGATGCTTCCATGACACCAAATGAACCCCAAAAAGGAAAAAGATAGTTCAAGTACGTAAAAATGTTTCAATATTTAACTGGCTGTATGATGCATAAACATACTGCAAATGTCAATCAATTGTGGCCTAAGAGGACAGAATCCATGTAAATTATGTTCTTTTTCTATCTCAATTAAACTATGAGTCAGATATAAATCTTTTATCACTAAGCTTCTTACATTTCCAACATCTTCTCTAATCACCTGCAATTTACTTCAGTTGCAGCTGTGCAGTAGAAAGGGTCAGAGGAAACAATGACAATAAATCACCCTATTTTTCCATGTCTTCCATATTTAAAAAGCTGAAAACCTACATTTGAAACTACAACATTCACTAAGTCTTAAGAAGCCAAGATTGTGCAACTCTGAATTTCTACACAAGATATCAAAGCAAGTGATGAGAAGCTTCTGTATTCGCTGTGTTTGGCTGGGAGCTTTCTTCACAGTCGCTGGTATGGGGCTGGTCTTTGCATTTGTGCTGAAAACAGTGTGGACAATTCAGGGACGTTTTCATTATTGCCCAGCAGTGCCCACACACAGTCAAGGCCTCTTCTGTTTTTCACACTGCCCCAACAGGAAGGAGGTTGGGGATGTGCAAGAAGTTGGGAGGGGACATAGCTAAGAGGGCTGGCTCTGTCTGACCAAAGGGATATTCCAGAGCATCTGGAATCATGATCAGCATATAAAGAAGCAGAAAGGGAGGAACATTTGAAGTGAGGGTGCTTGTCTTCCCAAGTCACTGTTACATTTGTTGGGGCCCTGCTCTCCTGGAGATGGCTCAACACCTGCCTGCCCATGGGAAGTGGTGAATGAATTCCTTGTTTGGTTTTGCCTGCATGTGTGGATTTTGCTTTCCCCATTAAACTGTCTTTATCTCAACCCATGAGCAGCTGCACAGTGTTCAGTTGCACACTGGGGTAAACTACGGCAAAAGGTTTGCACTGATTTTCTGAAGAGTATATTTCTGGAGTTTCTGTTCTGCAGAATATGGGAATATCAGATTATTTCTAGGCAAGAGGTTTCTGGTTTTTCCCATATAGAAGAAAAAAGGGAAAAAAAAGAGAAGTTGCTTAAGGGAAGAGTCAATTCTTCCAATGTGAAATGCTAACAAATGAAACAGAAGAAAATGGTCACGTTGGATGAAATATTTATATGTACAGCAAATGATAATTCTCATTTTTCCTGTTTCTTCTGATCCTGCAGTACTATTTATTTATAGAATATTGGTACATTCTGGAGAAGAGCAGACATTTCCGTCCACATCACCACTCCAGTTATGACTAATCACTTCCTTGAAAATACATAAAAATAGAGTTACATTTGACAGACAGCTAAAATAAGGCCACGTGTGAAGTTAAAAAAAAAAATTGGGGTGAGGTTGGGAGGGGATATGATGACACATACTCAGCCCGGCATCTTGTCTGAATATTTTGAAACTCAAGCTGGCTACCATTTCAAACAAAAAATCCCATATCCCATGCACCTTGTAAAAACTTAAGGGGAAAGTAGAGAATTATTTTCATCAGGAAGGGAAGCAATGCATGTTAGGGAAGCTGTAACATTTCACAGACAGTAGATTTTTCTTTAGTGTTCTACATACATGGACTAAGCCTTGAGAGTGTGACAAAATGGTAGACTGCAATAACAATCCTTGAGGATTCTAGCTACAAACATCTGATTGAGTTTCCTTATCCCAGAACTTCCCATTACCCGCAACCCTTTATTTTCTCAGGGCCTCAGCTATTTCTAAAACATTTTCACTTTCCTCAATGCATGTAGGAATGCCATTATTTTGTTTTCCTGCTATCTTTTAAAATGTGTGCTTAGCTAGCAGATAAACAACTCGAAACTTTTAAACACTTACATTTTGTTTTATATTAGTCTAGTTTTTTTGAGCCAAAGAATAAAATAAAGGTAAACATACTGAATGCTACTGATAAGAAAGATTGATTACTTCAGATTTCTCTTTGTGTTTACTGACAAAAGGCAGTGTGCAGTAGCATACCAGGTTTGTTCTGAGTGAAAAATGAAGCCTAGTTGGTAGATTAACCATCTACAAAATGATTCCTTGCAGAGTACAGTATGGTTCTTTGCACTCTAATATCTTATGCAGCAAATCTGACTAAATTACATCTTTAATAAATCATTTAGTACTTAGCACGTTTTGCTAATTATTTCAAAATACTGTAATCCTACATTATTTATATGTTAATTTTTTTATCCTAGAAGAACAATACTGCACATAGTGGATTGGTACCTTCAGTAAACAAAACAGCAGTATGAAATATATATCTACCAAGAGAAGCCATAATTATGCAGCAAAGTGATCATTTAGGATTTGGAAAAGGCTAAACATGCAATGCATTCCACTGTGTGCCACTAGATATCCATATACTTCATACAACTGTGGAAAAATGATAAGTTGCAAAAATAAAGCTGCAAAATATGAGAAGACAGATTTGTAATCACAATCATGCATGAACAATTACATATTTCAAATGTAAAGATCATTCAAATAAATGTAACTGATGGATAATCCTCACAGGGTGCAAGTCAAAGTAAACAGACAGTCCACTTTAGAAAGTGTCTAGTGAATTGATTTAACAAGTTTAATGTGAGCATCAGTGTGGGGCTATTACTGATCGTAAGCTTTACTGATGTTATTTGTTCGCTTGGAAAAATACCGCTCTTTGGAATGAGCACATTAAGGCTAAAATTGCAGAGAAAACCCTATTACAACTTTATTGCTGGCAAATTGGAACCAAACCTTGTCTGTATATCAATTACTTAGAGTTACCACAGAGATAAATCCTTTTTTTTTGTATAGGCTCAATCTTGAAGACAGTGATGAGAAAACTCCTTATTATACCCTACCAACATCACTAGGTTTTCTTAGCAATTTCAAGAAATTGTCAATTAAGTTCTTTTTATTAGGTTCCAAAAGCTGTTAAGTCAAACACAAATCTATCATAAGGCTTGTAACAGCATGTTATTTAGGCACATTTCAATGTTACACTCTTTCATTATCCACCTACCCAAACCCTAATCAAAAGTTCCCATAAAGTGAAGGAGTTTTCAGTTCTCCCATCTCAAGGTTCAGATAAATTTAGAACTCTCATTTCTTGCAGCTGGTCATATGAGTAATACCCATTTAAGTGAGAAGAAATATCATTATTTAGATGGTTTTAGACACCAACACAGTTGCTTACAAGATCATTATAGCAGAAGGACACACTGTGTCATTGCACAAAATAGTCAAGACAATAATATTTACGACCACTACCAAATATTAGTAAAAATGCATTGTATTTTTATGGCCCTTGCTGCCTGGTAAGGTTTCCTTTTGGACAAACAGCTACCTCTAAAAACAATAGTCAATAAGGAAAGTTGCAGCACTGAAACAGGCCGTGCTCCTTTGCTCCCTGAGTTAAGAGAAATTAAAGCCTTTGTAGGAATGATGTTTTCAAGTCTCCAGGAAGAGTAAAAGGCCAGTTACTTCATATAGGTACAGCACAATGAAGAAATAAACAGGTCTGCTATCAAGACAGCTACTTGTCAGATGTCCCAGCCAGAGACAAGAGTATCTGAGAAAAAGTAGGGGGTAAGGAAAAGAGACATAATTTGGTTGAAGATCTATGTCTAGTCACTTCAATATTTCTACAGTGTTCACATTTGAGAGTACATGTTAAAGGAGATATTCTGCACCTGGTGATGCATGATTCAGATTTATTAACAAAGGAATTGTATGGTATTCCATCTGAGTATCCCACCTTTCAAAATAAACTAGAAATTATTTTGTAGTCATCTAGTTGGTTCTCACAAACTGATGAACGGGGCTACTTTTGTTTGAATAGAAAGAGCAACATGCGATGAGTGTGAACATCTTAACATTAAAAATGTTACCTAGATGTGTTAGAGCTGAAGGAATAGCTAGACTGGCTAAAGACACCTTAAGATAAATTTAACATGCTGCAAGAGAGGAAATGTAAGTAGATGTGCATGGGAAACAAGGCAGCAGAAAGATTCAAAAGTTACAACACAGTCTTTTGTTCTCAAATATTCCTTTTCTTTGCTTCAACAGCTGGCACCATGTACAGCCATCCCAATTCATTCTATAGCATCCTGACTAGCTGGTCACAGGCTGACGACATTTGAAGAGGAAGAAGGTCAAACCTATCATTACAGTGGTGACAACCAATCACAGTGAAAAAAAAAAAAAAAAAAAAAGTTTTATTTATTACACTTAATATAAGAAACCTTTACTGTGGAATATAATTGTACTGTCACTACACACCAGAGATTTTTAATCCCCAATCATTTCAACATATTTTACACTTCATTACCTTTGCAGTTAGATATTGCAAGAAAGACTCTCTCGAGTCTACACAAAAGCCTTAAAAATTCTACTATTTTTTACCTTCATATTTCACCTGTAAGAAACAGTGGATGATGAATTTCAATGAATGAAAATACACATATTCTGCACAAGGCTGGTAAAGAATATACAGGAAAAAATAGTCATAATATTTTTTTAAAGTTTTAAAAATCTAACATTTTGTTTCTGAAGCCATAAAATCATAAAATATCTGTAAGTAAGATGTTTATAAGAACTTGGGTATGATACTGTTGCACACAGTATAGCATTGTCTCAGCTAAACAAAATAGACTACATATCTCCCCAATAATGCACAGTGCTCTAACAAACAAAGTATTATTGCCTCTAGGAGGAGATTACTTCCTATGATTCTCATAAGTTTTAATAAGTGTCACTGTGAAAAGGTAAGCTATTGTATCACTGTGGATTTTATTCTGTAAAAATCTATCACATGTGGTCATTTTTTCATGTAATATAGCTCTCATGCCATATTCTGCACTGATTGAGTGTAATCTAGACTTCATAACAAACAAATATGCTCTTGACATAATGGGGGTTGTCTAGTTAATTGTATCATGACATAAAAATACATTTTTGTATTCTTTTGTTTGTTTGTTACTAAATTGGTAGAGTAGGCACTGAAATACTAATTCTGGAAAGTACTATAGACATGGAAAGAGATCTGTTTTGCTCTGAGTTTTATCTTACTTGGGTATTCATTACAGTCTCCACTTCAACACAAATGGACCATGCAATTTTTTTTTTTTTTTTTTTTAAATTAACACAGGACTCTTACAGCAAGGAAACCTCTGACCTCCCTACACTAGATTTCACTAACATGTCAACAAGTCTTAAAACATCACTGTTTTTCACAAGATTTTTCAAGTACATATTATTTCTTTTTAGAAACAGCCTGTTTGCATTCTCATAAAATAAAACTACACTTCTTCAGTGTCAAAGAAGTAGAAACACAGTTTGAGACATATCAAAATAGTACACTTGAAGAAAGGCAGTGAACAACCAAAATAGAATTTGCCTTTTTTCTTTTTTTAATTTTTTTTCTGAGTTGTGAAATTTATAAACACTGTAAAATTAAAGTAATATGGTCTAAATCGTGAGTCTGTCTGAACTGATCTTCATTCCATCAAATTATTTCCTTGACAAAAAGATACATGGAGAAAAACCCTTAAATTCTAGTAGAAGCAAGAAGATAGTGCCTAGGAAACAAAGGGCAGTAAAGAAAAAAAGAGAAATTCTGAATCTGAAAGAATTTAGAAAAACTATAAAACAGAATCACGTAAATAGAAAAATAATAATAAAAAAATCTCCAAAATTAGATCTTGTCTACTTTCCACCATATTTTCTTCAAGGCTGGTTAAAGCAACATGCTGACATCACGCAGATGCAACACAATACAAAAATATGTCCTTCACTTTGAAAAATCATTCAGAGACTTTATCCTTGTAATAATCAGCCACCGCACTAAAAAGTATTCTGGAAAAATGCATCAGAGTTTTTCTTGACTGGCAACCTTGGAATATGAGCATCAAAACAAATTAATTCTGCAGTGGAATCCTGACCTGTTGAAAATAACTTGGTATTTTCTTTGGCAATGGAAGGGCTGGCGCTCTTTTGACATTGAGTTTTGCCACCAGTTTCACTGCACCTGACTGATCATTTACAATGGGAATTTATTTTTGAGAGGCTGCTCTTTAGGTTTTTTTGAGCTAAAGATACACTGAGAAAAATTTTGGCTATCAGAACACTGGACAGATACGAGATCCAGAATAACAACACAAGTTGATGTCGACCAGTAGTTCAATGAAATAACAATTTTCAGTGAAGGTATTTCACATTTATACTGATGTTAATATGACATAGCTAGAGGAATGTGAGCTCCCCAGCTGGAGTTTTACTAGGATTCATAACTACAATGGAGGGCTTATCCACTGGAATCTGGTTGGCATGATATAAAACATCAATGACTAAATTGTCACTACTGGTAAAATTCTGTTTACTCAACAGACTGATGAATCAGAAAGTAGCTGAAGGTGAGGAAACTCAAAGATATTTAAGATTTTGCACTTAATTCTCAAATTCTTTCTATAAGGCCCTCTCTAAGATGAGAGAATAAAAGTGTGAAGGAACAATAAACTAAGATGATATGTGATTTGTCATGAGTAGAAATTTAAGGCAGAATTCCCCCCACATTCAATTCTCAGTTATCCTTTCAGGGGCAATGAGGCTTTTGGCAGTAGAAAGAGACCAGATGGAGCCTTTGTTTACCTCTGGTTCACCTGGAGTTTGTTCATCCGAAAGCTGGAAATTTTCACCCACCTATCTATGAACAGAATGGGATCTAGACAAGCAGCTGGACATCCAGTTACTGCACCTATCAAAATCTTTTTTCTTGCAAAAGGCAAGACTAGCTGAGGCTGACAAGAGATATTCACCTTTTTTTTCCATAGTATATGTAACACCAGTTTTATGATCTTGAAGAGTTGCTGGAAACCAGAGCATCTGGCACTGCAAGATGTCACACTTTAAGAGTACAGTGTTCTCACCTGACCAAGGATGGAACATAAGTTGAATTCTAACATTTATATCCACTTCATATCAATGTATTTTCCTCTTGTGCTTCTAATAAAGGGTCTAATAAATTTTAGAATCCTAGCATTGGTATAAAAAGTACATCAGTAGATCATAGTAACTTGAATAACATTCTTAACGTAAAAATCACCTGTCCATAATTCCCAAAAGAGAAGGTAAATTTTAAAAACTTTATCATAAATAAACTTTTCTACTGAAATTTTCTTTTCTTTTCTTTAATGGCCAGATGAGCTATATGCTCTCTTTTTAGAGAAAGCAGTATCATAGGGACACGCAAATACCAGACTATTATATACTAGAGGGATTTGTATAAGAACAAAAGAATGTTTAGAAATGTGCAAATTTCTAGAGGTACTGTTATTTTTAGAGCCATGGAGATGTTTTCTCTTTATGCAATTAAGGAATATACACATTTTCTGAAACTCCTTTGACAAAGAGATAAGTAGATAAGAACTCAACAAAAAAGACTTGGTAGGATTTGATTAATATATATGAACTCTAAAATTGCTTGATTAAAATAAGAAATATTAAGAGAATCAGTTTAGCAATAGAAAACTATTTATTAGTTTGTCACGTTTTATTTTTCCTTTTTTGCATCTTCCTGTTGGTTTCATTCTTTTAGGCTTTCACCTATTAGCACTGATTTCAGCTAACCAGTGTTATAACAACAGGTGAAAACCAGCAGCATTTATACACCAGTAAAAGCTTGATCATACAAAACTGGCACAAAAGATTCTTAAATACGAGAGGACTGAAAAATTATTTTAGTCTTTTACCGAAAATTGTCAGATCAGCAGACAAATGCTAAGAATGGACTTTTTTAAAGCTTTAAGGCTATTTTCATGTTGAATCAATATGCGTGTCTAGAACCTTGTTTAAGAAAACTATTCACCATGCAAAGTTTTAAATGAACAATATCAAAGAATAATTTTTGACATTTTGATTCATACATGCTTATAAAGCTCCAAGACAACATGGTTTAATTATAAAACATATTTCTACTGCCTTAGTCATGCCAATTAAATTTGATTGGATACTTTCTTTATTCAACAAGCCCCTTTCATGTCATTTTAATTTACTGTCAAAGCAGCCTGAATATTGGAAACTAAATTATTTACTACAGCCCATAAGCCAATAATGTTCCATTTGTCTCTTACAGAGGGAGACTAGACTAACAAGATTATTAAGGACATTACTTGTTATAGAGAATGTCCTTCACTTTATTTGAGCTTCATGCTGTGCTTTCAGAGATCATACTTCAAAAGAGCTCCATTTCATTCCATCACTGAACTTCTGATATAAATTATTCTTTACTAGCTTTGTAATACTCTGATCATAGAGAAAGTGGACCTGATCTTGTTGGGTAAAAACAGAAGCTTCTTTTCTAAGATAACTACAGAGTTTATTTGTGTTAAACACCTTTGATATGCTCCCTTGTGCCAATAACAGAGACCAGGCAGAATTCAGCTAAATTTATCATACAATGATAACGTCTCAGAGATTTAACTCACAAGGGCTTTGGTTGTCTATGCAATGATTTCAAACCAAATTCTGCAATCTAATGCATGTGGTTAAAATCAGTCGTGTAAGCTCTTTAAAACACTGTGTAGAGAATGTAATAAAGATAATGCAGAACAGGCTTCAGGAAACCAACAGATCTAGCATTTCACAAAAAGAGACTTGAAAAACAGATTACAAATTGTCTAAGATATAAGCCTGTCATACAGACTGATAAATTGATAAAGGTTTACAAACAAAAAGAAAGATGGAAAAAAGATCATATGGGGGGGAAAAACTCCTTCAAGAACATAGACAGAAAGGTAGAAGATAAGGTAATTCCTCTGTCCTCACAGATATACACAAGAAAAACACCCTGCCTTGTGCAATGCACTGCATGCTGAATTGCAGATACCAGCATTAATGAAGAAAAGACATTACTAGCCCCATTTCTTCTGCATAAAAGACTGACTATCCTGAGCTAAGAAAATAAATTTGAAATACTTGTGAAGAAAGAAACAGGAAAATAGCTTAGGCTCAGTACTGTAAGTCTTGCCTACTTACTAGCACTGTGAAAACCAGGATTATGTTGGGTTTGCCATTTTTGCCCACTTCAATTGCCTTCTGCTTTTATGAAAAGCTCACATAATACAATGTGAAATCTGTGAAAGAGGAAGATGATGACAAAGATACACCTCTCTTCATAATTGCCAAAAAAAAAGATGGAATAGCCAGATAAATCCAATTCAGAATGATCGTGGAAACATTCACAAAAATTAGGAACAAGTATAAATTTTTAAATTTAATCTACTAAGAATATACTTTCATCATTATTTCTGCATGCTTACTAGGTTATCCACTCAGGAAATTCATTAGTTAGAAGCTTTTACATAATGTCTGCTTTTTACAAAACAAAACAAAGTTCCTGAATATGCAGAAATAAAAAGTAGGAAAAGACAACAATAATGCTTTATTGACGAAAGCACTTTCTTATGATGGAGGAGGGCATAAGGTGATAATTTAGTGTTCCAGCACAGATTTACTGGATAATGGCCAAATATTTCAAAGCAAACACAGCTGTAATGTTTATGTTAAAAACAACAGGCTAGGGTGGCAGTCAATCAGACATTCTCTATCCTTCAAGCACTGACAATAAATTGTTTCTTTCCATACAACAGAAAGATTGCTAAAGTGTAACATGACAGAAACCTTTGAGAAAATGGTGTCGTCCTTATAGGAAGGATTTCTTACTTGCTCTTTCAAGTACCTCTTAAAGGCAATCCCATTCACCAGCATCACTTAATGATTTTAACAGAATTGGAAATGAAATGGAGAACTATTACTACAAATAATGCTGTTAATGCCCAAATCCATAGGAATGGAGAGAAATTTTATTTCTTTATATCTGCAAGACCATCTTGAATATTTTACATCTTGAAACCTGTACTGGAACTGTGTATGTTATACCTGTAAACAGTGCATGAGAATAGTTAAAATCTGCTCTGAACAACTGAGCAGAAACCTGCCTTTAAATGGGAAGACTTTATCAAAGTGAGAATTGTGGAGCTTGATCTCACAAAATTGGATATAGACTCTCTTTTTATTCTCTGTGGTAACAGGCAACACATCTACTTCATCTGCTGTAGTACAAATATACTGGGACATACAAAGTCAAAAACTACTCAATGGTCCACTTTAAAAAAACCAAAAAACTCTTACTGCAAGGTTTACATATTGAAATGCACTTTATGACTCTACTACACTTAAGATATGCTTTCCTAAAAGTGTTTAAATAGAGGCCTAAGGCTTCCAGTTTATTTATCAAACCCCAGAAAATTTAATAGAATATACAATCTTGAAAATCCTACAGATTTCAGAAAATTATACAGAAATTATATTTTTCATGTTTAGATTCATTATCAATAGTGTTAAATCTAGATGTATTTCAACACCTTGAAAGTTAAAAACACAGACTCCGTGGTTTTTATACGACATACACTGAGGCAAGAGAATCCAACGAGCATTTCTTTCAAGCCTTTGAGAAGTTGCTATCTATTAGTTGCTCACACAGGACAAGTATAAATATTTCCCAGGTAAGATAAAAATAAATGAAAGTAAAATCGAGAATTTAAAACAAAACAAAACAAATCCCAACCCTAAATCTCATCATGTCTATGTAGTTTTCTATGAAACAAAAGCATAAGTTCTAACTGCTAAACTGAGTCTTACAAGCTGCAAGCCTGATCAATGTTTTAATCCATTTTTATAAAAATACATTTTTAAAGAAATATGCTTAGAATGCATGATATGCTCATATTCTGCAGGATTAAGCATAAATGCAGCATTAAAAAACCCCACCACACTGAAATATATTTTGCATTCCTATATAGGGAAAATTAAATTTGTCTACAATACACATATGTGTTTCATCTAGGTACTTTATGCCTGTATGTATGCATTAATCTACATGTAATATGGGCATGAACAAAAAGTATAAAAGCATACTATATTCAAACGAGTAATTTTAGCAATTCTATCCCTGGAAAAACACATATAAGTGTAAGAAATTAATACACTTGCCATACATACACATATATTTATATGTACCCCCAGGATACATACAATAGGAGCTGGAATTCATCTCAGGGAATTTTTAAATCCAGTCTCCTGGTTTTTATCCCAAACATTTATTTCATTTGGGCCTACATGACAGGAAACCCTTCCCTTTGATATATTTGTGTATGTTTTTGATAAACATAAAGCTAAAATAATTCACTGGTAAATTAGGCCTTGTAAAACTATATAGAAAGATGTCCAACAAGTAGCTTCATGTCACTTTTCTTGATTTCTGTTACAGATTTGTTTGTATTAAAAGACAAAAAGGCTGAATTCTTTAACATTTTAGTATAAAAAAATATGTGCATAAACTAATGTGGGTTTTTTTTGAGATTGAACTTTATGCACCATGTTCCATTTTGACTGAAACAGTGAAATAACTAGCATGTTGCCTCTCTGAAGCCGAAAGCAATTTCCTTTTCTAATTTTAGTTATGCAAAGCCTATGGGCATCATCAGCATTTAGTAATTAGTTTTATAATTACTGCTGTTTTGCTCACTGTCATTCAATTTTTCTTACAACATGGTCTGGGATTGAAACATCCCACATCCACAGCTGTGTAAATTGCCATCCATTTATAAGACAAAAAAAGTAACATTCAACATACATCATTATTCAGTCAAGAATGTGTTATTGGTACTTAGGTGATGCTTTGAGTACATAAGCTGCACAGTAAAATACAAAGAAAAATATATTTTAAACGCTTAATAAACGCTATATAAGACAGGAAACCCAGGAAAATCTAAATTTGAAACAAAAGAATTTCCATTAAATGATATTTCAGATTATTACCGATACCTATATCTGTTCCAAACAAGAGAAGAAAAAAAAATCTATTTTTGTTAAAAGACATATACTATGCTGAAACACAGTTGAATTCAGAGTTCCTAATAGTGTAGTTTGATCATTATTGACAGAAGAATTGATAGACTGGTAACTAACTACAAAATCATCTAACCAAGAATTACCTATTAATATAGTGTCAATACATTAGATATGACACTCCAAAATATTTGATGTCATTGACCAGTTAATTTCAGGAATCCTAAAAATACAAATGGGTTTCAGTATGACACATTTGCTTAAACCCAGCAAATTTTCTTGAAGAGGTTATATCATAGCAAAATTAGAGATTGACTAGAATTCTTATGTTACGGTTTAAGAGATATTATATTTCAAATTTTACACCTTTTAAAATTTCTAATTTGAAATATTCTATCAATGATGATTTTTAAACACAAGAGATGTAACAGTCAAATAAAAATGAAAAATATATCTTTTCTCCTCAAAAAAACCAAACATAATTTCCTCAGGAAGTAAGAAATGCTATATTCTCTGGAACATGTATGGTTTACAAAAAATTATCATGGAGAGAAGTCCCTCAAAGGGTTCTGCCAGTGTCAGTCAGCTACCATGGATGTCACCCTGCTAGAGCAGAGCTGTGCTTTGGTGGGAATCATCTTCCCCTAGCACAAATGGGACATCAGCAATGGGACCACTCATATTTGCCTTTCCTTCCTTCCTACCAGAGAGCAGAGTAATAAAGTCTTTTTAATCTTATCCCCTATCCTTTGTCAAGCCTAGCTAGGAGAAAACAGCTGCTAATAAACATAAAGCTGTTACACACAAAGGGCTAGACTGTGCTCAGCCCAATGAAGGGATGGAGCAGATATGCTGCTGCAGAGGAAAAATTTAGGCAGAATGATTTCAAGGGTTTTGCAGCAGTACCTGCTATTTTATGTTTTGTGACACAGCTAAAGCCTTACGCTTTTTCAAGTGAGAAAGTAATTCCAAACATTTTTTGCTATAAGATAAAAATCTCAATTTAGAATACTTCTCAGTGAATAAATAGCATCCAGTAAGACCTAAGTCAGAAAAATTCATTGTTTTCCCAAAGAGCAAAATTTTTAGACCTTTTAACAAGCCCTGAAAAAACAAACTAACGTTTTGTGTCCAGTTATCTACAAAATATGAGATTAGATCCTCAGAGCACAGACTCAGGCAATGACCACAGCAGATACTTAATGCTCCTGCAGAACATGCCAACTGCTCTTACCCCACAGATTAACACCACAGCCCACCTCTCACCCCATCCCTCAGATCCTTCAGAGCCCACAAATTGCCATCAAACTGCTCAGCCTCCCTCGTGCTGCAGGCTGGCTGTCCCCAGGCAGGGTTGCCAGCTCAGCTGCCCACGAGCACAGCCCAAAGCTCTCTGTGGCTGTGTGCTCCCAGATCCAGCCCAGCTCCAGCCCAGCTCCAGCCCCTGTCCCACCAGCTCACAGCCACAGGGTCCCTGAAGGACCTGCAGTGGCAAGGGTGTTTGTCCCCAGGGATGCAGATCAGCCAGGAAATTTCTGACTCAAGCATGAACTGTGCCCTTTGAAAGACTGATGCCCACACACCATATCAATAACTGGCTTTCATCTTTTCAGAATTTTTTCTGTTCATTTTGGAGTCTGGGACCTTTTTTCTTTTCTTTTCTTCCCCTTTGTGTATGGGCAAATATCATTACCACCTTTGTTTCCCTTTGTTCCTTAAAAAAACCCAGAATGCACATAATTTTTGAGTCAAAGAAATAATTTCTACTTTTGAGCTTCTGAAAAAAAGCCAGTTGAGGGACTATCTGGCTATATGTAATTAGATCATTCTTTCAGGGAGAAAAAAACAAAAACAAAAAACCCCAACCCAGGAATCCAAACACAAAATCTGTGAAATGGAAATTCATATACTTTGCCTCAGAGGTTTTGGCCTTCATTACCAAAACACATAGATCCACATACAAAGCTTTTTTCATCTCCAAAATATGCAACAACACTTTTATTGAAACTGCAGGAAACGCACCTGAATAAAACTCGGTTATTTCTAACAGAACTGAAGTATTGTGTGCATTGATACACCATTCAAGCAGGATGAAAAGCATGTCCTACACTATATCTTCCACTTATTTGAATGACATGCTACACAGTATTTTTAAAAAAAAAGCTGCAAAATATTCACTTCATGTGTTGTGCACGACAACTATTACTAATGCATGGGAATATCATTACAGAAAAATATTTTAGAAGCTGGAGTTACTGATTGACTAGAGTCTATTTAAGTGCCTATTTACACACAGGGAGACAATTTTGTGGCAAAAAGCTGAGAGGAAGGTGAGCTAACCCTCCTGCACTACAAACACGGAGAGCTGCTTTGGGAATTCTGCCTGAAAATACCCTGTTCACTTCAGATGGATCCAGTAAAACAGTGCAAAGGGGAATAGACAATTCAATAGTAAAGAAATACTGTCTGAGGGATGGAGCAGATAACACAAGTTATTAACTGTAGCACTCTTTCCTGCTGGCTTTTGAATACACTCTGCAATAACATGTGCAAAGTATTTTGAGAGCTTCAAATTACAATTCTCGTGTAAATGTGAAGAAGTAATATTGTACATTCCAGAAAACTCTTCATTCATAAAATATTCCTGACCATATGTCTGTAAACTAATAGCAATCACCAAAATGGCATGAAACATGGCACAAAAAAGTGTGAAAAATAACACATGACAGAGATCTGATACATCTTCAGGGAAAAAGAAGTTTCAGGGAAAACACTCCAATGTCAGCAACATTCAGTGGCTATCAGAAATTTATTTCTACTAATTTTGTCCTTACCAATTAATCCCAACTATACTGACAGTAAAAGGTTAAAAGGGAAATAAATTAAGATTATTGTCAATCACTACATACAGAAAAAATAATTAACTCAGTATGTTTATTTATCTATTTTTTGCTAGTTGATTAAATGAATGATTGATGACAGGTTCCTTGTTTTCTTTTCCTTCATTTTGTCAGTATAAATGATCAGTATGAAACTAAATGGAGACATTAAATTGAAATTGTTAGAATCACAAAATATAGAGCAGCTGTATCCAGATTATTTCAACTTTCTTGTTGCTCTAGTGTAACTTAGTAAAATGCATTTATATCTACAAATATAATCAATTAATAACAGAAATAAACAGCAACCTTACTTTCCTCTCATATTACATATTAATATTCAGGCTTCCCTTTTAAAAATGTGCCTTTTAATAATTTAATACAGAAATTGTGCAAATGAATGCACTTATTTATTATCGGATAAATATAAAATTTCTCATTGGATAACTCATAGATAACAGATTGTGCAAAGATGCCAAAGCATTCTTAAATGCTGACAAGTTCTCTGAATAACACACCCTAGTACATAGCTGTGGAGAAGATATAAGGGAAAATATGGGCACAGTCAATTGAAAATTTGTCCTTTGGGTAATGTGAGATGAGGGAAGAAAGTGAGCTGGAGAGACAGCGATCTCTTGCCTGTCCATCAGCTTACACTCAGCATCCTCCCAGCACAGAAACAGTGAATTAGCACACTACATATGCAAGGATTTTCTTTTCTTACTCACTTCACAAGCATCAGAAGCAAGACCTAAGTTCTGAAATCACTCCAAATTTTTGAGTACAGACGAAATCCCAGAACTCTGAAGTGAGGACTGAAGCACAGTTTTCCCTGAGCTGACCAAAAATTGCTTGCTGGGCTAGGAAAGTTAACTGAGTGCAACTGCATTTTTGAAAGTTAAAGGAATTGACCCAGAAGTCTGAGGAGACTGCTTTTATATGGGATTCAAAAGAAAGTAAAATATCTTTCTCCCAGAGCGATTCACAGTGGTAAATGGTTGAGAGCTTGAAACCTTTGTTACTTACAGAATTTACTGTTGAGAACACAACTGAAGGAAGTCACTGGCAAAATCTGTGGCTTTCTTTGAACTTCTGAAGAAACTACTTGACTCTGAAGCAGCCATTTTTTTTGTGTTGAAGATACGTCACATCTCTTTTCACTACTTGGAAATACTAGAGACAGCTGAACTCATATCATGCAGATAGTCTGAGTTCACTTAACTCTAATTCTGAACCAGAGGAAGAGTGAATTCAGGAGGAATGATTTTCTTCCTATCTCCATATAAATTCTGGCTTCGGTTAATACGCTCTCCTAGTTACTTTTCCTCATAGATCCCTAATTTCTGTGCATCACAGTATTAGGATTGTAGAGGAGACTCTGAGGCAGGTTTGGGTTCAAAGGAATGGTTTGTGTGTGCTTAGGAAGGATCTTCTAAGCTCACTCAGTTTGGCTGTGCTGTGGTTTCCCTTGTCCAGATATGAAATTGATAACCAACATGACAATGCAAGATGTCTCAATAAGACAGGTATCAGACTGGAAGGTGTCATAAGGAAGTTTTCAGACAACTCTCAACAGATTTATTTTTTTCCCAGAAATCTTCTGAAGTCTGTGGGTAAGATAATATTGCACTTGTACCACCCTGGCAAATTCAATATCCTAACTGTGAAATTCAGATTATTACTTCCCCAGTCTCCCCTTGTGATACCTGTTCTCTATGTTCAGTTCTTTCTATCACAACCTATTCCTACTGAAAGAATTATGCCATTGAAACAAAATATTAAATCAAGGGTAACCTTCAGTGTCCACAGCTATTCATGAGAATTCACCTCTTGACATTGTTCAATCCTTACCAGCAGAAGGAATCCAAAACCACGTCACAACAATAAGACATTCAGGTTAATTCCCAAAGTAAAAAAACCCATCAAAATGGCATGTCCATATTACATGAAAATGTATATTAAATACATGTCACTGGGTTAGCCAAAGAATATCACATAGGAATAGCTACTGCAACTTTTACTTTAGGTTTTTATGATACTGTTACTGAAGTTCTGTTCAGCTGTGGTTTCCATTCTCAAAATATTTTAGAAAATTGGATACAACTCAAGTAAGAGCTACAAGAATGATTAGACTTCTAAAAGTCATTCCCTATAGTGAAAGACTAAGAAAGCTCAATTTATTTAGTTACTGAAAAGAAGGTTAAGAGGATCACAATACCTACATGTGGAAGAGATTTCTGACAGTAGGCAGCTCATTAATCTAGTGAAAAAGGCATAACAAGATCCAGTGTTTGGATGCTGAAGCTGAAATAAGACTACAAATGAGGCACACTTTTTTCACAGTGACAGTAATTAACTGTTGGAACAATCTGCCCAGGGATGTAGTTGATTCTTTATCATTTAAATGCTTTACATCAACATTAGATACTTTCCAAAGAGATAAGCCCATGTCTCAAACAGATGCAGAAAATACTGGATGAGGTTCTGTCTCAGGTCTGCAAGAAGTCAGCCTGGATTCTTATCAGAGCTGCTAAACATTGTACCTCAACACAGGAGTGCTCTGAGTGCTCTGCACTTCCAGGACCATCATATCTACTCCTTGTGTGCAGCTCAGTTCAGACTGAACAACTGCTGTCTCCAAAATTCACCTTCCTGTTTGACAGGGAAAATGAGAACCCTCTGAAGGCAGATGTGGACATCTTCACAGATCATTCCATGCCACATTCACTGTCTGGCATAATCGTTGCTGGAGACCAAAATACACCAAAACTGCCAATAAGTGCATAGTGTAAAGCTGTTTGAGCACTGACTTTGCCAGATGCTTCTACCCAAGGAATATCTCTTGGGCTGACTCCAAGCTAGTGATGGGTGAGTAGACACATAGCAAATGCCTCTCAATATAGCTGCCTCTATGAAAAATACAGTTCCTTTATGTCTAATGAGTTTGTTGGAGAATCAAGAAGCTCCATGAGGATGTTGAAGACACCAGCTAAAGCCAAATATATGATGAGGTTAGGTGAGCTGCTAATTTTCCTCTCAGCTCCTTAGCAGCATTCATAAAAGAAAACTTGCCCTTTAAATCTTCAGGATAGGATGTTGGTGCAAAAGAATAGCAGAGGGGAAAAAAAAAAAAAGGCCAGAGAGATAGAAGCTACAAAAAGCATAAATAACAGCACTGATACACGAAATAAGCAGAAACAGCTGGTATATAGAGGTAAAGAAAAAACAGTGTTTTAAAATAGATGAAAGAAAAAAATTTATCTTCAGAAGAACAAAATTAAACACCCCATTTATTCACCTCTAGGAAGGGATAGAAAGAACCATTTAAAATGTAAATAAAAAATAAAAACCATGCACTGAGATAAAAGGTATAAAAGATAATAATAGATAAATAAATAGATAAATAAATAGATAAATAAATAGATAAATAAAAGGTATGCACTGAGAATGCTGTAGAAAGGTGGAAGTGCACACCTGGACTTGCCCTACAATATACATGCAAGACTTTTATATTTTTTTTTTTAGAATAACTAGTTATATTTTTTTTTTCTTTTGACACTTAAAAGATTGGCAATGGACTACAAAACCTTAAAAATTACTAATGTTTTGGGCTTTTTTATTGTGAAATACAGCTAATTAAGACAATATAATTCAGAGATTCACTATAAAATGGATTAGCAATATTCCTCCTGTTTGATTTCTTCATTACCTACCCTGAGTGCAAATGTCCATGTTATTCTGAAAAATATCTCCTCATAGACATGGGTTAAATTTCTAAGGGGGTTAAAATTCCTTTCATTAAATACAGTATTCTTGCAAAGGACATGAAGACAATCATATAGTTTAAGAACTGGACTCTTGGTCTTAGGACATGGGAGGAGGGCTCTATTCCCTGCTCTAACACACACTTCTCATGGGATACTGAAAAGTCACTCTTGGCAAATGTGCTCAGCAGCTGCTTCTTATGATCAGATTACCAAAGTGCTGAAATCTTTTGAAAATCTGGCTATTTATTTTGTTGCTGAATAGGATCAGAGATCCTTTGAAATCTGGCTCCAGTTGGAGTGCTGTGCTCTTTTGAAAAGCTAGCCCTAAATGTGTATATGCCTCAATTTCTCTGTTAGCATTATCAGCACTGTTCTGCATCAAGGGGATGAGAAACACCTCACATACACAGTAATTCAAATTTAAGAGGGGATATAGAGAAGTACAATTGCTCTTATAAATTGTAGGAATACAATATGCAGTTATAAAAGAGAATAAAAAAGTAATTCCTGATTTTTCCTAACTTTTGCACAAATAGTTTTCTTTAAGATCTACAGTGATGTAGTTGACAATATTATTCTACTTCCTATAGGTGAAATTTGGGAATTGTCTATATGTATTAAAATGTGAGCAAAGAGATTTCTCTGTCTTCCTTTTATGGTTATAAATATGTATTTAACTACTTTACAGATGATGAAATAAGACAAAATTTTGTATTTTCATGTGGTACCATCCCATGCAAAGCAAAGCAAAAAAAACTTTTACAGAATACAAGTGGAATGCAAAGTGACAACACACACATGTTTGTGCAGATGCATTCAGCTAACTCTGTGAGTAAATATTACAGGCAGTGATGAGCTCAAGTACTGAAATTAAGGTAAGAATTTTCTAACAGCTCCATTCAGGAGGACAACTGGTGTTTAAGTATTTTGTGAGGCACGTGCCTTTCTTTCCTTCCATAGTAACAGAAAGCAGGGTGACTAAAACCTTTGAAATTTAAAATAAAAATATTCACTTTGGCTTAAAAGCTAGCAAATAAACAGAAAATTATGTTGCTTAAGGGAGCTTGATATTTTAAAACAACACAAGTTCCCCAGCTGTTTAGTGATTCTTATTTCACTTGTGATCTCAGGGAGATATAGAGGCTTACATGTTCTCTAAATTGTAAGCTCTATATGAAGGATGTTCTTTAATTACTGACAGCTAATGAAAACAGTTTTTACTGATCTCCTAATGTCCTGGGAAAGTCTTTACTATGGATTCATTGTATTCTACTTTATATCCCTGATTGAAATGGGAGACCACAAGAGCATAGGGATTTGGTGGAAACTCGATTTCCTTCCTCTGGCTTCAAAGAGAACAGTTGCAGAAATTAAGCTGCGTTGATATTGTGGTCAAACTTTGGTCAGACTGTGGTTATACTTGCATATTCTATAGATATAAAATCACTGAACTTTGGTTTTAAAAACTGCTGGATCTACTGTCAGTATCTAAATCTTGCTCTGTTGATCAGTGGGATCTAATATAACTATTACATGAAAATAAATATTATTATTAAATACATATGCTTCACTTCCAGGGCTCTATTATTTACTCCAAATATTGAGACAGTCACTTTGGAAAATGCTAGTAAATATACAACTGCAAGCATATGAGATGGAAAACATATATTTTCTATTTAAAAAAATGTGTCTTTTATGTCAGACAAAATATTTTCTTTGAGTCATAAGATTTTACATGTAATATAGAGTGATGTACTTTTGGTAAAACAAATATTGTAAAAGTATTCAGTTACAGTGCTTTATTCCCTCTAAGCACCCAGATATGTTTTAGTTTTTTTAAATTATTTGTTTGTGTGGAGTTTTTTTTCTATGTTTCTGCTGCATTTATCAGTTGGTTAATCTATTTCTTCATACAGATTTATTTATTCAACCTGCAACAGAGATCCCTCAACGAGATCTAAAAGCAGGATTCATTTAATGGGAGATATATGCTAGAAGTTCAGATGACCCAGAAAAGCAGTAAGCTCCAATAATAAAAGACAAAGCCCCATTGTATTTAGCAGGGCTTTATGTATGTCCTTACATCCTCTGCCCAGCTGAGGAGACTAAGGTATGAATGCTATACTGAAACTGTTAAATCCAACCACAAGATCCAATTCAACTGCTTTCATCTGCAAAATGGTGCACTAGGATATTAAGCTTGACTGAGGCATGTCCAAAGCACTCTTCATAGCAAAGACACTTTCCTTCTGGTCAGAAAAGGGCAAATAAAAAGACAAATAGAAGTTCCACCAGATATTGCAATCTGCAGATGGCAACAGCCTTTTTTCATTTTACATATCAAAAACTACAGTGGTGATTACTGTACCCGATTACTACAAGCAAAAAGCAGAACAAGAGCTTTTGGCACACTGGATTCATTGCACATCTGTAATTGGCTAACCCCATCATGTGCATTATTTGAAAAAAGTTATGTAGACTGCACATATAATTGAAGATATTCATGTTTCTAAAAAAGAACACCTGGAGCTAACCCATGCAACATAAAACATGAATGTAAAAATCATATGGAAGCATTTTATTAAGAGCTTTGGAAAAGAGGATGTTGTGGCACTAACTTTTATGCAGAAATTTCTACTGGATGAAAATCCATATCATTATAGTGGCAAGAAATTAACTTGGTTTTAATTTAAAATTTTCCCCTGGTTTATTTTAGTATCATTGATAAGGCTGGAGCCAAAGCAACCATCAGTACTCTACTCATCCTTAATACATTTACCTCTGCAAATCTGAAACCCATGCTTTTGCCAAAACACACTCAGTCAACACCATCAATATTCTCAACAATGAATTGTAATGACAACACTCACCACCTTTTAACAGGAAAGAGGAAAGTATGTTCTCAACTTGGGAGTGAATTTTCATTGACATGCTAAGGATTACTGTACATAGAAAAGCACACACATTGAAGGAGGGGAGAATCAAGTGAAAAGTTAAAAACTTTAGGATCTCTTTTAAATATTAATATTATTCACCAGATTGTTTTCATTACAAAGGTTGCATTAAAGATGCAAACATGTAGAGAAAAATTCAGGACTACAAAGAGGAGAAAGTTGGTCCTGGACACTGAATACAAGAGGAAGACATTTTGCATATTTGGGGTTTCAGATCTGGACTCAAAAAAACCTCAAATGGCTAAGAATAATAAATTGTATTAAAAGAACATAATGAATATGCAATATTGACCAAGTCATTGTAACAGCACAAGAAGAGAAAGGAAGATGAATTGTAGTGTAATAAAATGGAAATACAGTAGTTGCTGTGAGTGAGAAGACACTAAAGTCACCTTTTCTATTCCCTTGCTCTTAAAACACTTACTGTTTGGTTGTTTTCCTATTTAATTGTTAAGTTTCAAGGTGGAGTTCTGGCAATAAACCACTCTTCTAGGGACTGACACCTGACTGACAACATTTTAGAAAAAGTATTAATTTGTTATCAGCAGTAAATGTTTTGTGTCTCCACAGAAGTGATGGATACAAGTTTATGATACAAATAAAGCACCATGAGAAAGTAAATCATTCTATCATTTCTGCCAGCAGAACTGGGAAGATCAGGTAGGTTCTTTTTATGCCTTTCTTCATAAAAAGAAAAAAAAAAAATCTGAACTTGAAATGCTTTCCCCATGATTTCTGTTCTGCTAGACAAAAACCCAAAACATTCCAAATCTTTTAACTCCAGTAGCCAAGCATTAAGGACAGCAATGAAAACATTAAAATAATAATAATAGCAGCAGTAGTCATAGTAGTATTAATAATAGTAACTACAATATCAACAACATTCTTCTTTTGAACCAAAAATTTTTAGGTTTGATTTACTAAACTGCATAGATTATTGTCTATGATCCAAACATCATTGCAATTTGAAAATTTTAAATCAGCATTCCTGCCTTGTTTATTTCCAGTTTCTTGATTATATTACCCAGAGTTTCTGCAGAAAAACAGATCCTCCTTTCTTAATACTAACTCGCACTTCAAACTGCTTTCCAAGATCAATTAATTGCAGAGTTAATGTGTATAACTCGGTTCTGCCAATATAATATTCTTACAGTATTTTAAAACCATAATTGTTATGACACTTACAAATACTTCAGTGTAAAATGCATATCCTAGTTAACTGGACTTGCAATTTCAGACATTTAAGCTAGGGTTGCTTGATAAGAATTACTTTACATTTATCCGTGTTTGTTAAAAAATATGACTACTTTTTTTTTCTTCCCTTTAGTGCAGGATATTCTGCCTATAATGCTTTGAGGCTGAAACAGCTCAGTACTGACTGTAAACTTCACATCACCAGCACTTGCAAAGTACGGATTATCCTGAAAATTGTATTGTATTGTAATCTGAACTCAAAAGACTTGTAGAATTGATTCTGCACAAGCAAGCACTTAAACAAACCTTATCAAGCTCTTCTGCCTTTTCTGCATCATTAGAAGTTTTATAATACCTGACTGCTAAAGGGCATAATACTGTTGCCAGAATTATTTAACATTTCTAATACACATAAACTCATTTTTTCTTGAATTTTTCTAATCTCATTAAATTTTTTTTCTTAATGTCTCTACTTGTCTTTGCCAACATTCTGCACCTTCGACATTCCAGTTTATCTTGCTATACATTTTCCTTTAATTCCCTAAGTTTTCTATAAATACACATACATATTTTTTCAAGTTATTTATTTTACTGTCATTCTGGAAAAGGACACAGTTTTAGAGTTTTCAGGTCCATAGGAAATTGTTATTTCATTCTTTTTTTTATAGAGGTTCTAGTTTTAACTTTTATTCTAATTTTTTCCATCAATTTTTTTCCTCACAATCAGTTTCACCCATAAGTTTCCCCACTAGGCAATTAGTCCCTCAAATGTACTAAGTATATTTGTTGATGCCCTCCTCCATTTGCCAAATTTGAAGTCAATCAGGTTATGATCACTTGTCACCAGGCAATCACTAACTCAGTCCCATATTCAATTCATCTTGTCTATGACAATGAGATTGAAATGGAGCTACCTCATTTTGGGTCCCATATCTTTCATACCAGAAAGCCATCAATAATTCTCTCAGAGAACAGTCATGTTTTACCATTGACCTCCTGAAATTTTCAGCACCTGGTTTCTGTTACATAAAAAAACCCAAAAAATCAACTAATCATCTTTAGCTCATGCAATAGGTCAAAGATTAAGTACCTCTTCCTGTAGCTGCACTGCCACAAAAACAGGTTTACAATGGATAAACATTAAGTTTACAATCAGTGGTTGATACAGATAGTCAGAGCACAATAGTAGCCTGCATATAAACAGGGATCAGATTCTCATAAGAACAATGCCTGCAAGGCAGGGACAAATAAATTACAGAGCTATCTGAATTCTCCAACACAAGAGCAGAAATTCTGCACAAAGGATCTTTTCATATCAAGAAATACCACCAATTTATCTGCACTTTCCTGTTTTCATCTGATTGACTTTTTCACATCAAACTTTGAAAAACAAGTCTTAGGCCAAAAACACTGTGGAAGAAAGTAATTCTAACTTCCCTTATAGATGGTTTCCCTGAGACAGAATTGTATAAGGGCTTAGAACAGAAGGCTGATCTTACTGGAAGGCTTGTGGATTTCAGAAGGGAAAGGCTTGCACTCTCTTGCACTTCCTGCTCAGAAGGCAACACTCCATTTAAAATATAAAAGGCTAACAACAGGTAATGTTATTTAAAGTGTTTCCACAATGAGGTCATGCATAAGAGAACTTATTCATCTCTTATAAATGCATACATATCTAGCACAAAAATTATTAGAAAAATATATTTAAATTAATGAAAGTAATTCCACTTGACATTTGGGATAACAATTACCATACTTTCCAATTATCATTATTGCTTGTTTTCTTTCCCAGAGAATTCAAAGTGCTGGACTTATTTCCTCAAAACTAAGCCCTGCAGTATGATATGACATCAAGTTCTTTTTCAGCCTAGACTTACATACCTTGTTTATTTAGAGAATGGAACTTTTGAAAATCATTCCAGTTTTTGAAGGAAACGTGTGCAATTTTGGTTTAAAGTGTCATATTTCTTCTTGTGCTTTTTTTAAAGCAAAATTTTTTAAAATCTCTGTACCAATGCAAAATTGAAGTAATATTGAGTGCTTTATGGCAAGGAACTTTTCAGAGCTGTGTTTACTTACATTGAACAGGAATAGTTTGGACAAGAAATATTTCAATACACCACAAATACTTCTGAGAGAATCTTATTTCTCCTCCTACTGATATATATTAATTGCAGAATACGAATGTGAAAAACTACCTAATTGCAGAACATGGAACACTAAAAGTAGAGATGACTGAACTAAAAGTGACATTATTTACACAACCTACTAGTCAGCCAGTACTATTTACTGAAGTTCTTTTTCACTCCCCAGCTACAATCTCTCACTCTTACAGCAGAAGTAAGAAGTTTTTTACTTATGTAGCATAAAATGTTAAGTTTTGGCTTAGAAAAATAAAAATTATAAACCCACTTTTAACTTGAAATACCCAAAGGGTTCTTATACATTCTAGTTTCCACAATGTCATATCATACAACAGGAAATAAGACTTGTGGCCTTGCAAAAAAACTTGTATCACCAAAGACAGAAATTAGTACCTCACCTAAATGAAAAAAAAAAAAAAAATTAAAACATGATAACTATTTCAACATCATCATGGCAAATTACCTGGACAAGAATTTGAAAAATTAGGCACAGAGTACTAGATATAATTTCTGTTTCAAAAGAAACATGGTTTGGCAAAAAGATCCACAATATAGTGGAAAATAACACGAAAACCTGCATGATCTTTGAATGCTGTGAGAAACAGTTTGTGTTAAAAGTACAATGAAATTTAAAGTTAATAATTTGAAGACAATATTCCAAAATACAAAGGTTCTCACAAGAGTTTGATGTCGGAACAGGACTACAGAGCCTAGTATCAGAATGCACAAGGGGATTTCAAGTTCCATGTCAAATAAAGCACCACTTCCTCCCTGAACACACAGTATATACTATGAAAACACTTCTATTTCCAGACATCTTTCAGAAAACTCACATATTAGTTAAAAAAATTGAAAAGGAGCTCATTTACTGTTGTCCTCAGAACACATCCCAGAACCAGAAGAAAGACTTTTGGAAGGATGGAAACAGAGAATAGTACTGTTATTGATAACATGTTGTATGTACTATCAAAGACTGAAAACTTTATTCCAACTGACTATAACATCTTGAATACTTTCTTCCATATGGAATCATACCCCGGTCTTTAAGAACTGCCTTTAAACTAATCTACTAAAAGTTGTGTGTGTATTTGTTTATCAGGACTGAGATTTCCTACACACAGAAAGCCTTAGACAAGGCACCTAAAGAAAAATGACTGAAGTCTGCTGTATTAGAGGATGGAATTTTTTTCCATTTTTAGCAAATGTCAAATCATTGGCTATTGCTTTTAAGATTAATAAAAGATATAATGGTTTTTAGATCGCCTCTAAATAAAGATTACTGTGAATGGAGAAATGATTTACCAATAGTCACCACAATGAGATTTCTTTAAAGGTTACAATCATCAGTTATTTAGCTGAAACACTGCTGAGAATGCCCGGTCACTTCTTGAATAATGCATAATGTTCATTGCAGATTTGATCTGTATTATAACATTACAGATATTTCTAAAATAATGGAGAAAACTATCTGTTACTTTCCAATTGCTCAAGATATTTCCATGAAGTAATTGACTCTGAAAATATTATATGGAGTTACCTGAGTGCTCATTTGCAAGCACAACTTGTAGTGATCACTACACAATAGGCATAAGAAAACAAACTCATCAGCCTTTACAGACTTCTAAGAAAAGCTGTGATAAATACAGTGCAGAGTAAAGGACCTTCCTGAAATACTAAATTAAAATTATTAAATTTCGGTACGATGCTGGGGGACAAATTTTAAACTAAGCTTTTAAAATGAATGATTAACACAACCAGGCCAACACATTTGGGGGAAGAACAAAAATAGCATTTGCCTACATGATGTAAGTACTTCTCAAATAATTTCCCAAATACCTTTAAGTCTATTCGAAGACTGCTTGTGCACATACAAAGTATAATGTCTAGTGTTTTATTGTAGGTTCATCATCCATACTTCACATGAACCTGCAAGCTATTTATGTGAGCTTGTTTATACATATGAACTTCTTCAAGGGCAGCATAAAGCAAGCTTAATAAATGAAACTGAAGTTCTTTTGATGTAATTTCATGAATGTTTGATCAGAATGTGTTAACAGGTTTCTATGTAAGGAGAACTGGTGAAGTGATAAAATATACCTGTACCACTGTCAACCTGCTTAGGGGAATTCTTATACAATGAAACACACTTTCATCAAGCATTATTTCAATGTACTGACTCATAAATAATACAATCCTACTTAGTATTAAGCTAAGCACCCAAACAGAAGGAAGAAAATGGTGAAAATCTCTTCCTGAGCCCCCATACCCCTTGCTCCTAAAGGAATGAGAACCATAGCAATAGATGGCTGGAAGAGCAGAGTTATTATATCAGATAGGGTGAACAGACATCAAATGTTTATCCAGCTCATTTTTAGGGACAAACATTAATCTAGATAAGACTACTGATGGGGTTGTCTAAGAATAAGATTTTGTTTTTACTTAAAATCCTTCATCAGAATCTTTGCACAAAAAGGAAGATTAAGTATTCAGGTATATATTCCAGAAGAGGATAATGAAAAATAGATCCCAGATACTCTGAAAATATACATAGAGATCAGCAGAGCCCAGTCTTCCAGTAACACAGGACAGCTTGTAGAAGCAAAGACAGATCATAGATTGTACTTTACATCTACCTTGAAATACTGTTTAATTGCCTGAGAATAAACTCTCATTCTGTAAAAATAGGGAACATTTGCATATTATATCAGAAGCCTAATGAACCATGTTACACTCATGCCCTGGATGATGCAATTATTGTCCTTTTTTTTTTCCTCCATGAGAATTATATATGATGTGGCAGACAATATAAAATAAATATATAAAATTATATGTCCAGCTACTAAATCCTCAACCTGAAACTGCGTCGTTTTTTGCCCTCCATGCCTCTCTCCATCCATTAAAATTTTTAACTTTCCTTAAATGATATTACTTCCTTTAAATGGAAGAGCTGGTAAAAGCCCTTTGCACCATCAATACAAATAACCCTTCATGGACAGCTGTGGGCTGATAAATAAAATTCTATTTCTATCCCCTCCCTTTACCCTTAAAGGTGGCTTCTTTGTCTCATGCTATATACATTCTATCTAGTTTAGTTTGGATTGAGAGTTTATAGTTCATAATCTGTGGATGAAACCTGAAATGCTCAAATCTCATATGCTTCTTCCAAATATACTTTTCCTTCAAAATGTGAGAGCAGTAGCTAAAGTAAGGGAGTATTCTGTGCTGTCAAAGCCAGGACACCCAGAAATCCCAGGTTTGGTAACCCTGATTTCTGCTACTGCAACTTACTCTCTAATTTAAAATACTTGCAAAATGATGATATCACACTCATCCAGATGGGTAGCATTAGTTGAAAAAATAAAGATTACCAAAAAAAGTCCACTTTTCACAGGTCATTGGAAAGGCTATTTAGGAGCAACATGCACACAGCCTCTAGTTTGTGGCAATTCACATCTAAAACATTGCTTTTGCTCCCCAATGGCTCATTTGAACATTAAAAGAGAGCATTTAATACTGAAAATAGTCCATTTTGTTAATAAATGCCTACAGGCTCAGAAGTCAAAATAATTTCTATAGACATTACAAGAGGATAAATAATACCCTAGTCTCTCATCTGAAGATTTAAATATTTGGATGTGATGCTTTCATACTTCAGAAATATGTGATTCTACCTTTAAGGTGTAGCCAGAAAATTAAGAGATTGAATTCACAAATCAAGGAATAATGCCAATTTCCTCTCAAGAATATACTTGTATAAAATACTAAAACAAAAGCAACACAGTAACAGGTAAATAACTTGAAACAATTTAGTCTACATCACCCAGAAGACTTACAGCTCTTACATCATAGGTTTGTTGTTAAATAAAAAATAATTAAAATAAGAGGTTTATTTCACCTTCACATGGTGTCTTTCTCATGCAGACCTCAGATTTCCACATTTGAATCCCTTTAAAGGATTTGATATGCAGGGAAAGAAGAAAGGATGAAGGTAAAAATTTCAATTTATAGGCTGCCATATTCTACAGTACACAACAATATTTACTCCATACCTTTTACTGATGTATTAGGTGGTGGTCCTTCCATCCTCAAGTTCCATGGAGGATCACCTTGATTAGCAAAGTCCCTCATTTTCAGGTAGCTAATTGTAAGTCGGATGATGGATGCCTTGTCAAGCTGGCTGGTAATGGCTGCAGGCAGTGGCAACAATTTTGCCAACTCATAGAATTCAAAATTCTCCTTTCCCCGGCGAGAGCGAGCAGCATCTCGGGACTTTTCCTTCCTCAAAGCTTGTAAACTGAAAGAAAACAAAGACAGGAGGACATTCATCAATATTAGTGTTCTGTCATATTATTCCTATTTACTTTTTCACTGCTGGTCTTCTCTTCAAATTACCACATTTTCAAAATGCTGTTGCACATGGATTTACTGACTTCAGGATATATAAAATGGTACTCCACACTTGAATGATTAAAACTAACAATAATATTTGAGTTTCAGTGGTAGCCAACATATTATGTAACTACTCAACTGACTTTGGCCACTTTCTTTTTAGCCTGTCTTTCCTTTGTCTGCTGTCAGTCTCAAGAAAAAAGTCCCAAGAGACTACTGTGTACATGTGAGGTTTACCTGCCTAGGTGCCACTGCTGCTTCTGACTCACTGTAAGCCATTTTGCCTTCATTTTTGTCAAATTCTGACTCTTGGGAGAAGGTTAAAAGCAGATGATTCAAGTGTTTGTCACATCTGACGCAGCCAAGATGACCAAACAGGTTGTACACTAACTGCTGAGACACAGAAGTTTAAGTCTGGAGTAATAATGTAAAATTTCCTGTATTTAATGGAGCTGTTCTTTAGAAGCTGTTCAACTGTCTTTGCAGTGAAAACAGTAACCTTTGTCAGTGGGGTGAGAAAGCTGTTAATACAGCTATGTGATCACATTTCTGATTGTAATACCACATACATGGCAGACTGACAACTTTTTGATGAGAAAGGACCTTCTGCTTTACATTGAGCTGTTGGAAATGCAAAGATATTCATTCAGTCCTACTGCATCAATGTACCATTTGCTACCACCAATACAGAACTCACAAAGATAACTCAGATTTACTCCTGTTCTATTTGTTTAACTGGTGTAAAACTCCTGAATGCAGTGGGATGACAGTGATTAATACTTGGGGGCTTATTTTCTTTTATTTACACAGAGCAGTGTTCAGCTTAGGATATTATAACCTTCACAATACATCTGCCTTGATGGGTACAGGTTGGTGCTGATGCTGATATCTGTCCATCTCTGTGCAAGGTGAGTAGAATCTGCACTTGTACCTCATTAAGGGTCTATCTTTCCTTGCTTCATTTGTTTACCTACTAATTTGATGAAGTTAAAGCCACAACTCCATTAGCTAGTCATTGGTTTACCACAGAGTTAGAATACAACTGGTATATAATGGAACAACAAATACTTCTTTCCAGCTTCCACAACCCTTCCTGAAACCTTGGATTTATCAACAAAAAATGACAAGATCTATAAAAGCACTCTGACAGATGAAGTAAATCAGTAGAATTGAGGCATGAAGATAAAACATCATGAAGCTAAGAGCTCTATTTACCTGTTTTTCTAATTTGGGAATAAACTGCAGAGTTTCTCTTGTTTTAATATTCATAACCACCTGCACTTTTGTAGCCATCTCTGCCACGTCAGACTTGGAAGGGCATGAGCCCTTAACACACAAATGAAATCTGTCCATGACAGTTCCCTTAGTATGGTTAACATGTTACATTCCCTACCCAATTCTATACCAATAGCAGTTATATTTAAAAAGACAGTCTGGCTAAGAAATAGGAATGGTGAGATAAAGATACAGGAGGAAAGAGCACATCCTTACCCACAGGTAAAGACACCGAATCCTACTAAATGATACAGTATAGTACATACTTGGTTTTATAAACTCTATATGGAATGTTAGTGTGTTGATTTGTAAATTACATTCTAGGAAAAAAGTACCTGGAAAATAAGATTTCACAATGCTCATTGCAGATGCATCTCTCTCGAATTTCAAATTTTAGATACCTACCATCACGGATGTGGAAAATCCCTCAAAAGGTGCATTAAATATAACAGATAAAAGTACTTGATGTATACACAGACATATGGAAGCTACAACTCTGTGAGGTATGAACTGTCCAATGAATTCCAAGGAAGTAGTATGCCCTCTACAAGTTAAATATATACAACAACATGAGGAAAAGGCAGGCAAATGTCTGCACAATTGCTTCCAAGCAAAAGATCAATTTCATGGCACAAGACATGGCCTTTTCTGCCTGCCACCACCTTTTTCTTTTTTTTTCCCAGAAGCCAAGCCTGAGAATTCAAGTCCCCGAATGAAGTTAGCAGAAGAATTGAGATTATAGACCTGTTCTGAAAGTCTGCACTGAGGTTCACACCTTCTTTCCAAAGGACTTAATTATCCCCCCCACATAAGATGGGAGATTTTTAAAGATCCCTAGTAAAACAAATCAGAAAAATTACAGAGCCCAGCATCTTCTGAAACTGAAAAATGTTAGAAATTCAATAGTGATAGAATACTCCTTAGAAACACCAAAGTCTAAATCCACAGTTTTCAAGCCCTGTAGAGGCTTCCAGAGATTGCTGAAACTGAATAATATACTGGAATGCAAACTTATGTAAAACATTACTGGATCAGTAACAGTTTGCAATGGAAGTCAATTAAGCTGAAAAGTGGGGCTACCTGTGTCAGCAAACAAAATTATTTGAAAGCTGCCTATGGTTATTCAAACAAAATTGTTGTATGGTTATAGAACAAAAAAGGTAGAAGGGATGGGGAGCTTACATGATAAACAAAAGAAACTCTTGAGAAATAGTATTGAGAATAACTCACTTTTTCTCCCAACCATTTGTTATACTGTCATTTGTGGAAGCTTCATGGGTGAATCAAGTCAAGGAATTTGTAACTTGGAGCACTCTTGGCATCACTGCCATTAAGCTAAATTAAGAAAGAGTGTCTGCTGATATGTGCACACAAGTCCTAATTTCTACTCTATGTAATTCCACTAGGGAAATACACTGTACTGTTGGACACTGCAGTTATGCTGATAAAATGGCTCCTTAATTTGGGAGCAGTGATTTCCTCAGCAGGATGCAAGAATTCATTAGACATGACCTAAACATGGCTGTTAATCCTCTCTGGCACCTGTGATTCTGATAGGCAACATCAGCTTCACTGTCAGATGCTCTTAATAAAGCAAAGTACTGGCACTAATAATCCCAAGAGGATGCTAGGAAAGAGGAGTGTGAAGTTCCCAACAGAATGCAGTGATGCTGACACAGGACCAAAATTCATCCTGGTTCCTGTCACATGATACCTGGGACTAGAGGTGGTTCTTGGAACATAAATGAATTTTGTTAAGTATCAGGCTGCAAAAACTCCAAAAAAACACAGACTCTTCTGCTAATAAGGAAATAAATGTGAGAGAAACTATACACATGTTCACTAAGTGGCTTTCAAACACAGTCAGAAAGCACCAAGAAAGCAACACCACATGTTTGAGTTCTCAAATGACAGAGAAGATCCTCAACAGTCAAGCAAATCTACAGATAATATCCATAGTACCAACAAGAGAGTAACAGTGGGAAATATACCCAAGGGATATAAATATTGCTCCCTCTTTGCCTCCTGTGGACAAGGGGTAGAAGCTAAGACAATTGGATCAGGGTGCATCACAGTACAATGTGAAAGTATGATGTTGTCATACAATGGTGAAATTTCATGCATTCCCTTAAGAAGATATTTCTCATGGAATTTCCATATAAAGAGTCCACTAAAGAAGACTAAGAGGTTTCCAGCTGCTAGCTCCTGATAATTCTGAGAAGCAGTACCATATAAACAGGATATTTAATGGCTTGAAGACTAATGCTATTTTAGATATGGTTTCTAAAATATATTTTATTTTTCCTTTTAGGGCCTTTCCAGATGGACTGATATAAAGGGGGTCTGGCTTTTACAGATGAAAGGGTACAATAAATACTACCATATAACTCTAAAATGGTATACATGACATTTCTAAAGTAGATTTTCTATTGAAGACACAGCAGATGCAGAAGACATGATAATATGGTGTTGCATAAAAGTTTTATTGGTACTCATAACTCACATGTGATTTCATTGTGCTTGTGGTCATTCCAAGCTTAACCTGCTCCATATTTTATTTCCCATAATATTAGATACTTTACATTCACAAGCATATACATGCATCCATATCTGTGTGCACACTCACAGCACCTTAATGTCTGACCAATTAACATCTGTCACTTTAAAGATGGGACAATCACAGATCCTAATTTTTGCGGCATTTAATGGCCATCAAACATGTTACAGCATATCAAGAGATACACTGGCCTAGACAAAGGTTTTTCAGCATAAGTCCACAGAATCACAGAGTATTCTGAGCTGGAAGTGACTCACAAGGATCATCAAGTTCAACACTTAAATGAATGGCCTAGCTGAGGATGGAGTCCATGATGTTGGTGTTATTAGCACCATGCTCTAACCAACTCAGGTTCATAAGAATACCTCGCTTCTGTGTCTCAGTTTGGGCAGGAAAAATCAGTGAAATAATATAATTATTTGAATTTGCATTTTGAATCAAAACAGGGAAATGAATGGTTGCAGTTACAAATTATTTTTGCTTGCAATTTCAAAATATAGCCTGGAAAGAGGTACCTCGCAGACTTGCCCAGTTTTAGGAAAGCAGCTTACATTTAAATTTCATCTACACTTTTCCCTTAAACTTGATGCAGGCAAGACCCCCCAAACAGAGCTTCTCAGAATATCAGTCTCCCTCTGCTCAGCCCCACATAATAGCACTGCTGGGATTTATGGTACTTCATTGGACTTGTCACAAATAGAGACTGGATGGGAAGCAACGGCCATAAAACAAGGTTTGAGGGACAGATGGACTGCTGAACTCAAGATACAGTGGCTTGAGCCAATGGACAGCTTATCTGTGTTGTGCTACCATAGCTACTGCTCATTTCCATTCACAAGCACATTTCCATTCACTTTCCTGCTTCACAAGCACAGAAGTATGGCAAACTCTCACAAAGGATGCATAGCATTTTTGAGAATGGCATCACTTGCTAATGAACATAGTTATAGTATTACATAAAGCACTAAATTTATGCTGCTCCTGAGTCCAGAGTTGTGAATTTGTGCAATTCTATATAAGTAATACTAGAAAGATCCTCTTTTTTTCTTACTTTTTCCACAGTAATCTGGTGTGACATAATATTACCATACTTTGGACATTTTTGTATTTAAATCAACTTCTCTGATATTAATAACCTATTTACATAATTTATGTATTTATATCACAAAATGTAGTGGAAGATTATGAAAATTTGACTAATACAAATGTTTATACATTCTGATCTATTACAGGAATAATTGATTGCTTGTTCTCTCAAAGCCACATGCTTCAGAATCTTTTCTGGGGCTTCAAGCTGACCAGTGAAAATGAGGGCCCATTTAAAACAAGTACATTTAAAATCTGACTCTTAATGCCTAGGCAATTCATTAAGATAATATCCTGCTCTACCTAGGTGACCACCCAAAAGCCAGGTTCTGTCATATAAAAAACTTTTTTCATTTCACTGATGTTGTGGAACAATTAAGCTTCAATTAGAAGTTCAAAGAATGGAATAGCATCAATATTTAAGTGACCCAATTATTTGGAATATTTATTGATTTTACTCTATATGACTCCTCTTGTTCCTGATGTTTTTTCAAAAGTTAATAGTGGCATCTCAGAAACACTGTTCAATCCAGGTGGATATTAATCTGAACAGCAGTGCACATTTTCAGACTCCAAAAAAAATATTAGACTGCAGGAAAGATGAAGAAAGTAAAGGAGACTAACCTGCTCTGCATAATTGCATATATTACAGGTAAAAATATGAGTTTTGGAAGTCAAACATCACCATTGGTGGTAGCATGAGCCGAAGGCTTGCAATTATCAATTTTTTTTTGTTCTGTTTTTCTAAAGGTTATGCTCTAGAGAGTTCACAAATATGCATGAATCTGGATATTTTTTCAGTATAGTAGATCCAAAATATAAAAGAATGGAGCAAGAGAGCTAATGCTTCTGTAGATGCAAATTAAAAGAAGAAAAAAAAATCCTCACTCAACCTTCTAAAACTAATTCAATTAGTTCTGAAAAATTGATAATGAAAGTATGTTAATATGTTTACCTCTAATTTCTACACTACATTTTGCTATCTTTGGGGATTTCTTTTCTTTTGAGACAACTTTTTGACTTGATATTTTCTCATTTCTTTGATTTTTCCTTTTTCTTTCAGCTGTCCCATTCATAGATTTTCTTTTCACAAAGATTGGTTCTGAACTGAGAGTAAAAGAACTTCAAGACTAATAATAATGGCTACAATATCTAAAAAAGGACACTACTTTTGTGAGGGGAAAACCTCCAAAATCAAAAGCCACATTAAATTTTACCTTCTTTCTTTTTAAGTAGATCTGAGAAGCCAGACAGGCAGATTTTTATGGATTTTTCTACTTGTTTGCTTAGGAGATCCGAACATTGCTCAGTCTCACTATTTATCAATTAATCTAGCATGCAGCCTCAAAGGAGAAAGGTCGACTTGTGTTAAAAATTCATCCATCAAAAATTCATCAAAGACTTCATCATTTTAACTTGCGAACCTTTGAACACCTACATACTTGTCAGATCTGTGGCCATAGTTAACTGGAATCTATAGTTTCCACAGTGCCTATACTTGCTCTGACACGAGCTGCATGAAGAGACCTCCAGGTGAAAGTGCAGTACATAACCAAGTGAGGCAGACTGCCTCCTCAAACTGCTCTTCTTATCAGACAAAGGATATCTAACATCTGACTAAGTTCCAAGTCAGTAAAATCGGGTCCTTTCAGTGAGCACTTGTCAGAGCAGCATATTTTTGCCCAATCATTTAAAAAAAAAAAAAAAAAAAAAAAAAAAATATCACCATTCTTTACAGGCAAGAATTTGCAAAAAAAAGGTAAATTATCTGATATTATCATCAAGGGCCTAGTCCGCAAATTAAATACATTTAATGCTGTGGAAGAAAAAATAATGTTTTGAGACTTTCTTTAATGTGTGAAGAAAGCTGTATAGTATCTGCTGGAAGTTAAAGCTGGAACCTTCAAGTTCAAGGTAAAAGCTCTGCTGCTTAACTAATGCACTGCTCATAGCTGTCATCATTAATTTATGTTAGCCTCTGTAAACATCAAGAGTATAATAGGCCAATTTCACAACTAAATATAGATGCACATTTTGCCCTTATATAAATGGCAGATTGCTGCTGTAGATCATCACTGCAGCAACACGTCAGTAAAGATGCACTGTTTGATGGTCTGATGCTCACACAATATATAAAACCAGTTGTAATGGTTGTTTGGAAGCAAAGTGTAACATAGCAGCAAAATTTCATTTGTTCCACAAACTCAGGATATATTAAGCTTGGCTGACAAAGACTGTTTGATGTGCTAAATCAGTTTGACCTTCATTTTTGCTTTATATTTCTCATTTAACACATGAAATGACCATTACTTTTTCACTGTATAGGGAAATATGACAGAACTGATTTCTATTAAAATCTTTCTTTTCCTTGTAGAAAGAAAAAAAAAAACAATTTGCCAAAAGTGCTTTAGCAATTATTGCAAAACTTATTAAAAAATAATACCCATATAAAGCCAAGCTTTTTATTATACCAGTAAGACTTGAGATTGGTTTTTAGGGGTTATGGTTTTACAGAAGAGGATCCTTTTATTTTAAATATGTAAACACAGTACAAGGAAATGGTTTGTGTATGCTTGAACTAATCGTTAAACTGAATGCTTTATCACCAATAAGTACCTTTGTTGAACTATTTAAATAACAGGATTTACATCCAAAGTGAGTCATTAAAGCATAATAATAGGAACATGGCAGGTTTTCTAAGGATTACAAACTTGCCATCCTGCGCAATCTTTTAAAACTAATGTACACCTTGATACAGAAATCATTAAGGGAGCTGTGATACACTAGTTCAAATTCTACAACTAGAACACTAGTGTTTTGATCTTTTCTTCTTATGTTGAACTAAGCAATTGCCAGACTCCTGATAATAGAGAAACCTCAGTTTTATCAAGCAATTTTGCAGCACCCAATAAACAGCACTTTACCTTGGAGCAACTTGTACATTTCACACCTTAAATTTCTATTTACCAAATCAGCTAATCACTTCACAATTGAACTTCTCAGAACAAAAAATTATCAATTAAAGTGGTTGAAACTCCTGCAAATTATCATTTAGGAATGAAGTAATTGCTTTCATCAGGGCAGAAAAGCCCGCCAGAACAGAAATGTCACTTCAGATTAGCGTTCTCACTCCTGAAGCTATGGATGACACAGCTGATATAAGACTAAATGCCAAGACCAATCAATTGCTTTTGTGGCTCTGTTCTGAGCTGCTGTAAAAGGGGCCATTTTCTAGGATCTACTCTTCATTATAGTAAATGCTATCTCCTTGGTAACATAATTCCATTTCTCATAAATTCCGTCTGAGAGCATTGTCCTAACAATGGATGTTTGTGGAAAAGAATGCTGTTGGTTTAATGCAAAGAAATTAAGTGTGAACGGCTGTCAAAGTACTACAGTTTGCTTGTTCTTAAACATAAATTGAAGTTTTTACATTAAAAACAGAATACTTTGGCGGAAATGAATGTTCTGAACTAGCGTGATATATTGCTTTTGGAAGTGATGTATTTCTGATTGAGAGTTTAGACTTTTTTTAGAATATCTATGTTCTGTCTATAGTGGGCACGCTCATCCCTAGCAGAGGTTTGTCAGTTTAAGAGAGAGTAGATAAACACTCCACTTATTTCACAGCAGTGCAGTTAGGAAATGTAAAACCACGTAAGAAAACATGGTCTCATTATCATATGACATGCTATTTGTTAGCAGACTCATCTGTGTATAAAAGCTTTCTTTGAACTGAGCCCTTACTGGAAATATCTGTATTTCAATTTGTACTGTTCAGCTTCCTAAAATACTTAGAATCTGAGTTATGGTCTCCAATTAAAAGGATATCTGAGAAGCTAATTTGGTGGAACAGCAGCAATTTCCTGCACTGCTCTCCTCATGACTGAAGTTTGGAAACAAATTCAAGATTACAGATTTTCGTTCAAAACAGGATGCAAAGTATTCCTCCCTCAATGAGCATAAGCAATTCCAATTAACAACAGCAAGACTTATGTGACAGGAGAATATATTACCACATATGTAAAGAAGCAATTTATCCAGCATTAAGACGAAAAGTGCAAATTTATTGCAGCATTTCTATGGGTAACCAAAGAGCGAGCACAGGTAACACTGTTGCCAGATTTTGACTGTAGCCCTGAATGATGGCAATCACATTAAGGGATGAAAAACTGCACCCATTAGGTGATGTAGGTAAACAAGAGGACAAGAGAGACACAATGTCACTGGGTGTCACATCTGCCTGCTCAAAGTAAACACAGCACTTTCAGCTGCAAAGCCAGGTAGCTTCAGTCCAGGTTCTTCACATATGCTATCTCATACGCCACGCTAGAAATGCTATATTAGCATCCTACACTTCAAATATAAGTTGGCCTAACCATAAGCTATTGCATGAATAAATACCTCTGATGTGAACAAAAACTACCCAAATTCTGATTATACTCCTTTAATGAATACTGTCTTTAAGAAGCAACACTGTGGGTTAGAGTTTTTATCTTGTTCTGAATTAATAGTTATTATTTTCCTCACCTGTGTTAGAACCAAAGTGACAGAAATTTCTGCTGGAACATTTCTATCAGCTATTGCCATTATTTTCCACAGTGTTATTTTACCAGTGGTAGCTCTGAAATAAACAGCTGCATAGGTGAAAACATTTTTGTTTGATATTTTTATAAAAGTTGTGTTTGCACCAGGTAGTTTATCTATACCGTTTATTTTTGCTACTGCCAAAAGGCCTAAGAGCACAATGTTGCCTTCAGGCAACTTAAGTTTGCTCTTTATATGTGACCTAAAAAGGGATTTTGTTAGAGTTGGCACTATCTGCTTCAATTTAGTTCCCAGAGCCAGGAAAAAAAAAAAAGTCAAGAATTCCAACCTCTCTCTTTCACTGCTGCCACATAATCTCCTAGTGGTATGTTCTTGATTACTACAATACTAAGACCTTTTCTGAAGAAAAAACATTCTTTAATCTCCTTAGCCACTCTTACAATTATCATCCTCATCATCTCCTAATTCTCTCCTCCTCATCTGAAAGTTATGTGTACACTGACAGGTGTATGCAGAACACACACAAGGTGTTGTTTTGAACCCTCCCCATGGGAGGCTTTACACAAAGAAGGGTTGAAGGGATACAGGATACACGGCCACTGTGGTCCAAAGGAGCTATTCCTGCTCAGAGTCACAGCTGAGCTATCTAAAAGCTGACAAAATATAACTTCAGTGGAACAGTCAATGAGCTACAGGACCACTATCAGCCTCGATTCCCTGCATGTTTTCTTCTGCCTGTGATAAAAACAGTACTGACAGAGATCACATTGCCATTGATACTCAAGATATCTAGTTTTAAAATATCTCCAAGCACATCTTAAAAACAAAACAACAGACACAAACAACAATTGGTCTGGATGGTGGAGCTACCTTTGTTGACTGCTCAAAACTAAGTAGTGCATACAAAATTTTACTCTGCAGTCTTAGGAAGATCCTGGTGCCTCCAAAAGCTCACTGGTGGATTTTTTCAAACCTGTTTTCCCAGAAACACGAGATTGAGTCTCCAAGGTGCAGTTTTAGCTGCTGAACCAGACTCAATGGAGCATAAATGAGCTTCAGAGTCTTTCACTTTTACCCCCTGTGCTTGAGCCCTGAGCAGTTTAGTGTAAATTAGTGTCAGTAGAGCACAAGACTGCAAGATTTTCACAAGCAGGCATCTCTTTCACCTATACTACCAGTGAATTAGCTTTTATTACTGTTACATATTCCAGGACAGACTACAGCCTTCATTGACTTCTCTTGCAGAAGGACTACATTTACTTTCCATTTAATGCTGCAGGATGAGGAACAACTCCAAGTGCCACATACACTGATGAAGGACAGAAAGTCATACCAAAAAAAATATTGTTATTTTTTCATCTGTTTCAATACATTGGGATAAAAATTAAACCCACATTGCTTGCAGAACTTCTTCCTTGTTCCCTTTACAGCTACCAGTACTGGCCACACACATTATTTGGCTTAAGTGCTTCTTGAAGTGCCAAGAAGAGCCTGCTGTCAAAGGTTATGCACTCAGCCCAGGAGGTGCCTCATGGACTGGTAACTGCTGTGCTTGAGGTATCTCTCTATGTATTTTAATTTTCAGGCACTTGCAGCAAACCTGAGATTTAATTTCTAAACAAAGTTTTCAGATATGGCACAGCAAAACCCAATTCTCCTTAGAAACCACTTTAATTAATCAGAGTAGACCTGACTACAAATGCATTTTTTACCAAAGTAGGGATATGCCAAACCCTTTCCTTAAAACACACTCATCATCAATTAGAATCCTAGAATTTTAAAAAATAACACTTAGACAAAAGCCTCAGAGTTTTAACAGTTGACATAAATCTCATGCTCTAAGAAATGCTTATCTTCCTTACCAATGTTCAACTACCAGCAAGATTAACAATAGCCTAAATCCATCCAATTGCATCAAAGAAATTAAAATTATCAGGGCTCTGAAATACTGTCCAGCAGCTGCCACAGCTACCCTTCAACCTAGGAGTAAAACAATTCCTCAAAAAGGGCCAACCAGGGATGAGAAATATGAGCCACATCAAACCACAAAACAAAGCACAATGCATAGGCAAGGGCCTCTCTGAAAGGTTCTTTGTCTTAAGTGACCTCTTAATTACCCAGCAGATAAAACACCTTCCTGCAAAGTCTTACAGGTCTAGATCAGAGAGGAATATCTTGATTATCTAGGAACTATCTTTAGCATGAGGCAGGCCATATGACATTACCCTGTAATTCTGGTTTCTTTTGCAAAAGTATCAATCCTAATCTGAAAACTCCAAGATGTAAAGAATTTCTATTGCTAAGCAGCTGCACTGTTTAAATTAGCCTCACCATTAACATTTTGTGGCTTTTTTTCCATTTTCAACTTTGCTGAGTTCAGCTTTCAGTCACTGAATCTTGCAATTCTTTTGTCCACTAAACAAAAGAAACTCCAAATATCTGCTATCTTCTTCCTGCCTGGGTAATTATGGTCCACGATCAAGTCACCCTCTTAACCTTCCCTTTTACAAGATACTTGATTGATTAAACAAACTCACTCATTGTACATTTTCCAGTGTTCATTTTGGAAGTTTTTTTTTTTCCCCAACATAAAAAACTCTAAAAGGTTTCAACACTGAATGCAGCAGAATCAATCATCATTTCCATGTTCAATACTTCAACTGATACATTTAAAATTATTTTACTCCATATCTGAGACAGCTTTATACTGGGCTACAGTAATTCTGCCACTACTGATAAGAAAACTTAAATCTTTCAATTTGGGGTTCACAGAAAAGACAATGAGACACAGCTCTGAACCACAATGTCAGTTATGTGTTTCTCCCTCTGTTATTCTTGACCAGTCATGGTTTTTATGTTGCAGAAATGGAAACAGGTCTCATAAGTTCCATAAGCTATAGACCATATAAAATGAGAGAAAAATATGAATTTATTAATGTAAGAAACCAACATATTTTCTCTCAGGCATGTAGAATTTTCTCAGTTCAGTCTAGCTGAGCTTCTGCAATCATTTCTGTGGTTTATTACTGAGGGACAAAGGAATCACAAACAGACAAGAATTTCTTTTACACCACCTCAGAATGTTTGGCGTAAAATGGCTAACTCAGGTTAAAATGGCTGCACTCAGAAACAAGAAGAAACATTCTGCAAAATGATGAATTCTTGAGATAATCCCCAAAAGTCATTATTTACAGAGATGCTCAAGACAATTAAGGCATGGTTTTCAGAACCACACAATTCTGGCAAACCTTGCTCCTAGTGAAAAGATGTACCAAATGTTGTTTTTGAAAATGCCACATTGCTGTATTCAAAACCTGTCCTCACTGAGATAATGTCAGTCAGGTAAACTAGAAATACTTTGGAGTCAAGAGGAAATTTACACCCATAAACACTGAATGTTAATCTTGGATCTTACCTGTTGATAGATGTACAAACTCATCAACAGAGGAAGGAGATGCAGTGACTGCTAGACTGCTAGTAATAGCTACTGAGTGATGCTTAAAACCTGCAATTGCTTAAGGTTTGTGGGTGGGGGTTTAGCTACAGAAAAGAAAGAAGAAAAGAAGCAACCATCACAAAGAGCTATTATACCTGACAGACCCTACACAAGACAGATGAAATGTGAGCTTCAGTATTCAAAAGAGAAAGGATACAATCATGTGTCTGGTTAACTTACAGGAAATAGTTCCAGAGACAATTTTATACTAACTACAGTGATTTGAGCAATTTTTAAAAATAATACCAACCAATTTCTTTCCATTATACTCTGCTGGCAGAAAATAAAACATTTTTCTTTTAAATGATTGCCTCTGGTTTTGTTAAATCATGCAGCCTGTCAACATGTGGTCACCAGTTTTACATGATCTTTCTGCCTCTCTGGAAAAGAATGAATTTGCAGCCTGATCTGTGATATAAATACATAATTTGGCATCAGTTAAAGTTGTTGCTATCACTACAAAAAAAAGAGAGAAAAAAAGATAAGCAACCATAATACTGCAATATGGAAAAAAAAATCTAAGTCAAAATGATTCATTTAAATTCAAATATGACAGGGTTTTTGTTTTTCTTAAATACTATGTCTGGCAATTCCTGCTATTGAAGAATTAAGAGGGAAAAATAAAGAAGTAGAGACTAATTCTGTCACCAGATGTGCCTGCCCAACTTCATTGATTTCAAAGGACAACATGGACCCTTAGTGCTAAGCGATTTCGTAAGAGTAAATATTTGAAAAACAGAATGAGTAAAAAATGTAGAATCCTTCTTTTGGTACACAATTGTTTCAGGAAGCTCACAGAAGCTGAACAAATTAAACCTCCAACCTTATGCTGTCAAGTGGGAATCATGTCCTAATAATCCTATAACTGTTTGATTGGGATACAGCCTCATCTCAACAATGTGACTAAATGGAAAAATGAATGGAGAACAAAACACAGAAAGATAAAACATGTTCAATTTTACTTTACTAAACTTATGTTGAATTAACCTTTATGAGACACTGCTTTCACTCAGAGAATTTGACTATTTAGCTGTCCTTTCAGGGTTTTCAGGTTTGCAACTCCTTTGTAAAATGGTTATAGCATACTTCACAATATCCTTTCATCTCTTCTTAGGGATGAAGCCAATACACCAAGTCAATCTTTATAATTAAATCATGACTGTTGTCAACAGCAGTTGCTGTGATTTCAGCTTATAGAGCTTATTATTTGTATTCCTAAGAATGCCTGCTTCAAAATCACAAGACAGGAAAAATCATGCTCTTAAGAGCAAGGGAGGAAAAGCAGCTGAAGTGTTCCCCATAACACAGAAGGAGTCAGTGTATCTGTGTGATGTCTAATGCCTTCCAGGCACTTGAAGACTCCACTGAGCAACAGGGTTTACTATAGCTTTAATAAGGTGCAAATGCTAATTCCCACACTGCTAGCCTGCTGACAGATACTACTGACATGACAAAATGGGATCTTGACTATTGTGATTATATGACCTGTGGCAAGGGCTGGTAAAGATAAACCCATGTATACTGATCCCTCCAGTTGCAACTGTCCCCTGTAGAGAAATCAGAGAACAGGAGTCTCATAATTGCCTCCAGCATCCCTGAAAAGTGACAGCTACAAACAGACCAAAACCAGTGCCAGAAATCTGGCTGAATATAAGAAACTTTTTCTCCCAAGTAGTTTTTAACTGAAATGCCAAAACCACTAAACAATTTTAGAGTGTTCTATTAATGACCAGTATAAAAGAAGGTATGAGCCTAATATGCAAGAACAGTAAATGTTAGGAGAACATTTGGGCAGTAAAAAGTGATGACTGTGACAGTAACAGAATGAGATGAACCTGGGTAGAAGTTTGATTTTCTGGTTGCTTCAAGATTTGTTTAGACTTACAGTCTGCAAAAACTAAGAATTCTTGTGCCAATTTTAAAAGTCTTATTTAAATTATTTTATGATTTCAGTTTACATTAAAATCTCAAACAAAATAGCATGGATGCTTTGTGTGGCCATCTGCTACTTTCATCAAGTGTCTGTAGTGACGAAAATGAGGATTCTAGTAGTTTTACTGTGGAGATAATTGAAGCCTTTCTAAGAATAATTTCTATTCAGTCCTTTAGAGCCAAATTTTGTCCTTGGATCTGCACTCTATCTTGTAATATTGGAACGTGGTTCTTGTTTGAGCAGTTAATATCAGCCTCTGAGTATAAAATATGAGATGCTAGTATTCTTTCATTCTTTTGCATAGATGATATAGTCTGTATTACATATTTTGGCAGATGCTTTTGGGGCATGCTGAGCACAGTTTTATATTTAAATTATGCAAATAATGCCAATAGGAAAGGCTGTTTGTTGGTGATCTGAGCTTCTAATTTCAGTCCTACCACTTATTTCCAATATAATCAAGAGCCAAGCAGTAACTTGACTGGTAGACTCACAATATTAACATGCCAGGAAAACTTGTCCTATTTAGTTTATGCAATACATTTTCAAATCCTCACAAATATCAAACCAACCAAAAAGTATTATCATTAAAAGTAATCCATTAAATTCAATGAGATGATACATAGATCTTGTAAATAAGTCAGAATTTATCATTCAGGGTCATGTAGGCAAGTCCAGCTTGTGGGTTAGGTGAAACTGAACTCTGGGTTTGTTTTAAATAGAAGTTCTGAAACCTACTTTTATATCTGTAAAAATATTGTGTACTTGTTGAATTGAAGATATAGTCCCTGTACCAAACACTTTTAAAACCTAAGCATTTGAATCAGCCTCATTGCTATAGGATGCTGCTTTCCACTGCTTCTACTGCAGCTGCCAGAGCGATGCTCATATGAGCTGGGAACGGTCCAAAAAGCTGCTTCCCTTTCTTTGCTCCAACTGCTTATCAGCTTCTAACTGGCCCCATATCACAGCACATCATACTCTATCATGACACAGAAAACAGTTGCCGTTCAGTTTGTCCCTCAATAAATCTGAGGAAATCTGAGCTGACCTTGTCTCAGGGAGCACTTGCTCAAGGATGCTCTCTTTCCCCCAACATGGTTAAAACAGCCAAAGAGAAGAGGAAAGAAAAAATAAAAAGAAAGGAAAAAAAAAAAAAAAGAAGGGGGAGAAAAGGAGGAAGATCTGAGAAAAGAAAGTATATTTAGCTTTCCTGTTAGAGACTGAAAGACATGTGAGGGGTTAGCCCTGCAACTGGCATCACCATAAGCCAGCTGGGAGTTGCTGGTGTATAGTGAGCTCCCATCAGTCTCAGAATCCAGGACACACAGCAATACATGCATTAGGGATGAGGTGTAGAAGCTAGCTCTACTTATATTAGCTAGTGAACTCTTCCCTACAACACTTGGGGGGTGTGGATATGTTTTTTTGGTTTGGGGTTTTTTTTTGCTCCTGGAAAAGAACAAAGGCAAATTGAACAGATGTAAGAACCTGTTTCCTTTCGACTGCATCCCCTTGACTTCTCTGAAACACATTTTACCCTTCACCTGAAACAGCCAGACACCCGTTAATATAGATATTATTTCATACACTGCCAAAATTATGTTACATTTGGTAGTTGCGTAAGGGAATAAATAAGAAGATCACAGCTACACAAACACATTAACCTGGCATAGACTAGCATTACAGCTGAAAGAAATCACTTCTCTCTCAGCACTTGTACTGATACTCCCACTCTGCACCATCACCTGCCCTGGGAATAGACAAGGTTAAAATTACTACAAGATTTTGACTGGATTAGTTTGCAGGTTCCTTAATCCAGTTTACCACATGGGTGTAAAAGTGCCCATATAAACAGGATGGCACAAAATGACTGAGAACACATCTCTAAGCACTACCAGCTTACCATATTCATGAAGGAAAGGCGATGATAGGAGCAAGACTACATACTCCACTGAAGCTGTCAGAACAATGAGGGTTGCCAGAATGAAACTGCCCACTTGGAATCTGGCCATTCCTTTAGAAATGCTTACTTAGAAGTATGAAAAGTGCTAAACATTAATAAACACAGCCAGTCAATATCTTAAATTCTCTCTCGGCATCATCAGCAACCTCAGGCTGTGTGGGGACAGTGGTTTTGTTTTGGACTTTGGTGGAACTCAACCATATAATGAAACCACAGACACAGAAGGAAATAGATTTCAATATAATTGACAGCATATGTTTCTATATCTCTATTCAGTAGCTGATAGAAATAAATAATACACAGCATGCCAGAGATAACCACAGCAAATACGTCAGCCAACTTCCTGAACTGCATTCTAATGGGATCCTACAACAGATCTATGCCAGGTTCCTCAGGGCCTCTGTTCACTTCATTTCTTTCTCTTCACAGTGGTTTGTAAAAATACAGCATAACTCATTAATTTATTCTGTTTTCCAGGTACAAAAGACATTTTGTTGCTCCAGAAGCTTGTTTTATACCCTGCTAGTCTAACTTTTCTAACTTGAAACCTTTGCTTTTGTTTCCGAAAATACAAAGCAAAGTCTTTGAATTCAACTAAAGTTTGACTAATACCAAATCCTGGTTAAAATCAGCTAGATGATACCCAAAATAACGTTTTCATATGAGGCTGTTCAGACGTGCTGCCAAATGGGATCTGCCCGATCATATGAACTGTTCACACACCTTTAAGCCATAAGAGGTCCTGATAGTAAAACCAGCTTTTTATCACGTTTTGTGACCCTGTTACCTACAGGAAAATTGTGGAGTCTTAACTTAATAAAAGCATTATTTTAATCCATGCATTCAAGTGCATTTTTTATTTTGTGCTAGAATATAATAAACTTCATTTTCATATTTAAGAATATTTTATAGTGAATGTTAACTATTTTGTAATAGCATATGCAGTTATGATTTCCTATACTTCTTCACAATTTAGTGACACCAGTAACTTTAGGCATACTATTCTGGATCTTTCCAGAGTTCTGTTAGAGTCCATCTCTATGCAATTTAAGTAAAACTTAAGGACAAATGGTGAAAGTTCAGCATCAACTCCCCTGTGAGAGCTTGTCTTGTGGCATGCTCTGCTCATACCGGGTGACTACTGCCATTAGATGCCAAAAACCCAGCTGGGGATTGTCACAACATCTGGTTCCCTGCAGTACTCAATTTCTTCTAAATGTGCACACCTCTGAGTGAAGCACATCCAGAAATACACAGCAATATTCCCCTTAAAGCATGGAACTCTACAGCCAGGATTATTTCAAAAGCTTAGTTCACAAGAAAACATAAATAAATTGTTCCTCACCCCTCTCCCATCTCTCCTTAAACTCTTACTGAAATCAGAATTTTTTCTGTTTTGAATTACATAGCTACATCTGTACAGCCTTTTTTTTTTTTTTTTTTTTTTTTTTTGTCCTGGGACAGGGGAGGGTAGAGGAGGGCAAGCAGTGTCTTTTGCATACAAAGAAAAGCAAACATCTTATTTTAACCACCCAACAAAGATATTGAAAATACAAGCAGAAAAAGGCACAGCTCTATGGACTTGAGGAAAGAAAGGTGTAACTCTATTTATTCTCTACCTGCACACGTAGACCCCCTCCCACTGTCAGAGTTATGTATAAAAGTTTTGGCAAACTTCTCTTCTAAATGTTTAGCAGCCCTCACAAACAATAGGAGAATCCCTTCCTGTGGATCATCCAGTACTCCAACACTCAGGAGACATCAGTTCACTCATAGGACAAGGAATATTCTTCACTATCCTCCTTCCAGTGTCTTTTACTCCCTTTCCCTCAAAATAAATGCATTCTGTGCAAGACACATTCTTCATTACAAATGTTCTCTTCAGGGTAGCTGGCTGCAGTCAGGGTGTCTTTCCAAGAGCACTCGTTAACTCTCTTGGCTGGTTTCAGCTCCCTGGAATGGATCCCACCCTCTCCATTCACCTCCTGCTCCTCTGTGAGCTCTGATGTCACCTGCAGTCTTCAGTCTGGGTAGGAAGGTGCACTGCTCCCAGAGATAACGTGTTCATCCACAGCATCTACACTTTCTGCAGAGTGCTACACACCCTTGATCATATACACAGGTTTGGCTCCACTCTCTTGTATTTTGGGTTCCCATAAAGTTTGAGTTACACATATTTGGGTGTTTTTGTGGTTATATCCTGCTTTTCTGTTCTCAATTTACCCCCTGGACTTTGGATAATGAGGTAGGATATCTGAAGTTACAAAACTTTCAAACAGGGTGAACAGAGAGAAATCTCATGAAAAGGACTTTACTTTTGGCAGCAAGAGGTAGGGATTCGGGTCAGTTGGGAGGGGAGTCAACTCAGAGATCTCAGAAAAGATGCACCTTTGACTCAAGAAGGGCACATCTCCCCTTTTTGCCCTCCATGTCCTTGCTCCATTTGATTGTTGCCTTGAGCAGCCTGGTACACTCCAGCCCTTCATGCTCCTGGAGAGAAGGGAGGGAAGCTCAGAGGTAAGAGGGAGAAAAGAGCACAATGAACCCAAGTCATCTGAGAGTTTATAGGCACAGACCAGAGGACAAAGCAACATGCATGATGTCATGGGAGGCATCCTCTGCAGATCAGCAGAACAAGAAAAGGAAGTAATTGATAAGGTCATGGAGTAAATCCTTTCCAAAGCCACTTACAAGCATATGAAACAGTAGATGTGACAGGGAGTAGTAAGCATGAATTAGCAAGTGCAAATAATGCCTAACCAACTCTGCTGCCTCCTATGAGATGGTTGCTTAAGATGGGTACAGGCAGGTCAATGATATTGTTTACCTTGACTTTATAAATATCAATAGTCCTTTAGTCAGCTCTTCTAGCCAAGCTAGAGATAAATGAGATAACTACTTGAAGAGTGCACAGTAAAGTGGGTGGAAAGCTGTATGAACCATCAGACTCAAAAGGTTGTGATCAGTGGTAGAAAGTTTAATGGCAGCTAATTTACTACTGGTGTCCTTCAGAGATTAATATTGGAGCCAATACCAATTAAATTCTTCTTTAAAGACCTGGATGATAGGATAAGGTGCATTCTCAGCAAGTTCCTAAAAAGTATCACATTGGGAGAGCACCAACAGAGGTACCCCCCATGTCCTTCCTTTCCTCCCCTATAGGTTTGACAGATGAATTGATTGTCCCAAAATCCTGAGATACTGAACTGACCCATGCAGGTGGGCAGCTGCATAATCAGACATATACTTTTGCCCCTTTACTGTTACCCAGGGGGTTGGAATAGATGACCTTTGAATATCCCTTCCAACCCAAAGCAAACCCTCTTCTGCGATGCCACACAGAGGGAAAATTTAATCGTGGCTCCCTATAATTTTTTTCTCAGTTTGAGAACAGTAGCATGCAGGAAAAAAAGCCAATATGCATCCCTGCTCCACCTTGCCACTGCTTCCAAAGGCTGTGATTCACATGACTCTCCCTTACCCTGTGAAGGGCTGTCTTGCTGTAAGTCTACAGCAAAGGGAGAGGTGAAAATCTTGTGACCCCATTTAAATTAATCCTTCTCACCTCCTAGCTTTGGATTAGGGGCGTACCCTTCCCTCATTACTAGCACTTTAATTTGAGAAGAGATAAGGCAAGAGACAAGACATGTTAGAATATGCCACTGTCATAGCAAATGAATACAGTAACTATAAAATCAAGCAATAGTTAGTGATTCTGTGAATAGTATATTTTCCATTCTTTCACAATACATGATTAGTAGTGATAATTTCAGAGCTCCAATTCGCCACTAATTCAAAAGCTACATTTTACGACAGTAAAAAGCAGAGGCCATATGAGTAAGCTTTGCAGATGGTCCAAAAAAGTTATTTAATTCTTCATCAGCTAGTAATAAACAGCTGCATTCTTGTGTCTTTTCTGCTTTTGTTTTATGTGTCACAATGTATGAGCTTATTTCTTGAAATACTGAGAACATACAGAATATTCAAAGTGCATTGCACTGAAAATGTTATTTAATTGGAGACAATGCAAAATGGGAAAAGAAGATGCACAAAACATGTGAAAGACTAGAGACCATATAAAAAAAATCAAAAGAATTTGCAGTCTTTTTTACTACTTTCTCACTACTGGAATGAAAAAATAAAAATAGGTTTAAAAGAAAAAAAAAAAAAGGAAAAAAGAAAGTTTCTGCATTTGGTCTAACCTGAATTCTAACACATTTAACAGATATTCCTTGATTTATTTTATAGACTTCCCCAAATCAGCACCTTGCAAAACCAAGCCCTCCCCACTCACTACCAAAACTAAAACATAATAATGTAAGGTGGATATACTTAAAGAGTTTAAATAATTTTATCATTAGGTCTTTAATTCATTAGGTCTTTAATAGGGTTCTTTTCCTTCCCTGCCCCAATATCCTAGTTAAGCATAACTTAGCCTACATTAGTAAAAATTGCATTACATTTGTTCCCAAAACAGAATAAGCTACTAGACCTTTGTTCTGGCCCTCTTCCATTTTCTTTCCAGTTTTGCTGCCATAGAGGCATTAGCAAGGGCTGTGACTGGTTTGTTTGGGATTTTTTCCACCCTTCTAGCACTTATTTCAGCAGTGGATAGACCAGCAAATTTTAGTTGCCTAAATTGTGTCCAGCCAAATGCCTGACACCACTTCATTCCTCTTGGTTCATTTCAAATTAATACATTTTTTATTTCAAATACAAAAGTAAAATTTAGTAAAATGGTCACAAAAACAATAGAAATAGTCATAGATAACTACCAAACACTAATTTAGAATATTATAAGCTATGTATATGTACAATTTTATTATCTGAAAAATATAAAGTGAGTTTCTAAGACCATTCACTTCTACAGATACTCAAAGCATGCATTTGCAACTACTGCTCAATGAAATATGAGAAAACAGGAAAAAAATGTATGCAAAATGCTTAGCAGTGTGACTTAAAAAATATTTGCCAAGTTAAAATCTCAATTCTGTGCAGTTTCCACCATTACTAAAATGTGTAAGTATTCCTATTCACCTGCAAATCCGCTTTTTTGGCTAGTTAACCAGCAGTTGAATCCACAGCTGGCATTTAGGCAAACAATTACCTAATCTGCATGAGAACTGCTGAAGTTTAAACATTTGGAACTAGAGGGTGCATTTCACCATTGCTATAAAGAATTACATGTTCAGATTCCTGACTATTCACATTTTAACACAACTGGGCTAGTTTTTCTCCCCCTTAACTGAGAAGGCACCTCTTTGATTCTGAATTACTTCAGTGAACTGGATTCTAACTAAAGAGAAAATCTAATTGCATTGAGTTATACCATAGCCCATTTCCATTTTCATAGGACTGAAAAATATAGGATCCTATTCTATCTTTGATTCTTAGCTATTACTTTGCAAAACAAGGCTCAACAAAAAATAATTAAAGCAAAATAATTCATTTGCCAAAAAAAAAAAAAAAAATTCAAAGATTTTTTATTTGGGTGGGAAAAAAAAAAACAGATTGATTATTCTCATCTTGATATGCATAGATGCAAAGTGTGTCCTTTTCCCTGGAGCATGAATTGGCACCTGAAGTAGAACATGTGGAGGCAACAGCTTTCCAGGCATCAGAAATGACAGAAGCAGGAGCACAGGTAGACTCTTTGGATACAGTTCTTTGACCCACATTCAATTATACCACGCAGTTCCTGTGCTTTACTCAACATTAGAAACCGAACAGAAACTACACTAGAGTTCACAATGCAGCCTTATGCAGTTTCTTCCTTTTAGAACAGTGTTAGAAAAAGACCATTTTCACATTTACAGACAATTTTAACAAGACACTGCCTTCCAAATAATCCACCAGGGCTTTGTCCCTGCATCAAGCAGAGGTGTGAATGTGAGAGTGCAGGCAGACCAAAGTTAGATGTGGTATGAATGATGGTAAAGCTCTGTATTACTGGTCCCCAGGCATGCTGCAGAGAGGCAGCCAGCAGGCTATTTGCATATCTGGGCACTTAGCATACACTGAAATCCATGTTGCTACAGCCTGACTACTTTTGGTCGAAGCTACACTGGGTATGCCTATGGATGCTACAGTCATACCTGTAGCAGCAGAGTACATGTCACCTGTGACAAGTGGCTAGGAAATAGTTTTATATTTAGGCAACTGTTTACTGGCAAAATACGCACACGTGCCCATGCACTCACGTATGCATACACATACACATGCACACTTATGTAACAGGTTTCTTTGTTTCAATTCAGAAAGGGAAAAAAAAATCCACACTGGATTAGTTTTAGAGTAAAGTCTTAGGGACCCCTTTTGATCCCTGCTTGCTGGGTGCCATTTGAAAAATGACAGTGCACATAGCGTACATGAGTGTATGATAAAGCAACTCAAATGGAGAAAGTGATGGTGACACCACCTGCCCACAGCCATTTCTATCACTACCAGATGCTCAGATTATGGAATCTTTAGGTGTCAAAATGTATTTATATCATTCAGTGCTTGAATGATTTATGCCAAGAATTCAAAGACTACATCAACAGTTTTTTCACTTATCTCTGTAGGCTTTAAATAAAGTCCACAGTGGGGTTGAAATGACATGATCTCTGTCAGGTGTCCATAGAAAAAACACTACACAAACAATGTGCACACTAAGTGCCAAAAACACAGCTCGGTGGCACCTATGTGCACCTATCCTGCCACCTCCATCACCAAATCACAACCATTGCTTTTGAAAATAATTGACAGGGTCTCTGCAAATTCACCTAGAAATAAATCTTATGGACTAATCTTTTGAATGCTACAGGTTGTGCAACTGCAAACTTTGGCACACAATTAGTCAGGATGCTTTTTTCACTGTTTACCTAAAAAAGAAGAAATAGTTCTCTCAAAGGGTTTTAAAAGTTCCAGAAAGTAAAAGTACTGAGTCATAGAACACTCTATCTATAGATAGATCTATATTAATGTTTCTTAAATTAAAAAAATAATTGGGTCTTTTATAACACATTAGTAAGTACCAATGTATTCCTTTCCATTTACTTTAATAAATATAAAAAATAATGCTGGGGTATAAGTAAAATTATAAAACAAAACCAAATTTAATTTGTGGGCTTCTACTCTCCATTGTGGCTCCCTTGAGTGGATGGTTTGCCTGTGGGCTTCATTCCATAGGATGTTTAAATATAGAAATAAATATATAAATAATTATAAAACAATGAATCGTGTCACCAAGGTAAGTGAAAGTATTTATGTTCCACATTACATGCATGCCTAAAGTGCTTTTCTGGACCACAGCCCATATTAACATCCGTTTTATCCAAAAATCCAGTGAATAGTTTAATAAAATAGACGACACCATCTTAAGGGATATTGTGAATCACATCAATGTTCTGCTGGCTTTGATAGATAGCTCTTAATGAATAAATGTACTCTGAGACTTACTGGGATCCCGTGCAGGAGCATTACATTTCAGACACATAATGGGTTGTCAGTGTACAATAATCTGTATAGAATATAGAGGAAATGATGGAGAACCTGTAGGAACAGCTCAGTATTTCAGTGCCTCTAAGTATTATAAGCAGCATAATTCAAGCTGTGAATATGTTTGTAGATCTCTTCAAGAGACTCAAACTTCTATTTTGCTGAATATTTTTGAAAGAGATTAAGGAAAGAATAATCAGGTAAAAATTCCCTAAAGAGAAGAGAATCCTAAGATCATAAAGGCTATGGACAATGTCAAAATAATTATTTTGAAATTATTAGAATGAGATTTGACAGTGTGTGTGTATATATATATAATCAATCTAAACCACAAATATCTCAAGAGATAAAATCAAAAATAACTTCCAGATTATATATAACTACTAGCAACACTGAAAAATCTCTCCTCCATTTCTTTTAAAGGATATTTTGGAAGACATTCCACATTTCAGAACCAATTGAAAACAAAAAATGGGACAGAAGAGAAAAAGCATCAGCTCTGAGAGAAACATTTCAGGAAATAAAAGAGCTAAGAGGGCTTTGGTGGTGGACAAAAGGAAAATGAGAAGTCAACAAAATATAAGACAAGCACAAAAAGTAAAGTCCATGCTTTCAAGAAGAAAAAAACTCAATTATTGTGTTGAATGTATTAAATGCGGCTCAGTGCTCAATGTTCAGTGTTACTCCTCCCCGTATACAATAACATTAGTTATCCAAATACAACAATTGAAAGGTTTCAGGTTGCATGTCATCTTTAAATCTGTTCTAGAAACGGAAAGATTTGGTTTTGGCTTCCTCAACACCTGAAGCAAAGCAATGAGAGCACTCCTGAAGGACCAGGCATGGGGGAAGATGAAGTGGAAAAAAACAACAACCAAAAAAAAGCCAAAAAACCTGGAAGGGAGAAGAGAAAAAAGAGAAGGATAAAGATAAGAATCAGTGTCCCACTGTGAAAAAAGATGTGACTTTATTGTAATGGGTCTAAGCTGACTGTGGGGCTTTTGACCATAGATAGCCCCCTTGAAAAATCCTCCTCTCTCAGATGCATGTCTCAATTGTGCCCATAAAGTATTATTATTTCAGTACCGAGTGAAGCATTTTTAAATAAGTCCATCTGACAGAACCAGTGTTCTTACAGACAAGAAAGATTGGGAAAGTTCCTGGAATCCCTTGTGCTTAATCAGTTTGGCAAAGTGACATTTGGAAGAAATAAAATCTAGACCTATTACACAAGTTTTGAGAATTAAAGTACTATACTACAGTAAAGGATGAAACACTGTGAACCATTTTCTTCAACTATCCATTTAGCACCCTCAGAGATGATGCATATGCCATCTCTGCCAAATTAAAAATGAGGTTTGAAAAACACCTGACTTCCATAAAGTCATGACATGAAAAAGAACAAACTGATCAGAGGATAAAACTACTCTAAATTTATACAAAGTCAATGGCCTCTGAGCATCATTGTTGGTAAAACCATATCCTGCAATTATTTCTCTGAAGTCAGTGTGACACAACAGAGTGCTAAATATTCATTCTTTGGAATAAATATGAATTTAGAACTATTCATCTTTTTTCAAACATCTGACATGCTGCATAAACAGAAAGTATATACGGTTTTTTTTAAAGTAAACAATACAATAAGTAAAGTGATTTATTATGCAATTTATCTCTTTCCATCTCTGCGCTGTTCATAATTCAGATCCACACAGGGCAGTTCATATACCATTAATATATCCCAGATGTGTTTGACTTTAAGGCTATGATCATTTTAAATGTTTTAAAATGTATGCCATTTATCATTAGTGTTATGGTGGTGTCATTCGCATTATTATAGTTAAGGTTTTGTCAGCAGTTCTATAAGCCCTTATTTTGAGGGGTTCAGAATTTGGCAGTAAGAAGTGGCTACAGCCTGAAACCTGGCACAAAGCATCCTGGCTTAGGAGCAACTAAATTTCTTCCTCAGAAAGCTATCAAAGGATTTAGACTTGAAATTCTGCAGAAGAGAAAAAATATGTTCATGGTTTTAAGACATAAAGTTCTGGCAGATCTTAGAACTTGTTTTTGTGCAGAAATAAATAAAGACAAAAGAATGTCCTGCAAGAGATGGGAGTGCTGGTGAGCTGGAGGCTATAGGGACTAACAGCTTATCCTTTGGAGCAGATCTGCTGTGCATATTCCAAACAATCTATCAAATACAGCAGAGCATCTCAGCAACATCTGCAGCACCTGGAAATTCAACCTGCATACATTTTGCACATGACTTCATATATCAGAAAGGAGCATTTCCAAAGCTAACCTAATAGGAGTCTTGCCACATGACAGTATCAGGATGCTTCCATGTAGATGGCCCTGGTTTTTTTGCAACTTCATTGACCTCCCAGTTATGATTGGCTTATCTTAATTAAACTGCGATTGGAGTAATATGGAATTACTACGCCACACAGCTAATATTCAAACAGAAATCCTGACAACAATTTCAAAACTTTATGCCACTCAAACTCTTTTGAGTAGATACATTCTGCAAGCACCATGTTAGGCTCTTGTAGAAACTGGGTAGGTAGTAAAGGAATGGAGAACATGGAAAATCCTACATGGTAGAGCTAGCCTAACATCTTTCCAGTTTGAAGACACAGTTTGTTTCTCTTCCTGCTACAGCATGGAATTAGTTTCTACTGTTTTACAAAAATAATTTATTTATGAGATTGGGAATAGTGGTTAAAATCCTAAATGTCTGTAGGGTCATCATAATAATTGTTTTCAGCTGAGCACTAAAATTATTAAAATTTGCCCAATCCACAATGAGAAGGGTTGGACTACTTAGAATTGCCATTTATTTATTTTCCTGGCCAATGAAAACTCTCATGCTGTACAATTTTAGACTCTGTGAGCTGTGATTGTTCAGCCTAGAGAAGAGGAGACTCGAGAGAGGCCTTATCACTTTCTACAAGTATCTGAAAGGAGGCTGTAGCCAGCTGAGGGTTCTGAGGGAGACTCTTCTCCCAGGAACCTGGTGACAAGACGAGAGAACACCTTAATCTGCTTCAGGGAAGGTTTAGGTTGGACATTCGAAGAAGTTCTTCACATAAAGGGTTTTTTGGCATTGGAATGGGCTGGCTAGGGAGGTGATGATGGATTCATGATCCCTGGTGGTGTTAAAGACTGGATGTGACAGTTAGTGTGATGGTCTAGTTGACAAGGTAGTACAAGTTCATAGGTTGGACTCTATGATCTCTAAGGTCTTTTCTAACCTAACTGATTCTGTGATTTTATGCCTCACTGCCAGTTCTTAGAAAATTCAGATTCACAAGCTATTAGTTTGGAGGTTTTTATTCTACCAGCTTGGCCATACAAGCAAGGGTAGAGCACTTTCCAGGTCCTGCCTTTGGAATCTCCTTTCCCTAGAAAGCATTCATGGTTTTTTTTTTTTTCTTTTCCAAACACAGCTCTTGTAAAAACAGAGCTCGTGGCCCACCCCCAGAGGAATCGTGTTTCTTCCCACCAGAATCAACTACTTTGTCTTCCTTTCATCCTCTAAGAAATATTCAGCAGATCTCCCCATTCCCAAAACTCCAGATTTTGTTCTTTCCTATTGATTTTATTTTCTATTGCCTTTCTACTCACTCTGACATGACCGCTTCCATGTACATCAATAGGAGTCATGCCCCAGTGTCTTCACTAAAAATCAATTGCAATGAGGTTATGCCAGCTGAAAAATAAGTTGATAACCCCTTACCACTTGCAGGACCACTGCTATTGCTGTCTCCCTACCTCCATGCCAAAAAGGCCTGCTGTGGCTGGGCTCCTCTTCTTTTACCTCTGCTACACTAAAGGAAAGTGATTCCCACTTCTTCTTATAAAGATTGCATTATTCCACACTACTATGTCACTATTTATTCCTCTTCTGCTACCACGTCTTCCTCTGGAAGACACGCTGCTTTTCATTCACTCTCTCAGTGAGGAAACTTCCTTGTGAGAACAAAGTAGCAGTTCCTGACCAAATTCAACAGCTGTTCTTCTTAGAATCATCTTTTCAGGGACACGCTCTGAACACCTCTGATCAGAAAAGCTGAACATTTCTCGTCAAGACATGGAAAATTCTTGCTGCCCTTCTCATCAAACACCCTCTCCCCAGCCAGAAAAGTTTATCTTCTCCCTCTCATCCTGCACTGTTGCAAGTTGCAAAACTTGAGCAAAAAGGAAGATACTGTCTTTTCATGCAATTCTTGCATACTTAGGCTTTATGACCAATTGCACCACTTCTGTATAAACAACTAGGGAAAGAATCTATTACTCAGCTACAAGGTAACACATGATTGGCTAATAAAGGAATATCAAATATTTTTCTTGTAGATTTTCCTTACAATCCACCAGAGGGCTACAGAACTCCCAAAATACTGAAAAACAAATTTCCCAACTTTTCCAAAGTAAACTATGTTCTGAATGTCATTTCCAAATTGCTATGAGGACAGTTTTTAACTGATTTTTAGAGATAGGTCAAAAAAATTCAGTTGAGATTTTTAAGATTTTGCAGTTGGCAAACACTTTTTGAATAAAATTTGAGACAGTGGTTTCATTCAGTATGTCTGAAACATTGTCCATGGGTCATGATTTCATGTGTCTTCATGAAAATGGAGAAAATATGCCTACTTTTTATTTTTGACCTACTTTGCATATCCACCCCATAGAGCCACACTATGCACTTATCCATATTAAAATGTTTCCTTTTGTTTGTAATTAATTTTCTCTTGTATGGAAAGTTTCTATTTTTCATTCAAAAAGTGTAAGATCCTACTGCTTCCAGAGAAGTGTAATTCACTCTTCCCTTCTATCAAATACTCCTACTTGTGAGACCACGAGCTGGAATAATAAGAATCCATGATGCATACAAAAAGAATTTTAAATTTAAAGAAGAGTGGGAACAGGAAAAAATGTGCATGTTAGATAAATAATGACATATAAAAGGTTCCTGATGAAAGGGAAAAAGTTTTTGAGGAAATTTTTCAATGAAGATTACTACAAAGTACTGATCTTCCTTACGCTGAACTGGACTTAACTTTCATCAACTTGCATCAAATTAAATTGACAGCCAAATAAATTTATTGAGATCTTCAGTTTGAGTTATGCCAAAACCTAATCCTAGGTAAGGAGAGTGACAGTTAGTAAAAGAAGAATTGATCCTTAATCTCCACCTAACAATACATTCAGAGCAATGAATAGTAAACAGTTTAACCTCTTTTACTTTTATACAATGCACCGGCCATTTTATTTTTGTTTTACATGCTACATGGTATTAACTCTTTTTCACCTACATTATAAATATGACAATCTACACCATTCATGCTGTCAGCTATGAAATAGCAAGATATATCTCTTCATTCCATACACAAAGGGAAGCTAAATTTATGAATCCAGCAGTAATGCTAGTCATTCCTTTTATACTATTCTTCACTTTCAAATCAGTAAAGAGCCTGAATGGCAACTTGAAGAAAACATGTTCCCTCGATAAATCTGGTCTAAACAAAATACTTTTGCCCTTGTAATATCAACATTTGCAACTAGTAAAAGCAAAAAGATGCAAGAATTTAGTTTCTTTTAAATGGAAAGAGAAGAAACATTTTTATAATTTGATTGGCATAAGAAAACTACTCAAAGATATTGCATTTTTCCAGATTTCACTGCTATATTTGCCAAACTAGATAAAGTCTGCAGGTTATAAAATCTAGTGTCTGTTGTATTCATGTTGCACTGATACAGTTGAAAAGCAAGCAGGACTGCTTAGATCCAAGTATTAGTCCTAATGCTACTCTAAGTTAGGGTTGGTTGCTCTGGAAGCAACAGAACAAATTCTCTGTAGTCACCATAGAAATCCTATGGAATGTAGTTTCCTGCTGTTTTGGAATAACTATAAGGTAGCCACAGCCTCCAACACTCTAAGTGGTGCATCAAAAATGTTCATCTTCTAATACACTTTCAAATATAAAATCTTTCCTTTCCTTGAAGAATTAAGGTTCCTGTGTATTACATAAAAATATAATGATATTTTTGTATGTCATTATACATAAGACAGATCATTGTCTTATGACTGAAGATTAGCAGACTGGTCTCCGTTTCCACACACCCCTTTCCTAGTTCCCATTTTAGCCTATCTTCCAATGGTACCCCAATTTTATAAACCACAAATCTCACGAGCTTAACACACTCTTATATGTACAAGAAATATGAGAGAGTATTTATTCTGGCAGCCTATACTATGTCCTCTCTTCACAGATTGAACAAAATTTCACTAATAAGGTTAGCTGTCATGATTTCAAAACCCAAAAGGTTAATAAGTCTCTGGATTGATTTATAAGATGTATCTGATAGAGAAATCAACGTTTGTTTCTATTTAGCTCTTATTCATCACAAGCCAGCTTTATTTTTTGACAAAGTAGAAGAAAAATTCTTATGTCAACTCTGTTTTGTAATGTCAGAAAGAATTGGGCAATATTTACTTTGTTTACATTCATGAAATTCCATGCCATCCATGCAAGGACAGATCGGAGGCTTTTTTTAAATCTGTTTTTGTTATCCAATTTTGAAGCCTATGTAGAGAGAAAATTCTGGTCACTGCTGCTATCAGCAAAGAGATGCACAAACCCTTAGTGGAACAGATGGTAAGTCCCAAATTTCCCCAAGTTAAATCAGTGGGATTATATGATCAAGATATTATTTGTTCCACCAAACATGAATTTAAAGGGGAAAAAAAACCCCAAAACCCATCGCTATTACAGGGCATAGTTAATAATTTAAAATTAACAGGACAATTGGGCAATACTGAAAAATTTAATTTATATCAGTAAAAAATTATTCAGACTATTTCTCTGATTTGTGTTTTGTTTCATTGAACAATAAGAATAAATAAAACAATAAAAAGAATAAATAAAGAATAATAAAAAATAATAAATAAAACAAATAAAAGAACAATAAAAATATTAAATTGACAGTGAGTGGAATTAGGTATTAATGCATTTAAGATATTCATTATTCATGTATTGCAATACTACAAGCCATTGAGTACACCTTCATACACATTCTCCATGTGTCCTACATGGAGAACACAAGCTGTTCTTCAAATACAAGAGTGCTGTTGTCTTTGGAAGCTGACAGGTTGGGGAGGGGTTTTGGTGTTTTTGGTTTGAGTTTTGTGGATTTAAAAAAAATTAAGCCCAAAGTTAGTGCAGAAAAGGGGGATTCACTGGTGAAACACTTATGTTGATTCATGTTGAATCTCTTATGTTGATTCATGTTGAATCTCTTGTGATTATTGAAAGAGGGCCAGTGTAGAGTGAGAAAACTGCAGGATCAGTTTACATAGGACACTAGCTTGAGAAGCCCTAAACTGAAGAACATGTAGATTTCTTAAGTGCTAGATTAAAACCTTTAACATAAAATCCTATCATCATTTTGAACTATTTGACTGTGCAAAGTCAGAGAACCTCTTTCTAAAAGAATCTTGTCATTTCTTTCGTCCTTATAAGCACTGCCAGTTTCCAATGCTCTTTTGACAGTATAATCAGTCAATTCAATCAGAGAAATTCTATAGTACAATGGTAATTTTCTCACACTTTTTTTTCTCCCTTTACACTGTCAATGCAAACCACCTGCTGTAAGCATTGATGTGGAACGGCTTAGTATTAGCTCTGAAATTAGTACCAGTCCCCAGTTAAATACCTGGCACATTCAGTGTGGGACAGACACTGTTAATGGCACATAAACCCATCAGATGCAATCGCTGCATTCCTTGAGCAAGTCTCTTCCCAAGCTATTCAGAGAGCACCTTGCTGGTATCACTGCTCCAGACTTAAAAATCAGCCTGAGAGGAATGATGTGAGGAAGGAGGGGGAGAACAAACAAAACCATGGAATGTCTTAAAAAGGGAATTTGTATGAATATTCTATTGAATACATTAGGTAGCTTCCTATGGCAACATTTTACTATTCAAATACACCAGAAATGCCTTTAAAAGCTCATTTTAAGGTACAAAGCATAGAAAATGAACTGTGTGTTGTTTTCAATTAGCAGAAACAAATACATTTCATGACACTTCGTGAAATCTCACTTCTTTAATCCTAACACTGGGCTTCAACTATATGTACTAACTTCCAGCATTTAAGCATATAAAGAAAAAGCTATTAAATCCAATATCTTACAAATGCATCAGTTCTACTGCCCTGTTTAGCTCAGCAGGTAGATCTGTGCACATGAGTCAGTCAGCAGTGATGAAAGGCATTTACTACAAGCTCCTCACAGGGTCGTCAATGGACGGCCTGTACAAGATTTATGCTTTAAATAATATATGAACTAAACACCTTGAAGTAATTGGCTGTGTGAAGGCTCACACTAGGCCAGAGAGCTTGTCTGTACAAAGTAAAATAAGATTAAATAATAAATGAACAGTGCAGAGGTTTTCTAACCAAACTAATTCTACATGATTTTCTAAGTGCAAGTTGTTCATGAGTTAAGACGCTTTCATGATTCCATGCTGGTGTCATGGGGCCAGTCTGTCAACAGTATCTGTCTTAGAGGACTGTGTTCTTTTTGGTGATGATGTTAGAAACTCACTGCTTTCCTTCCTTGTGGAAGATAATTGAAGCAGCCTACATAACCATGGCAGGAGTTCATTGAATGGCCACTTTCCAGTTTTACAAACAATGGACACATCAAGATTTTGACCATAACATGTGTAGCAGAACTCTAGAAAACTGGCATCAATTCATTAGCTCATTAACAAATACCATCTACAAAATTTTCACTGGTGGGATTATACTGAAAAAAAAAGTCATAGGATACTCCCACAGTAGCTACAATGTAGGGTTTCACATTCCTTAGTTTAAAACTAGTTGGAGAGACCAAGGAGACCAATGGGTCACAGGCAGTACACACAGCAGGTTTGTTTTCTAATAGAAAGGAAATTCATTTAATTCATGCTAAATTCAGAGCTTGTTAAAAAAAAAAAAAAAAAAAAAAAAAAAAAAACAAAAACAAAAAAACCCCAAAAAAACCAAACAACAACAACAAAAAAACCAAACCAAACAAAGAAAAACCAAAAAAAGCACCAAAGCAGGTACTAGGCTTCCAGAGAGAAGAAATAACTTGAAGAAAGTAGGAATATATTTAGAGGGTTTATAGGCCAATTCTTAGCTGGTGTGAAAGTACTTTCCTAGAAAATTAAATAGCTTTCCTAGACTTAAGAAAACAAAGGTCTTGCCCTTTTTCTTTAGGGAGTTACCTTCACTAAGAGAGGTGCAGGGCACAATTAATCAAAACGTTTCATATTCTGGTTGAAGCTCTTGTCACATCTCTGAATCTTTACACTTACTTTAGGCTTCTCTACTTTAAATGTATGACAGTGGCTTCTTTTAACACTGAATTAAAAGAGGGCTCCAGCAGTTGGTCACACCTTCCATCACCACTCATGTTTTCCATACAAGCCTGATTGAGCTCTATCTTGTGGAAAAACCTAAACACTGTAAAGCATTTCCAGGGTTTCATTCACAACCTACCTCTGGGCTCAGCACCCCACATATGGGAGCTGCTGCTCTAGAGTGAAACAAAACTAATCTGGACCACATTTATATGAATTATAAAAAGATGAGGTGGGGGAAAAAAAAGGAAATTTAAAAAAGCATCAAATACTTTAATAGAGGAAACAAAATTTAAGAAATAACTAAATAAAATTGCTTCAGCTAAATTTAATGATATGTTAAGGCCATCCCTCTATAACACACAAGGAGCATTTGTACATCTGATAAAGTCCCTGTGACCTTGGCAGCCTTACAGGGGTAAACTTCACGTAGGATGAATTATTCTTGAACAATTGCTCTAATGTATTAGGCACAAGCATACTGTCCTTCAATATTAGGCATGCTTGTCTTTCCACATCCTTATTTCAATACAAACGTATTTATTAAGGACAAAGGGGGGGGTAGTGGTATTAGAAGGAAGGAGAAAAAGAAAGATTACATTCTATGCAAATATGCACCATAGTACAAGAGAAAACAAATTTATTATAGTCCATGGAGATGAAATTATTTGTCAGAATAGACTTTCTTAAAGATTTCAGAGTAGAGGATAGCTCCCAGTGAGCCTTCCTCATAGACAACTTGAAACCTTCTGAGAAAAAACTTTCAGGGATAGCAGTAGGTAAAGAATGAGCAATCAAGTTTGTTAATGACTCAGATATTTCCCACAAACTGACACCACAGTGACTACAAAGGGAACTCCCTCACATTTATCAAGAGGGCCAGCACTTTGCCATCCATCTTCCTTGTGTTGGTCTTTTACCTACCAAGAGAGTAGCAATTTGGGCCAGAAATCATGATGATCTGACGAGGGAGCCAAGCAAGTTTATAAGAAAGTTTATGATTGTGTCTGATAGCAAAGACATGTGCTCAGAAGTACATACCCTTTGTTGATTGTTTCCCCTGCTACCCCCACCTCTAACACAAGTCCTTCCAATCCTATTTCTTAGATTCACATAGAGATATAAGCACTTTGAAGAAGCTCCTAGTCTCAAGAAAGACTATCTAAACCAAGATAGATCATTACTGGGACAAACAGAACTACATGTATACCTGTTTAAACAAAATAACCAGAGGAATTTTCACATAAAACTTTTTGCAAGCATTAAATAATTAAAAATGTGTGCCACTGAACTGAGGAATAAAAGGCTGGGAATCTGGAGGGAGCCGAGGATCAGAACTGCATTTCTTCAGCCTAATGTAAATTATGAGAGTTTCTAAACAACAGAGACTGTTCAGTTCCCACAGGCTCCTCCAATCTCTACAATTCCACTTCAGTCCATGAAGTGATACATCCTCACCCAAGGTAAAGGCACAATCCTTATGTACCTGACAACTATACCCAGTAACACCCTGATCTGTTGTGTCCTCAGGTCCTGCCTAAATGATGCCCCTGTGGGTAGGTTTTGCACAAAATATCACTGAAGTTATGACTTTATACAAAATCAGAATCTAGAATAGAATCACATGTGCTTCTGTTTGCACAGTGGTTAGAACAAGCATGAAAAACAGAGATAGCAGTTTTGATTTCCTCCCTTGCCTAAGGATCAAACTCTAAGGGCTCGCACTGACTGTCAGCATCACTCCTTTCAGAGGGGTGGCCACTGTTAATCAGGGAGGGGAACTCTGATTTCACCCTTGTCAATGACTGTATTAATAGCTGGCATACAACAAAAGATACACTAAGAAAGCAATCTACATTGTGAATTTACAGCCTCCTACTAATGAGTTTTTTTTTCTTCCCTGCATTTGGATTCTCTTGGACTTTAAAAATGTTGTCTAACAATATGAATTTCTAGGCAGGGACATCCAGCCTCTTCAGTGCCCTGGGCTGGACAGCAGTATCAGGTTATTTGCAAAGACCTTTCTCTAGGCCACCAAGTTGTGTAGGTCAGGTGAAACCCCACAGGCTTAATGCTGTAATTGAACTTCTGCTCACTTAACAGCTGTTGAACAGTCTATACTGCCATTAACACTTTTTCTTCTCGGTCTAAGAGAAGAGTAGAAAGAGCTCAAAGTAGAATGGGATCTGCAGGAGAGTTTCTTGTTGGCCTGCTCTCTCACCATCACAAATTGATCATTCCAAATGAGTTGGGTCTTAAATACCCAGGTCAATAAACACTGGATACATATACCTGAGGTCAGAATTTGCCCCTTAAACTTTAAAGTGTTGCTGAATGTTTCCTACATTATATGGAGAGTTAGTCCACACTATAGTGGCCAGTGATGTACAATGACTATCCCTGCAGGAAACAATGACAATACATGGGAAGAAGCATCACCATTATACATTTTTTTCCAAAAGCCAATTTTCTAGATGCTGGTAAATTTGAGATATTAAAATATATTACACATATCAAACCAGTGTCAAAGGTCTGCACAAATAAATAGTCATACCCTTTTGTCAATAATAAACAACACAGGAATTCTAGGAGCTCTGGTTTGTGTACAAGACACACTATATTTGCTGAAGTACTGTGCATGCCATGTTATCCCTCAGTGGTTCATAGATCACGTGGAAAGGGACAGGTTTTGCAAATCCTGCTACTGAAAAAGAATAAGTGATGAATTCTATATTTATACTACTAAAGGGAAATTTGCAGTCATGATACAGCAATGCTAGAAGAAAGGGGTAATATGTGTGATATATTGGCCAGCCTTGACTGTGACTGTTCCTGCAGTGTAAGAATTTCTTTATCCAAGGACAACCACTTTCACCTTCCCATCTGTCCTGTGATTTTTTTAATGTCTGAGACAGGTGGCCTGTTGGAAACCTAAAACCCTGTGGGTACAAAATATGATTAAAATCTGATGTTAGGCTCTATGATAAAGAAGAGTTCTATGTTTAGTTGAGAATTTGTAACTAACCTGCAAAAATATGTCAAAGGTAATTTGAACTCTACATAACCAAAATCTTTTTAATTCAAGTTCAGCATATGCTATATCAAAACTTTGCTTGCAATCATTTCCCCATAGATCAAATATCTATCTTGATAAGTAAACATACTGCTTTCTTTTAGAAAAAAAACTTTAAAGGAGAATTTTAATCAATTCTTCCTTCCTAAATATAGCACTGACAACAATAACATGAAAGATTAATATGTCGAACTTACTATTTAATAACTTACAGAGCACGGAATTAATGCATCATAATAAATTCTTAACAATTATTAAAACAAATATCAGAAAACTTCTGAAGGCATTCCAAGAATTCAAAGGCTGCTGGGTATGTAATCTTGCCTCTTTTTGGAGAAGAGGGTGGTGATTTAAATGGGTCTTTTATATATTCAATTATACCCCAGAAAAAAAGTAATTTAAAAAAGCAAGAAGCTTAATTGAAATCTATTTAGAGGAAATTCAGAATCTATGCAGAGTTTAAAACTTTGGCATAGAATACTAAATGCTGATTTCTGCCAATAATTAAAATTTAAAACGTTAAATGATTTATCTAGTTGTAAATAATTAAGGATTTTAAAAAGGCAACCAAGAAAATGCAGTATGTGACTATATTGTATATTGTGAATCTGTATTTATCTGAAATGACACATACTACATATGGTCTATGGTTTTCTGACTGGTTATCGTAATGATGTGGTGTAAGGAGAAATTTTTTAAAAATCCAAATAATTCCAACAGATTTAAATATATTCAGTGAAAATCAACTAAAGCTGATCTACATTCTGGTCTAATAAGTTATAAAACACATGAAAAAGACCCTGTGAGACAAATGTGATAGATGACTTTTCAGCAATATTAAATCTAAAGACATTGAATCTTAAGCATCAAATATCATTCCTGTGTACCCTTGGTAAACCTACACACTTGCCATAGAGTCTGATGTTGAGATGATTCTCAGGCTAATGACATTCACTGGTTGTACAGCTGTGTACTCTTCTGACTTCTGTGAGCTATTTCTAATATACACAGGAGTAAAGATCAAATGCAACAAGGCATTACCACAGATGTGGGAAAATATTCAGGCTCTGGACTCAGAGCTAAGGCTGATTTTTCTAGATGGCTTTTTGCCTTACTTTTTAAAACAATTTTTAGAGTTAAATTCTCAAAAAGAGTACTCTGGAAATTCATTAAATGTTTGCAAAGAGTTTGGGGTGCTCAGTGCTCTGGAGGTGGTTTGGTTTGTTTAAACATTGATACAGGTAGTTTCACTGGTCCCAGCAACAGAAGAGCTAAGAGGATTGTCCCATCCTCTCTGCCTCCCCCAGCACCCACTAGCACAGGCTGCAAAATTCATTCTGTATTTTCTGAGCTGGGACAATCACATAGGGCTATACACTCCCCTGAGCTGCACAGAAGATTCTTTATTTGTCATGATGTTTAATTTCAATACATTACTCTTTAAATTTAATATTTGTACCATTTCCTACTTTTCCTCACCACATAATTTATCTGTAAGTTTCTTACATGATTTTTGAACCACAGATCACTTCAGATTTGGAACTCATTGCTTAAGCAACATGTAATTCCTTTTCTAATGATAATACATGTATCCTAAACTATTTCCAAAAGCCCACGTGCTCTGTTTCTGCTCTTATATTAACATATGGCAGCCCTGCATTTACAGTGTATGGCTGAAATAACATACTTCAGGCCCATATATAGTCAAAGGTTGCAGTAAAAGGCCAGAATTCTTAAATGGCAAAACTAGCTAATTTTCTCTTTGAAGCTGAGAAGGTTAGAAGGAAAGTCTGGCTTAAGTGAACCTAGAACCTGAAAATAGTTCCAGGAAAAGATGAAGAAGTTCTATAACCTAAGATACAACTGAGATTCAGAGAATATTAAGCAGTGTCCTCTTTACTCTGCTATTTATTAATAGGACTGTTGGTATCACTATTCTCCAAGAACCAGAAGCAAATGCAACATCAATTTATTGCATAGACAGCACTATTTCCTCATCCTGAAAAAGATGCCATTTTTTCATGCAGACATCTAGAATCATGGACAAGCACAATAAGTAGTCAGAGGATTGGAAATAGGTGATCCAAAGAAGATATAGCTGGTGCCTAGCAAATAATCATTCCCTTCAAAGAAGTTCCAGAATGTCCCCATGTGAGATCATCTCACATAAATAATTTTAAACCATCCCCAAACCCTCAAAAAGTAATTTGGGGGGGGGGGGGGGGGGAAATAAACAGAGAATAGGCCTAAACTGTCATATACTTAAAGTATATCCACCAACAAAAAAAATCATCTTGAGACTGCTTGAACAGAAAGTCGTTCCAGATTTGCAGTGGCACATGGGATAAGTTCTGGGAAATACAGAGCACCTGCAGTTGCCTTCATCTGCAATATACAGCATAACTCGAAGCAAGGGCTGCAGGTGTTCAATTCCATGTGGTATTAGTCTTTGAGCACAGAGTAAGCACTAAGAAAGGCATGAAAAAATATAAAGGGATCAAAATGTTTGGGACTTCATATTGCCATTCACATTTCACTTTGTTACAGGAAATGTAAGACTAGGAATGCATTATTTATTCAGAGACTAAAACCAAACAAGCTTATTTAAGTCACCATATTGGATAACTTTTTTAAAACCACCACACAACTGAAGTTTGAAGGAATCAAAGAATGCCTCTTGAAGTTTCAAAGGCCACTACATCTTCCTGCCAAGCTTAGCCAAAGAGAGTCCTATTATGGGCCAGCTTCTTTCTCACAAGTTTAATCCACTCAAAATATAAAGAGGACAGAATAAAATCCTTACTCTTCTGCAGCACCACACTATGTCTGCAAAAGTACTCCCTCTACCTTAGCTAAAAAAATCATAGAATGCTGTAAGGTACACATCACACCATATCTACATAAGAATCATGGCTATATCTTGCTGAGAACCTGTGAAGCAAATATTTTTGCCTGCATCACTTTCATCTATTAAAAAAAAAAAAAAAAAAAAAAAAAAAGTTTCAGTGTTACTTTCTATTCATCCAAAGAAAAAAGATGCTTACAAACTATTCAGGATATTATATATTTAAAGTAGACCATGCATTGGAACTTAAAAATTATCAGATAGAGTACCAACGGACTGGGCTTAGATGCATATGGTTGGGATTAGAGATATGAAAAAAACACCACTTATCTGCTACTTTCTGTAAGAAGGAAAAATTTTTCAGACCATTTATAAAACAGGAACACTTCTCAGCTATTGTTGACATATCAGAAGTGATGATATGAAGGCAAAGGCCTCAGAAGTATGTAACATCAGCCAATGAACGCAGGTGTTAGCACTACATGAAGCATTTTATGATCTGTTAAAAAAAGTAATCTAAATAATTTTAACCATCTGATTCACATCCTTATTCATAGAAATAGTGAGTTGCTGTGGGTGCCAGCAGTTATCCAACTACAGTTTCAGCAGTGTGTAGTCACATCCTTCACTGCTATGACCATACTCCAGTGGCACACAAAACAGTGGGAAAACGCATAACTTTCTTATTTTCTTAGCATACGGCCATCGTGCTTGGCTGTTCTCCATATACCCCTGAGCATGTCAGCATTAAATATCCAGAGATCACTCACTTGCTGAGCGGCTTTACAGCAGGTCACTTCTGGAATTTCAGGCTGCATTTGGCCTAAGTCAACAGCTTTTTCTATTTCCTTCATAACCTTTAAAAAGCAGATGCTTCTAACAGCTTTTAAGGTGTCTTGCTCTCTCTTTAGTACTTTTTGTCCTGTGCTGTTCTCAGCTTCCTTGGTCCTCCTTCTCATTCCTCTGCTCCTATACACCAGGAAATTAAAAAGACTACACTATCAGTAAAGAGAAAGATTTCAATTCCTGCTGAGTGCTTGGTGCCTGCAAGGCTGTTCAGGTTTCCTGGATTTATGAGTTATATTCAGACACATTTTTGTAAGCCAACTAAAAATCAGACTGAAGTCTGAATTGGAAGTTACATCCTGAAGGGCAGAGAGGACTTCAGTGACTGCCTACAGAGCAAATGACATTTGTGGGAGAAGCAAAGAGATTAACACCTCAAAAAGAAACATACTGGCAAAGCACAAGGCAGCCAAAATGCAACAGCAAAGGAAGAAACTCTTCCCCTGAAAGAAATGTCCCGGCAAGCATCCATCGAGCCGTAGGGTGGTCCAAGGGTTCAGATGATGGTCAGAGCTGCTTTAGACAATGTCCGCTACTGTTCTTGCTCTGGCAGCAGTTTGTGGAGCAAAATATTGCCAAAAACACAACTGAGTACTTTCCAAGCTTCCTTTCTTTTTTCTGCTGCCCAGATCACGTATTACCAAAAAGCATGTACTGTTCTTCGCTGCTCCTACATGTGTGTAAGTCATTTGCTCACGTTTGAGCAAAGTATTACCATCTAAAAACTCAACTGCTTTCCTTTAATTTAAATAGGCACTTGAGCTCTGATAGGCCTCATTTATTTGATTGCTGTCCAATGACACTACAATGAATGAAAACCATGAAGTATGTGGTTAAAAAAAAAAAAAAGGTATGAAGAGTTGTGAAGATATTTTATCAAAGACGTTATATGGGCTATGTGTTCAGGTTGTTGTTTTGTTTGGCTGGTTTTTAAACTTCATGGTAAATATATTCCTCAAAATGTATCACAAGGCTTAGGAAATAAAGGGGGAGGAGTAGATAGATGGAAAATCTGTAGGGAAGTTTCTGGATTGAATTTTTTGATACATAAAAAATAAAGCACTTTACAAACAGCTCTGTGTATAAGAGCAGTAAAGCTAAAGAAATCCACCACAAAAAGTCATCGTTTCAGAAGAGATGATGAAACCTTGTGAACAAGCTGCAAAAGGTCATTCTCCAACATATCTCATACAACAGAGCTGACAATAAGATCAACCCCTTTCTTCACAACCATTCCTTTAAAATATCAGAATGCTTGTTTTCATTATGGTTGAACTTTGAACAGTCCAACAACAAAAGAACCAGTATAATCTTTTTTTTTGCTTAAAAAAAGTTTTAATACTACCTGGATTCCTCAAATGGCCACATATTGCAAAACTAAACTTTTAGTTATTTTATAGAACTACTACATAAAGCTTTCTGTTAAATTTTAACATTTCAATTCCACTTCAAATGCCTATAAATTGAAATGAATGAGTTTTGTTACATGTTGTTTTAATTGGCATAAATTTTGCATTTATTTCGGTGACAAAAGACTACCAATACCTCTTATGTACAATATCTTCTTTCTAATCCAGAAGGGAAAATAAATTAACCTGTTAGAAACTCAGGTGAAAGAAAAACACAATATGCGTTAATAGTGCTTGGGTATAATAAAGTACAGTTAGCATTCAGTTAAGTTCCTTAAAGATAATATATTTGTCTATTTTGAAGAATCACAAACATTTCCATTTAACAGTATCTAATTTCCTCCTCTACTCTCTTGCCTCTTGCCTTCTTTAGTGAAAGGATAGCAGCTACTATGTATTTAACAAATAATTACTAATTTGTAGAAAAAAATCTCTACTATCTCTTGAACAATCTCTACCATGCAGCATGAAATTTGATTTGACATTAACATATAAAACAACTATGGAAATTCTACATAAATATCAGCCAACCAAGTTTAACAGAAGCAGATACATCACGGAAAATGCCTCCTTCCCCCCCCCGCCCACAGTCCTACACTCCTTCCTTTCTTTCCTGACACAGTGGAAAAAACATGTATTTTTCATATAAAAAACTATATACATGTAAATATGCAAATATTGTAATTTTTATATAAAAATTAAAAACCTTAATAATCACAACTTAATGCTTTTACGCCCCACATAAGCACTGCCCAAAAACTTTAGATTTTAGATAAAAAGACAAAAGCCTTCCTGTAGGTCTACTTAAACATGGAGCTGTGCCTTGTGTAAACCTACTAATTACTCACCTGGGCACTACATAAACTTTTAATCTCTTAGCTTTGGTAGAGTCTGCAGCTGTACAGAATCTGTTGCTGCTATGAAGTACATCTAAGGCTATTAATAAATGTTGGAAAAAACCACTGTTGATGAAAACAAACTGACCCAAACATTTATATTCTAACAAGGCCTAGCCTGTAGACACCAGCAGGTACTGCTGCTGTAGTACCTCAGCACAAATGCAAGCAAGAACCTGCTGGGAGGAGGGAGAAGGACTGTCACCTCCCATCTCTCCCTCCAAAACTGACCAGTGACCTGCTCTATTCTGTTGAACTCCCAGGCTGTCTATTATGTGATGTGTCAAACACACAAAGAAAGCATGGAACGTGTAACGTAAAACAGCCATTTCTCTCCCATCTCCATTTGGAGACAATCTCCATTTGACTTCCACAAATGCATTCACTATAGCTTTCCTCACCAGAATCTCTAATCTCTCCACAGGCAGCAGACTATCTCCACACCCTACATTCTCTTCAAAACAGACCATATTTTTTTTCCATAGCTTTCTCTTCCTCTTCACCCTCTCACTTTTTCCATTACTGTATCATCCTAACTCTACCTCTCTAATGGCTGCTTCAGCACATCTTTTTACAAGCTGTCACATTCAGCTTATATCTAAATCTTGCCCATTCTTTCTGTATGAGATCTCCAAGATCCAAACAGATAAAAGTCTCATCCAGGTTGTCATCATTTTCTGCCTATATTACATATTACAGTCCATATTTCTCTTTCTCAAGAAATATCATCTTACCCTCCCCAGCTTTTTTTGATAAACAACCATTTATCATAAGGTTGTTACAAAGGTAATTTTTTTTTTACAATGATATCTATCCACTTTGGAGGAGTTAAACTATTTTAACATTAACAATTTCATTTCTAATGTTTCATCTAAACATTAAAACAATACACGTTTGCTGCAAATGACCATTGGCTAATAAAATTAAATGGGTCTCTTTACGTGAAAATGAAGTAAACAGGAATTTCAAGAAGCAATTAAAAATTTTTGTTCCTTCCATGCTGAGATGAAAACTAGAATATTTTCTGCTTTCTCTGGTGATATAACAAAACAGAGATGAAAAAACCTGATATTTACCCTAGAACAGCATATGGTCTATAGCTAGATGTATCAGATCTGATTTCAGTCCTAAGCATGAATTAATCTTAGTTATATGAACAACGTATTCATCATAGAAGTAACTTAGAAAGTCTCACTCCAGAGTTGCCAACAGCTTGATAATTAAAATATTTCAGTAAAAAGAAGATAGTTAAATTTGGCTCTGGGCATTCCAAATCCAAATAAGCGACCATTTATTGTATACTGGAGGGTGCAGTAATCTTCTCCTCTTTGATTTTTCTCCTAAATCTACAAGTCTTTTTCCATTAACTGCTTTGTCCTTTGACAGAAATTATTTATTTTTAAAAGTTGTTTCCCAACCAATGAAAAAAATAAGTAGCTCTGCTTAACACTACAACTACCACTTAATTCTGTGTAGCAGCATAGAATATATTACAGTCCCCAAATGATTTGAGTTATGGTGTATAAAATGTTACTCAATAAAAAAAGGAAAAAGACAGACAAGCAAATCTTCAGAAGAGATTTAAGCAAAGAGCATGAGCTTCCTAAACTGAGAAAGGCAGCTTATTCCTTAGCTTTTGGGCATAATGGTAAAATCCTCCATCACGCAAGGTTTGTAGTTTTGTAATTGGAACTTGCACTAAGAGGGCACTGAAGAGCGCAGAGGCCTGGAAGCAATATATCTCAAAATTAAATCTGGAGATATATTCAGGACCTTGACCATGAAGGGGCTGACAGGTCAACTTCACAATCAATCCTTTGTTTCTGAGTAGCCAATGCAGTGATGCTAGGATTAGGGAGATATTCTGTCTTTTTTTGCAAGATATACTTCTCTGGCAAAAGAATTTTGCTCAGGCTTGGTAATGAGACCACTTGGCAGGCCAGTGAGCAAAGCATTATAGTTGTCTAGCTTGGAGGAGATAAAACCCTGAGCCAGCTTCTCATAAACAGACAAGGATAAATATGGACAAAGTATGGTTTCATCTTTCAAATGACAGTAGGAAGTCTTAATAATCTGCCCAATGTGATATTTAAAGGACACTTCACATTCCAACAGAAATATGGATGTTGAAGTGCTAATCCTGTGCTGTGAATAATATATAGACATAAAAGCTACATCAAAAACTGAGGTGGCATTAAGCTTATAGCTAGATTCACAGAATGAAAAGCCTTCGTTTTACTTGAATTTAACTCCAAAAAAATCAACATAACTTATATTTTAATATTTTTCAGGGAACTGATACAGACAATAAAAGTGCAGTTTGGATTTACTGCTTTCACTGGCAAATGAATTAGCAAGTCCTCAGAAGATAAATGAAATTTGATATCAACTCAACGAATTATCTGGCCCAAAGACATAAGTGTTAGCTCCAACAAGCCAAAAACAGAACTCCCCAAAAAACATCAGACACAACTACCATGGAAGCATGAAATAGCTTGAATTGGAAGGGACCTTAAAGACCATCTAGACCAATTCTTCCTGCATGGCTGAGTTACATATTCGACTAGATCAGGTTGCTCAAAGACTCACTCAGCCTGACCTTGAATATTTCTGGGGATGGGGCATCCACCAACTCTCTGGGCAATTTGTTCTACTGCCTCATCACTCCCATTATAAAAAAACTTTTATTTTTGCATCTAATATGAATCTTCCCACTTGATGATTCCATCATCCATTTAAAAAACCAAGACAATTATAATAATTTGTTCCAACCTCCAGAACATACAGTTTTTCAGACTGTACCAAGCAGCTTGAATACCATATCTGTAACTTGTGCTTGAGCTAAAGAAGTTGGGGTTTAGGCTGATAACAAATCTTGAAACACCAATGACACATAGAGGCTTGATTTCATAAAAATGTCTTCAACTTGGTTTAGTCACACAGGTTTCCAAAACTACTCATTTTCCCCTTCCACCCTTCTGTTGTAGACCTTTTATAGAATGTATCTGTTCTCAGATAAATATTTTAGGAAAAGATAAATGGAGCTTCCTCACTACTATGGTTAGGTTTGAATTTCTGAAGTTCATATTTAGTCCATGCTGAAATAATTTTAAGCAATTCATATTCAGTGACATAAAAGAGAATTCTTCAATCCTCAAGTGTCCTGTTCTTACAGCTTATGAAGCTTGCCAAAAATTCCTCTACACTTTACAGAATTTATAAGCCAGTCTAGGATACTGTCCTTGATTTCACAAGGTACTTCATCTGAAGTAACCAGATGACAAGATTAGAAACTTCAGAACAGTCTACTGAAGTTAGAATATTCAGACTTAAATAATATAAAAAGTTGTTTAAAAAAATCACACCTAAATGTAATTTTTAAAATAGACTTTGGCAGCATTCTCTTGTTTGACAGCAGTGATGGTAGATCCAGTTGTTATTCTAGAAAGCAGTTCTCTTCAAAATATACAAAACATCAGAATTGTTTTTCTCTTGAACTGCTAGGTACCTAAAGTAAGCTCAAAAATTTATATTAAATTATCATTATTAGTTCAAATTTATAGAACAAACTTCCATGCATTCAATCACTAGCACTTGTGCTAGTTAGGCAAATAAATAATAAACAGACAGGGTCATACTCTCTTGGCATTGTGGTACATCCACCCCAGTTTCAAATAAGACAGAGCTGTTTCTACTACACATCACTACTATAAATGCATGAAGTTACTCTTTATAGTAGTTCAGATCAAATGAACACTGTGTGTCTAAGGACATACAAACACATACATATGTCTCTATATTGCCACTTCTTTCCCTCACTTCCCTTTCTCAGAGCTAATGCTGAGCAATAAAATTGCGAAACTGGAAAGCAAAAAGTATTTTTAAAAAGGAAACAATCATAAAAATTTGATTTTTATAGGGAATTTGGATTGTATAGGTTGGGGGTTTTCTAAAATATATTACATATATATATTTTCTTATGGCATATCCATAATTTGCTAGTTTGTACTTTTGAAGCTTAGCTCAGTCAAAAAAACTACAAACCCAAAACTTCTCCACAGCAATGTAGGGTTGATTAACTCAGTATTAAACAAATTCTCAGCTAATTAAGCTCAAAGTCAATTCAGCCCATGACAGAAGGTTATTACCTCATAAACAGGATGTACTTTAAAGTTATTAATATTACACTAACATTGCCTTTTCAAAACCTTTGATTAGCAAACAAGTGGAAATTAGCATCTGAAATTCTGTTTGTACAGACTGTAGATCAGATTATGTAAATTTCTAAATCTCCATTTTTCCAAATGAAAAGGAAGCAGCTAGCAACAGCTGTACAAGTGAGAAAATAGTGCAGATATGGGGCCCTCAACTCTCAGCAACTTCAAACTCCACTGAGATCTACAAAGTGGTAACAAAGCCACATATTGTTCCATATTGAATCCTGTTGTGCACCATTAACCATGCAAACAACAATAAAATATAAATTTACAGGATTAAACTCTTAGTAGGGAATATCTTGAATGATATTTTAAGTGCTAATTTTAAAGCCACACAGATTCCTTCATAGTCAATTAGAAACATTCTCCTCATATTAAAATGTGAGATTTGGTGGATGAGTTAAATTGAAGAAAAGCAAGCCTTGCCCTTTCTCCAACAAGCTCACTTTATGGACAGAAATAAAAAGAAAAAAAAACAAGTCATCTTCTAAAAATGATTGATAATACTATTGTATTTTCAGAATAAATTATAAACAATTCCTGCACAAATGAGTCAGTAAGTTTCTACAGGCATCAATAACACAAGTCTACAGCCTCAAGACATTTTATGTACAACTAAGTAAAGGAACAAGATAAAAATCACAAAGAAGTTTTTTTTTGTTCTGTTTTTGATATATTATTATTCTTTCACATGATATCTAATAGCAGGACTGCCACCAGTAGGACCAATTCTAAACATTGTATGATTTATAGAATTACTCAGTATATATTTATAAAATGTACATGCTCAGCTCTTGTCAATTAATACATGGAACTAAGAACAGTTGCATGTGTGTTAGTCCTATATGTAGGCACAGAATCTCCCTGATTTCACCAGGAGGAACAGTGCACCTGTGGGAGTTCCTTGTGCTCCTTGGTGTTCCCTGCAGTCTTACACATTCCTTAAAGTGCTCAGCCTTCAAATAATGCACAAGCTTCATCTCTTAGATGCCATACCCTCAAAGCCAAATTGGCTTCTCAGTCAAAATCCTTCAGTGTACCATCTAAAGCGAGGAGTTCAAGAATACAAAACTAATCAAGGAAAACAAAAAAAAGAAGAAAAAAAAATCCCAAACAACAAATTTGCCAACTGAATATGAGAGATTTCATGAAAAGTAACTATTATTTTAAAAAAATGAAACTGATGATGATTTTAATTTTCAGACAGACTATAAGATGCACAAGGCCAAAGAAAACATGAAATTATACTAGTAAATCAAAAGCTTAAAATGCAAAACACATAAAAAACTTTCTGGTGCACATATTCAGCATTTCTCCTTTTACCTACTGAAAGATAAAATCAGAAAATTTAGCAAAGTATGATTTTACCTTACTACAAACAAAATGTAATATTTCCAAGATAAGACAATGGGCAAAATTATATTATACTTGATTTTCATTTTAATATGAAGAGTATACTTGAGCCTTTCAAAAATAATTTAAAGTGGTAAGAGTAGGTTTCAAAGTATTCATCTTGCTTTCTATCACCAAAGTGGTGATAAGAAGAACTGGAAAGTAATTGCTCCCAGCCTCTCTGGGCAACAACTTAGTGGAATAAATGCCCTTAGGAATGCTACTAGGCAGAACACTACTTGGTTTTCTCAATTTGGTAAAGAGAAAAAATGAGAAGACTGAGCTTCAGGTTCTGGAGAACAATGTGATTACTCAACAAAGTAAAAATATAAAACACAAGGGGAGAAAACCCAGTTCTTAAGAGAGAGCAGCTGCACTTGAGCTATCCACACCAAACACTCTTCAAGGAACCAGCAGCTTCTGGTCAAGTAAAGACATGCCTCAGAATTTTCACACAATCTAATCCTCCAGGGATCTTTCCACCTCTTCTGACTGAAGAAGAGCTTATCAGCAGTGCCTAAAGTGATCAAGAGCCACAAGAAAAAAAAGCTTTGATCATTTGTTCCCCATTCTCATTGTCCCACAGGGACGCTAACTTTTGTCTTTGTAAAACGTGCAGTTAAGTTTGACACAGAGCTCTAGTAAGACAGTGAGAAAATGTGGAGTGGGGGAGATATACATGAAAATAAATAAATAAATAGAGTACACAGCTTTTGAGGGAGACGACTGGCACAGTGTTTTCAGAGTTTCATCACATCCACCTGTATTCCCTTTCCTACTTCCCATGCATGCTGCCAACTTGCAGGTTTCTCCATATACTTTTCTTATTTCAAGCACCAGGATTATCAGACCCATTCCTATAAAATGGAAAATCCTTCAAAATTTGGTGTCTTCTGTCAGCTACTAGCCCTAAAAAAGCAAAAAGTGGTACCTAGACCAGTACAGGAACTTGTAATGGAGACAGAAATGTTCATCTGTAGTCAACACCACAGACTGTTGCTGAGCTCAGAAAAGGCAGGAAGGGTGCAAGCCTTCTGGTGTGCTTTCTTCACTTCTATTTCATGATGGCTTACAGGATCCAAACCTACTCTCCCCTCACAGTTTTTTCCTCTTGGTATCCCCTTTAAGAGTTTATGTGTAGAAGCAATTAATATTTCCAGCCAGCATTACCCCTAAGGTTTATCACTGGTTCTTTGGGTCTGCTAGAGCAAAATGATGTGAAACCTTCTGTTGCTCTGGGGAAACTGATCCTAATTTTGCTCATTTTATATTCTCTCTGACTAATATAACATAGCATATCTGCAGTCCACCAGCTACCTGAAGAGAAAAAAGGTGTGGCATTCATTAAAGAGTAATCATTTGAAATCCCTTTATTTTACGTATGAAGCTACACACTACAAGGAAAGCAAGTGTTAGGACAGGAGTGAGATGAAACATAAATATCTCACTTTAGAATAATATGTTTCATCATAAGGTTGATGGGTTTGAAGGCACCTTTAAAATCATCTAGCTCCATCCCCCTGTCAGGGGCAGGGACACCTTCCACTCAAACAGGTTGTTCAGAGCTCCATGCAACCCAATTTTGGACACTTCCAGGGATGGGGCAGTCACAGCTTCTATGGGCAATCTATTCCAGTGCCTCACCACCCCCAAAACCAAAGAATTTTTTCCTAGAATCTAATCCTAACCTACTATCTTTCAGTTTAAAGCCATTCTCTCTTGGCCTTCCACTATATGCTTATGTGAATAATCCCTCATCTTTCATGCAGGCTCCAGTCCAGTACTGGATATAAAGATTTCAATTTTTTTTCACCTTTTGTCTTACCATCTCTTCTAAAAGCAACACGGATCATTAATATCAAAAACTAAATGTAGATGTTCTTGCTTATTGCAGGGGGGTTGAACCATGTGACCTTAAAGTGTCCCTTTCAATGTAAACTATTCTCTATTAAAATCTCTAGATAGGAGGCACTAAACTGTCTGGCAGTATTTCATTATTATACATCTAAGTATTTCTGGACTCTGAGCAGTCTAATTAGACATTTAATGACATCTAACGTCAGTCATTTAACTGAACGTCCAGTTAAAATTGTGAATTCTGTCAAAGAAATTTCCAAAAGTATCAGATAAAAAAATTCTGTGTTATTTATGAAAAAACCTGTTCTTTTTCATGTAGAGAAAGCAATACATGCACCTCTTGCTTTGGTCCAGAAATTTCATAGAAACACTTATCAGAGATAAGAGTGCAGGGAACTCAGTATGGAATTACTGGAAATTCAGTGTGCTCCCTCTGCAGAATATAAAGGAAAAAGTTTCCCTTGTTCTGTGTTCAGATCATATTTAATAGAAACTACAATCATGCAAGAAAAAAAGAATATAGTTTATCCCTTAGAGGGTCATTGATAATGGAATTTAGAACAAGAAAGACGTGTTATGTTATCTACTTTTGGCCACTTACAGAATCAATCATTGAGTTTTAGCTGATAGCTTCTGAACTTCTCTCTTGAAACCACTGACTCTGCTGGTTAACATCTATCCTATAGAAAATTAGATAATCTAAATCTGAAGACATCTACCAATGTCAAACCCACCATTTTTCTCAGTGTAAATTCCCCAGTAATGCCAGGTTTCTCTGCTGAACACATCAAGTTTCAGCTACCAGACATGAGCTCCTGTTATCATTGCCTGTTCTTTAACAGCAACAGCAGAGCCACAGATTTTTGCCCTATGAAGGAGTCTTGCAATATGAATCAACTAATCTTTCAATCTTATTTGAATATGTCATATAAATGAGTTTTCCCTAAAGTCAGAAAATTTTGTCAACCTCCATTATCTGAAAAAGAGGAAGGGGCCTTTTTAGAGAACTCTTAAAGCTATGAAAAGACAAGACCAATCAACATACTTCTTGTGTGTGAATCTTTAGTTTAGATACTCATTATCTTTCATTTTCCAGTCCACCATAAATGCTGCTTCTGAGTAACATTCAGGCTTATTCTTGCACAGACAACCCCAAGAAACACCTCAGATGTGAGCAAGGTCACAGATGACTTCTCAGTATCAAAGTCAGTATCAAAGCAAGAAGAGCCTATCCTCATAGTCCATATGATCTCCTGTGTCACAGCAGAAAGTAAGATTCCTATCTGCTACAAATAGTGTGGCTGTATGTGTTTGCATATCGACTTAGTCTCAGTCTCACACAGAAAAAAATTTCTTGAACACATTAAGTCCAGTAAAACACTTAGAGAATGACACAAGAGATGCAGCTCCAGTCCCCTAGGACTGTGGACCTACTCCTCCATACCAGATCTCTAGCAATCAATAGTACTGTGGGGAAATAAAAACTGAGCTGGTCTTAAACCCTAGCCAAGAAAATTTCCTGACCAAGCTTTGTCCACACAGCATCCATCAGTCAGTCGGACAAACTCTTTTTCCCACAGGCAATGAGTAACACTGCTAGCAAATATATGCAGTTTTTTCCTCTCATCTGCTTTTCAGTTATTACTGGGGAAGAGGGAAGAGAAGTGTTATGTTACAGGTGTTTGCCACCCAGCCTGGCTTAACAGAGAATAAGTTTCAAGAGAAATTTGGGCAGGTAGATGTATTTTTTTTTTCCAGCATCAGAATTAAGAGCAAACAAACTGAAGAAAAACAAAACATCACTAGAACAGCAAACTCATGATGTCCAGACTGCTGCAGTTTGAAGTATTTATTCTATTAATCTTCTTGAAATTTATTTTCTGAATATTCAGTCAGTTTATACTGAAAGAGCAAACACCTGGGAGTTGTGTGCACCTACCAGGAATCTTGTTTAATAACTATTACTGCAGGAACATAGTTTGACATTAAGCCAGTATGATCTGTGCCAAAATAACCTTCATTAAAATCTAACATAAAATTTTGTCTTGAAGCCTTAATTTTGTGTTTTTATCACAGTTCTATTTATGTAAAGAAATACTGCAGAATACTTTGTCCATAATTCTTTGGAAGGAGTAAATATTCCATTTACATAAAGTAGAAAATTTCCAATCAATATCAAAATACTGCTGAATTCAGCGCTAGAACTTTATTTATGTTTATTCCATAAGTTAATATACTCTGCAATCTACAGATTACAGAGAGTGGGTCGAGATACAGACTGTGTTGGATAATCCACTCATTCCTAAAATAGCACAAATTCTCTTTTACGTAAACCCATGCTGTTTGCCCACAAAAACTTTGGTGATTTATATGTTGTTGCATAAATCAGAACTAAAACAAAATTGTTTCTAATAATCAGACCAGAGCCAATGAACTTAAAACTCTTTACATGTCTCTGCTGAGCAAAGCAGAACTACAAATAAATAAAAAACATCTAAAATAAAACATGTTAATATTTTATTACATACAGGCTGAAAGAAAGCAGAAAGCTGTATATGCACTTTGTATTCATATGAAGGTCTGTCCTGCAATTTACCAAATTTCACTGGCTGTAATACACTCTTCAGGTAAATCCAGCATTCTATTTTCTAAATAAATAAATAAATATTAGGAAGACCTCTACAGGAAGTACACTTTAAATCAACTTATGAAGCTTTTGGGGAAACATAATTCTAGTGTAATCAAAATGGTATTTTCATAACATAACAAAATCAATAATAGAAGGCATGTTCTTTTTGTTCAAAGGTGCTTTGTTTTGAAAATATTGCCATGTAGTATTTACGGTAACAGCTGTACAGTTAAACTTTAGGCACAAACTGAACTGCAGAGGATCTGCTGCATAAATATAATTCCCATGGCAACTAAGTGTGCTACTAGATAACAGAGAAAAAAGGATTTATGTGTTTGCTGAGCTGTCTTGCCCTAGAGGAATTCTCCAGGCAAATGCAGGCCACCTGCCACACGTTATATTAAGCTCAGCCTTCTGGACTTATTTCCAAATCTACAACAAAAAGGTCCACCAACTTTCATTTGAAGTTTCCCTGTCATGGTCCCAGTCACTCCAAAATACATAGCTTACTCTTCAATATGCTTCCTATATTGCAACAGACATGTTTAACAATGAGTAAGTATACTTCTGGTTGTAATTTTTAAATCTAAATCCTCCTTACAAAGTGGACGAGCAACCTGAATCATCAAATTCATTGAAACTTTTTCCCCACAAGTACTGAGGCTCAGTACTGAAGTGTGTGTAGTTTTTAAACTCTACCAAAAAATATTCCTGTTCTAATATTATAAGGAAAAATATTTGGATCAGATCTTCCTATATAAAAATGTATTAACGGTCCAAAAGACTTGCCTTCATATGCAGCAAAAAGAATAATTTTTTTTTTGCTAGAATACATTGCTAATAGAGACACAATGCTTGGAAATGCTTCAAGTTGGAATACTATACTGGGAATGAAGACCACCACTAAAATAGGAGAAAAAAAATACAATCACCTGGCAAGCAATAGGTAGACTTAATGCAAATAATGCCACCATGTTATCAAAGGACCAGAGTATGTGTGAAAGTGCACGATGTTTACAGTGACTTCCTTGTCAATTTTGCCTCTTGGAGATTGACTAAAAAAAAAATTTTAGAAACTGTATTTAACAATCAAGACTGTCCCTAGGCACAAGCCCCAGAAAGGAAACTACTTTGCTTAATTGTCCTCCCTGGGAAAACCTTGTGACACTTTAAAGAGGCAGCAGATCTTGCCTGAAAAAACATGAGCTTTAGCATGGGATCACACACCTCATGCACACTTTTTAGGTAGCTGGTAAATCGATCACACTGCTGTGGCCAGCATAGGCAGCAACAGTGCCAAGAGTTTGGGTGTGTACACTTATAAAACACCTTCATGTTATCCTTGCAAAGCCTCCATGCAAGAGATGGACAAGTCATGAACATGGGCTTCCTGCTGGTGTTTTGGTAAGTCATAGTATAGCATACATTCCCATTGTCTATGATCCTACTTGCTCTTGTTTGAGCAGGTAAGCTCAATGTTTTAAACTGCTTTAAATGTCCAATGTTTTAACAAAGATAAAATAATATTAATTTTCATGAACTTATGTTGCAGTGATCACAAATTAATCTCTCTTCAGGATAGTCATAAAGTATTTGCATTAAAATGAAGAACTGCCTGTGTAGGGACAGGAAAAGAGGAAGACTTTATGGAACACTTGTTCATCATTGCAAAATAACATCTTTGTTATATAAAACCACTAAAAAACAGTATAAAACAGTTAAGAATCAATATGACATTACCAGGCAAGAATATGCATTTTTATTACTAATAATAGTTTATATGCACTAATGATTTTTTGTTCCTTTTATTTTAAGGGAAAAAATAGAAGACTAATATTAAAGTATCACTCTGACGTGAATTTTCTTAGAAGCAATCACACAAAATACTTCACCAATAGATATGACAAATGCACTTTATATTTCAATGTGTCAAACCATTTCAATACTCAGAAACTATGTTGAAGCTGGCAGGCAAGCAGACTATATTAAATTTTTCTCTGGAATCGACTTCTATTCTGTACTGAATTACTGGAATTTTAGTGACCCTAAAAAAGGTTGTCAAAAATAATATTCAACACAGAGTTTCCAAATCTAATGCTCTATTACGCACACTTCACATAAAATAATATCGTTTCAATATAAGCAAACCAGTCAAGAACAACATTCTATTTGTACTTGTAATTTTGCATACAGTTTTATATTGATTTGTCACAGCATTTTTAAAAATATATCTTCTCCTGAAAAATAGTCAGAGGTTACATTAGGTGATTCACTTTGTTGCAGATTTGATACAGCTGGAAACTCTTTTTAAACAAATAAATAAAAATCTACCAACATGGGACTGTAAACATATTAATAGCTATTTCAAAACTCTGATTTTTCAATATTCCTATAGACTTGCACATCACAACATTCTAAGAATTTTTTTAGCGCCTGAAAAACAGTTGTATTTACAAATCATGTCTTTTCTTTCCATTTAACACAATGCTCTCTCTGCACAATGAAATTCAACTGCAGTATTTATTTTCTCCTTTATTTTTTCCCCTTGTCTTCCCCATAATCAACATTTTACTGTCTTGCTTTTAAGACATCTTTAGCTCTGGTGTTTTAGTATTCATATTAATAACATAAAAAAATCAAGAGTAAGGCTCGCCATTTATATGCTCACTATTTATTCCAACCATTTCTTTCTGTTTAATCCCTACAGTTACAAAATGTTGTAAGTATAGTGACCACAGAATTACAGAATCACTGAATATTCTGAGTTGGAAGGGACCCACGAGGATCAAGTGCAGCTCTTAAATGGCACTCAGTATAGCAGTATCTTTTCTCTGGCATCCACTGATGTGATAGATGCACAGAAGTCATGAGACCTCAGCGTGCTCCACTTAAAAAAGGGAATTCAATCATGTATCACAGCCCAGGAGGAGGCACAGTTAAATCCACAGCAGCTTGGTAAGCAACACAGAAAGCCCAGCAGCAGCTTAACTCTATGACAGACCCAGAGGCAACTTGAGAGCTGTCAGCACAACTGCCTGTAAAGCTCACAAGGGAAGCAATAGCCAATTATGCCCCGTGACCTGCTACTGGAAAACACAGTGAGAAAGATAACAAATCAAGGTCTTGAAAAACTTTTCAGAGAAACTATGTAGTTTACTTCCTACCAAACATGCATCCCACTTTAAGCTTTTAATTCAGTGACCATGCCCTGCCTGACCCTTATGAAAAGGGGACCACACCTTCAACATTCCCTACTGATAAAAACATTCATGCCATTCATATGGAAGCTAAGCTTGAGTAATAGCTGCAGAGAATTAACACTTGGATCTCTGTTTTGGTTACTTGGCTCTCCTATCTGTGTGTATGATCAGCACCAAACCCAAACTAAACCCAGTTAGAAAGAAATCAAGCCTACTTGTAAATTTTCTTTCCATCCAGTCCTTCTGATGGGTGGGTCTGAGTATTATAAAAATTAATTGGGAAAAATATTTATTTTGGTCACAGAAGCACATAAAATAAAATAGAAAGAGCTTGTCCTAATCCTCATTACCTGATCTACCTCTTTCCTTTGGTCAGCACTGTTTCCCTAACTTCACTGTTACATGGGTTTCCCTGGTACATCAGTCTAAAACCTAGCTTAAGCACAGGCTCAGTGAACTACACTGAAGTTGGGCTCATAACATCAACAGTGACCTGCAAGTTGAGCTCAGAAACATTTCTAATTACTCTGTGTCTGGCAAGAGTCATTCATGGATTGAATGTGATCTACAGAAACTAATAAAAATTTCAGCCTCCGGCTTCAATGAGGACAGCATCAAGCCAGTATATGCCTAGGTTCAAATAATCATGTTGAGAGGTGTAATACACAGTTTATGCCTGTGTTTTACTAAAAAACATACTTACACAGTTTATTTGCAGGCTTAAGCAGCATTTTGAAGACATGCAGGCCTTTGGAAAGCCATCAGTATGCAGGATGAATTTCACTCTTTCACCGAGGAAAGAATACTTGATTTACAGGTAACATGCGAAGTAGTTTTAGCTATAAGCCATAAGCAAATAAAGTATCTGAAGCACACTAGTTGTGTGTTATTTAAAAAAACACTAACAAAGGGCAAAAAAATTAAAACACTTCAATTAATTAAAGATGTAGATTAAATAGTTGTCTCACACACAGAGAAATCTAACCTTTCATCAACCTCCAAAAAGACCAGAAATAACTGACATGATGGTTTAAATTTTCATAATTTCAAAATATGAGAGGATAAAATGTGTGGGAGGCTATTGAATATGCAGACATAACATTTAAAGATGGCCAGGGTTATTTTACACTTCTGTGACCATTTTGGTGTCTGGTGGGGCACTACTCTCTGGGGTAGTGGTCCAAAACATTTAATTCTACAGGAAGGGTTTTCTGAGCAAGAAGCAAAATTATGGCCTTTAAAAATGACTGACTCTCTAGAGGCCATGGTACCATATATCAAACAAAATAAAATTAAATCCCTAATTTTAAATACTAATTCCTGTTATACCATAATCATGCAGCCAATTTTCTCTAGTTAATGCATTATTAAGCCAATTAGAGAAGGGGTCACATTTACTAAATTATGCACTTAAATGTTCTAGTGGCCAAACTCCACTGAAAGATCAAGTTTCCTAAATTGCGAACCAAACTACGCAGTCAAGACAAAAACATAAATAAAAAGCACATCATTGTGAAACGGGAAAATATTTCCCTTCTAATATCTGTATTCATTTGAAGTTCATGTGACTGAACTCCGAACACAAACGACCAGCACTATATTTTCTTAAAAACCAATTAAGCATATCTCTTAATAGCCACATCCTTGGGGATTTCCTGAGGATGCTCTCGGCGCACACACCTTTTCCTCTTTACCTCAATAGCTCCAGATTTGAACAGTAGTGCTGCACAGCCAGTGACACACTGCCAGCCTGGCCTTTACTGGGTTTGCTGCCAGGGAATTTGAGAATGTATCAGTCATCTAAGAAGCAGAATGGGTGCTACAAATCTCTGTCAAAAAGACGCGAGGCTTGGGTGGATAAGGCAAAGAAAAGGGTGTGGAATTATTTGAAAGGTTTCTAGTACAAACTGCAAAAAATCTCTGAAAGATTCTTTAGGAAAGTTCTTGACCTGATCAAGGATTTTTACACAAAAGAACAATCTGACCCTTTAATAAAATATTTTTAATGTTTTAATGAATATAAATTAGATTAGGTAATCAATACTCTTACTATGTTATATTTTTATCAAATTATATTCAAAAGCAGCCTTTCTCATCCAGTCTGTAATTTCCAGAGTGGGTTCTGATTGACATTCCTCTAAACAAAGGATGCCTGATATATGACTACATTATTGGCATTTTGTCAATGGTAGCAACTTACAACTTGTCTAATAACTGAAAGCTAATGATAATTAGCTCTCGCCAAGCCTGGTAATGTACCCAGTTACTATTTAGCACTCAGACTATAAAAGCAACAGCTCTGTTTTGTGGTATTGTAGTAGTTCTAGAAAAGAACCAAAAGATTGTTTGTGTAATTTCTGTTCAAGTCAAAAGGAAATTAAATATAACACAATCTTTTAAACTCCTTGATTACTTGGTCTCAAAATTAGCACAAATATAGCATAGCTGGGAGACAATATGTTTACTTCTTATTTTTATGGCTCAGGTGAGACGATTTTTTTACTAAATAAACCTTTCAGTTCTTAATTTTTATTTTTTTTCAGAATAAATTTATAGTTAGATTTAGCATCTTATTCAGCAAACACCTAAACCAATGCATCCTGCCCAGAAATGGAAGGGACAGTTTAGGATGAAATATATGCTGCTTTAAAAAGACCAAAACCAACAAACCTCAAAGAAACAATGCAACACATTCCCTATATCACATAAAATTTTTGCTGCTAGAAGTCTCAAAAAGAGTGAGAAGAAAACACAGAAGGATAAAAAAAAAAGATTTTTGCAATATTTTCTCCATCCATTTGCTGAATATACATTCTAACACCAGTGGCAAGAGAGAAATCAAACACAATTGTTTGACAGAGCAAATGTGGTCTATAAAAGGTGAAGCAAATATTTTCGAACACCAGCTGGAAGATGTTCCATTGTGGTAAAATTGGAAGTATGCATGCTAAACCACGGCTGGGCACAGAGAATCTCAGGCCACTTGCTGCACTCAGAGTTAAACTATGTTTGGATGCCACCTGGAAGCACTTTGCTTTTACAACATTCTAGAACCAAAATGAAGCTGCTTTCCAGAAGCAGGCACAAAGTTAAACATATCCTTCAGATGAGTTGCCTGCAGAACAGCACTTGTTACTCTAAGAGAACCAAAAGACAGGCTACTGGCAAAGAATCTTATCATGGGATGCTTAAGATCTGATTGCCTTCAAGGCTGGCTTAAGAATGTGGAGGTATCTGTTTGGCAGAGTGGGACCTGTCTGAATCATGGTCTTTGCTCTGACCAGCTTGGGGAGAGAGTACACACTGCACATCACAAAAGACTCCTGATCTAAGGTCAGTCATGAAACTTTGATTCTGAACACCTTGTAACACAGTAATGAGAATGTAACTTAATGGGAAAAAGCTATTTCTCTACATGGAGGTTTCACCTTTTCCTGCTGAGCAAAGAACAGCTGCTTTTTACTATTCATTCTAGATCTTTGTTGGAACTATCTCCTTTTGATTTAAAAGTCACTGCCCTGATTGGTGGTACAATAGCTGACAAAAACTTGTGTTATATACAAATGCCATTTATTAGGAAAACAGGAGATTTTCAGGAAATGTTTCTTAAATCATTTCATAACCTTAAAACAATTCAGACTGAATCTCATAAGCACTGAACACTGCTTAAACACAATTTTTCCTTCTGGTTTTTACTTTACTTTGCCACCAGTTCCTTCTTTAGCATTTCCACACCTGGTTTCTATGTGTCCTCATCTATGTGCCTCTCACTGCACTCTTTGGTGAAACTTGAAGATATCCCTACTTTATCACGAAAAAACCCAAACTGTCTCAAAGCCTACTTTTATGTTACCAGTGCTGTGTTGCGTGTTAACTCATACTGCTACCACACTACCAGGTCACTGCAGAGTCTTGGCAAGTCCTGCATCCTTCTGTACTGCCTGCAGCTTTGCCCTACCACCACAGGCTGCCAGCTCATGCTGTCATGAGACTTTTACATGAAAGCCATTAATACCCTTCATTTGCCAAAAAAAATTTTAAAAAAAAAAAAAAAATTAAAAAGAAAATCACAAACCTATCTCATACTTTCTCGCTGATGTTATATTATTGCTGTGGGAAAAACTTCCTTTTGCCCAGTCACATTTTGTCCCTAGCTGTCTTTGAAGTTTCTTCTGAAGGCAAAGAACTTCTTTATAATGCACTCACCAAACAAATAACATCTTCCCCAACACAGTTGAATGTTTATGTGGTGAAAATTTTTGCATTTGTGAGCATTCAGAATTTTAATCATAATTTCTTTGACATGCAGAAATAAACAGTGTGTGTGAAGTAGCATCCTTCAGAAAATAGAATCCCAAATAAAAAAGAGATAGAAGTCAAGAGAAGGCTCTGTTCCCTGCTAAATTAATTACAATGGGAGTCATCAGAATTTATCAGCACTGATAGGTTTATTTTCATGCCTGCCTTCACTCTGGCAATTCCTCCCAAAATAACTAATGCTGCAGGTGGTTTGAATGGCTTCCTCTCACCACCAAGGACACACACAAAAAAAGATCCAAAACCAAAACTTCACCCCTGTGAAGCAGTGTGCTGATGTTTACATTCAGCTAAATGACATTAATACTCCCTTAACAGAGGCACCTCACTTCTGACACCCTCTTCTGCCCCAGTGCATTGAACTGCCATACATCCATGGACTACATCAGGATACTACAGGTGGGATTGTTTCTGTCATCTAGCAAACACAAACCAGGGAAAAGGGTACTGAAGCAGGAATGCCTCCATCCCAAGAATAGCTGGCCACAGGTCTGAGGGGCAAGGCACAAGAGAGAAATGCAGCAAAAGGATTGATGATATCAGACAGTTAAACGAGTTAACTCACACAAATCTTGGAAGGCCTAAACAGCTGCAGGTTTGATGCTTAACATACTTAAGCATCATACTTAAGCAACATTTTCTTGTTGGCATCAGGAAAAGATCCCTCAGTGTAATTTTCAAGAGGCTTTTCAGATTGCTTGAAGAAGAATCCTGTCTCTGGTGGTCACCTCTAGCTAAAGTCAGCTTAGAGACAGGATATTTTGCTTACTACAGCATAATTTCTCTGGTAAGGTTAATCATGCTCTTTCCAATTATTATGGAAAACCTATCAGGCATGTTTGACTGTTATAAACAACACCAGTCTATTACCCTCGACAGCAACAATTTTCCAAGATGTCAGTAAATCACTGTATCCCAGCTGTGTGCCAGCTCTTTTTGGCACTTATTTGTTGAACTGAATTTCTCATTCAAGAGGTGTTTGTGTGATGAGACAAGGAAGTGTTCTCAGCTTGAGCTAGCAAGAAGAGGAGAGGCAGCACTGCCATGAGAACAGATACACACAGGGACAAAAACTGGAATGATCCTTAAAGGCAGAGATGAAAAGTTTGGACTTGATTGAACTGAAAAATTAGAGAGAAAGAAACTCAAAGAAAAAGGACATGTGACCAGTAAAAATGGCAAGGAACTTTAGACAATTCACATCTTCATTAATGATCTGGATGATGCAGCAGAGTGTGCTGATAGCAGAGACCAGTGACACTTCCCAGAACTGGGAGGAGTGGCTGATACACCAGAGGGTCACATCCAGAGAAACTCTGACAGCCTGACAGGAACCTCATTAAGTTTAGCAAGGAGAAGTGCAAACTCCTGCACCAATATAATACTGGGAGTCACCCAGCTGGAAAGCAGCTTGGCAGAAAAGGACCTAGGAATCGTAGTGGACACTAAGTTGAACATGAGCCAGCAATATGGAATTGCAGCAAAAAAGGCAGATGGTATCCCAAGCTGCATTAGAGAATCTGTACAGACACATTAGAAATTGACTGACTTTATCTGCACATAGGTTAGGAATTAAAAAAAAAAAAAAAAGATAATATGACAACTAAAGAAAGAATTTTAACGCTAAGGACACAGTAATGCTGGGGACAGATAGGCTTTCTTTTGGCAAATGAAGCAGTCAGAATTGGACAAACTGGGAGTATTTGAGAGTATGAATATGACAAAGAAATCTTCTGAAAGATTACATATATCAGTAAGGAGAAATTACAGGAGAACAATTTTAGGGTCCTTTTTCCCTGCACAAATTTATTTCAAATGAATGAAATACTTGTGAGCACTGCAGACATACTGTGGAACAAACTTCAGCCCTGTTGATCTTTGTACCTTTTTCCCCTCAGCCTAGGTACATTGGGTAGTCTCTAAGTCCAGCCTGGATGTACTTAGACTGGAAGCTCATTTTTACTGATAGAGGAGAACTTCCTAAGAGGGATCGATCCCACCCTTGCAGGTTATTGGGAAATACATCACACATTTGCCTGTCATAGCCAGCATAGGTCTCCTAACAATTAGGCCAGATCTCAGAGATAACAGTGAATCACAACCATAACCCTTGTATCTGCCATCTTCATATTGACCTGAGGAGAGGGAGAAATCTTCAGAACGGAAAAGAGGTGAGATACAATTGAAGAACACCCCTCATTTACTTCATTCATTATACATGGAGCAGAATCACTTAATGTGCTGTTATACCTAGATCATCAGTGAGACTGGGCACTGTAAGAAGAGACAAGATAAAATTACTGGGTATCTGTTGCCTGCCAGCATTATAAATGGATGCATGGAGAAAGACTTCCTCAGAACAGGCACCCCAAGAAAAGAGGGATGTGTTTATCCTTCTGCTCTTCCCAAACAATATTAACCATGATCCAGACACCTTCTTTAAGGTGATTATATGTTACTCCTCTATTACTGTTGGGTTATTGTAGCACCATATAGCTGTTGACTGTGATTCCAAGAAACTATTCAGTGTTTGTTTAGGCTTTCAATTTGTATAGAACCTTGATCAAAAAAAGACTAGCTAGAAAGAAAAGTGTATCTCCTTGTTTCCCAAACTCACTGCTGCTATCATAATCCAAAAAGCCACATCATAGAAGTATTAAAAGGATACTTGTGATCCAAGTCAGCAAAAGAAAAGGGATCCTATCCACAAAATTTAAAGATTATCTGAAGATGGTAAATTATATTCTTCTGAAGAAAATCTTTTTTCTAAGCTTGTTTTGAAGCCACAGGCAGAGTCTTGCTCTGCTCACCTCCAATCCCCTTCACAGTAGGAATAGGTTGAGCTGTATTGATCTTAATTTCATACATGCATATACAGGGTAGCTGAAATCAGGAGTTATTTTTGAAATTCTATTCCATGTTAATAAAGTAGAAGACCTAGAAAAACTCTGTCAGTCTCAATGACTCAAAGCTATTGATAATTCCATGTTTCTGTACTGAAATTTTTCAATCTGCTAGCCCATGAAGAATGACTGACATACCCAAAGATGTTTGATGCAAATGGAGTGTTTAACTCACTTATTCTGTCCAATACCTGAAAATACTTAATTTCCCTCATTTCACAATCTATTTGAGTGCACCACTTAATTTTTATTCCTTTCTATGTGATCCAAATTTACCATTAAAATATTTTTAATATCTGACTGCAAAAGCTCAGAATTGATCCGAGTATCTGATTTCAGAGCTTGCTTTCCTTGCTTGAAATGAATTTGAATCTTGATTCCTTCCATATTTCCCATGAGAAAGCTCATGAAGTGTATAGCCTGACAGGAGCCATTGTTGGTGAGAAGTTTTTGAAAAACAAGCAGAGGCTGTTAGAATGATAATCAGTCTTTGGATTTTCTTGTCACTGTACTGTTTTCAGGGACCTCATAAGAGGAGCAAAGTGGGAAGGTGGTAACCACCAGCAAAGTGAAAAGACAATTCTGTTGAGTAAAGGTCTCTCTCAGTAAAAAAATGCTGGTTCCCTGCTAGGATAGACATGTTTAACCTTAAAGTGACAGAGGCTAGAGCTACATGGTGAGGAATTTCTTGCTTTATAAAGTTTGAGTGAAATTTTAGCACAAATAAAATAGAAAATGGCTAAGAAGTTATTTATCATCTGCTTATTTCTTTCCGTGATTCCTTTCCAGCAATTCCTTAAGCTAGGAGTGATGACCTGGGCCTGAGGATTCTTGGTAACAAGAAAACTCAGTCTTTAAGTCATGATAACTCACAGCAGCATTTTGTGGCAACAGCTGGGTATTTCTTCCATTACTTAACAACAAAAGACTATCTTTCTATAGCTGTCTTTCGAGCAGTCAGGGGAGAGATATATATTGAAATTCTGGTACATGTAAGTATTATCTTAAGCATGCTTAACACTTAGGCTAAGTGTGTGGTAGTCAGGTTTTAGTTTAGGGTCGGTTTGCTCTCACTTCTCCCCCTCCCCTCCCCCCTTTTACTTTTTTACTGCTGACTTGGCTGCTTTCTAGCTCTAGTTTAGTCAGCCAGCATTCCTATGCTAAGGATGTAGGAGCCCTTTGAGAATTATGTGCATGTACAGCTGCATGCCCTACAAGTTCAAGCCACATTTATGGTCCATTCCTCTCAATTCTAATCTTTCACACTGCACTCCACCGAGAGGAAGAGGGTAATAGGCACTGAAGATTACCACTATAGCTGCATCTCAGGAAGGCATGAGGAAAATGTGTGCTCATCTCATACATCTATTAATGTATGCCATTTTGGGATAACTGTCCCACAAATCTGGCCTCACTTCTAAACCTGTTTGTAGGCACCAACTGCATCCTGCAGTTTTGGCAAGAGGCACAGCTCAAGAAACAGAAGAGGCAGAGAAGTGTCTCAGTTCTGCAATCAAAGACAGGGCTGCTGGAGCAATAGGTAGGGTGTTTCTTTACAGGGGGCTCTAATTTCATTTTTATTTGTAGATTGAGCAAATTATTTTTGTTCCAGATCAAAGAACAAGGAGTCAAAGAAACAACACCAGCTCCAATTCAGTTCTGTTTCATTCCCCTCTTGTCAGAGAAACATGATCAGCTATGTCCTACTCAGAATGCTCTGCAAAAAACTACACTCAGTACAGAGGTAGCTGAGATTCCAGCTGAAACATCACATTGGCAGGAAGAACTGATCTTTCCCTATACCTCTCTTGTCTTTCCCTCATTTTTTGTCCACAAAATAAAATCATTTTTGAGGAGCAGGAACATATATTGTGTCCTTGCAAAAGGAAGATGAGATAAAGAATTAGCCTCCTAAAGTCAAACAATTTTAGCATGTAACCAGAAACTGGATAAGATGCTGGTCTAAAGAAAAGCTTGGTATGTTAGAATAGCCCTTGTAAAGAATGCTGTCAAAATTTTGATTTGATAATAAGCTATGAGTGCAGGCAAAATAAGGAGGGAGTGACAGGGCATGGATCATTCCACCACCACTGGATCTGATCCTGGAACCAAGCTACAAATGGGATGAAGTCACAGATTTCTGCATCTACCAGGGATAAAAACCATTTCCTGTGGGTAAAATTCGTGTCTCTCTGGAAATACTATATCTGATGCATATGTTGTTCAGAGGAACTGCAAATTCTCTTCTGGAAGCTCACAGATAAAAACAGTTTCCTCAGAGAAACCAAGATAAATCTTTACTTCTCATGCACATCTCAGATTCTGCCCAAAATGAATGAGGGAATAAGGACAATTAGAAGAAGAAAAAAGCTTCAATTAGCATACAAATATCTTGGTAATCAGGCAATAATAGTAAAGGAAATGCAGAAAAAAATACATGACATTTTAATGAGGAATTCTTAAAATATTGTATTTTGTAAGGCTTATTGAAATGTGTATGTGACATTTTATTGAGGTTGTCCCAACAGGCAATATTTTTTAAGTTTGCTTGAGTATAGTAGGAATTCTTTATATTAATGAATTGTGACCAGGGTTTTGTGTTTTGATCACAGAACAAGTCACAGTTTCTGCACATGCTTACTAAAATGCACACTAACATTTAATTTTTTTACATTTTCTTTTATTTATTTAAATCCATGCAATGTTGTTTTCATTTGCAAATATAAAGGAAAGAGATAATGACACAAAGAGGAAGGGCTGTCCTTTGACATGTGAGCTTAACCATAGGGGCTAACATGTCTCAAGTAACTTCTTTCTGCTAAGAGTAGCTTGGTACATGGTATTATGAATCAAGTACCTTATGAAATTACTCTGTAGACACCAATTACTTGCACAGTACATAATGCATTTTTCTGCTAGGTAAAATTAAGTCTCAGCAATGAAAACACCATGCCCAACAATTTGCACAAGAAAAATGGAAAGAGGATACATAAATTAGTGGAACAAACGAAAGCCATGCTCTGATTCCAGCCCAAACTTAAATCTTAGCAGAAGTAAATTTAGTGGTCTCAGAACTGAAATCACCATACCCAACAATTGGTGCAAGAGAAAAAGAAAAGAGCATACATAAATTGGTGGAACAAACGAAAGCCCTTTCTGCTAGACTCCAATTTCGACCAGCTCTTAAACCCTCATGGAAATGAGTTTGGTGATTTCAGCTGAATTTCACAGTTAGCATCAAAAAACTAGTTTCAATTATTAGCTACAAATTCATTTGATTAAAAGCCCCTAATCTGGAGATGCCCAGGACTCTGCTAGCTTGTAAATTAAGTTAACATTTTCTTCACCTCAAGAGAGGAGGATTGCTCAGAGCTAGGATTCAATGCACCACGTGTTTTACAAAGATAAACAAGTGCCTTATGTTACTTTAATACTTTAACCTTCATGAGCCACAAAGTATTCCTCTCAAAATATTTAAATATTGTTCTCTGATTGCTATTAGGCATCCACCATACTTCAGGGCAGTGTGGAAAGCAGGAACAACTCTTTATCAGAGGTCTCTGTCAATACACCAGACAGAGCCTGGGCCTAAAGTTCCCTTCTCTCCCCCCAGCACATGAGCACACAGAGAAGGGGGAGATGTGAGACAAGTTTATATAAATCTAGTGACTCTTCTCCCCTAGCCTCATGTTCAATTGAGCTAGAGGATATGTTTAAATGCAGTTGATAAGACAAACAGATTTAAGCTTCACAGAGGTATAGAATACAGGGATCCTCCATCAGCACCATCTACCCCACATGTTTGGATTTTTTCAAAAGATACAGTTGAAAATTTTCTTTTAACAAAATTTGAAATTATGTGCCTATAATTTATAGCAAAATGTTAGTAAAGCCCATTTTTTAATTTCAGTTAGACACAAGAAAAAGCTGACATATGGAAGAGAGCTGTAAACAGAGAAAAGATGCACCTTTGGTCATTATGCCCTGGAATAACTTAAGAAGTGACACTCAGGATTGGTGCTGGATACTCTGCAATGCAGTGGGGCGATTTGATCTGTTATCATGCTTCCAACTCTAATAAAAAATATAGAAGGAGTGAAAAATGCCATGAGACATTAACACAGAATAAAAGCATTTGGAAAAATCCAGAACCCATTTGCACTGGCAGCCCCTTGGTTATTAATGCCTCAAGTGCTCATGAATACTTTTGCCCCTTGCCCTTGTCTGGTGCAACTGACTGATGGAATACTCACAACACTGAAAACAACTACAGAAAATGCAATATTTTCAATTTACTTCCCTGGCAACTTGCAAATCTTTGCGAAGTCATACATCCACACAATTGTGTCACTTACAGAACAATGCCAAAGATTTTGAAGAGAAGTAACCAGCATAAACTTGGCCTATCAATAAAGTTAAACTACAGCTGCTTTTAGAGTGTAGGCATTCACAATAGTTTTCTATCCATTTCAATACTCTGCATTACACTAGTATTCTGCCATTTCTCTGTGTGTGTGTTATTCATCTGGACAAGATCTCTTTTCACCGGGAATAACAGAGAGTATGGGATTTATTGCTATAATGAAGTTCTTTCAAATCTCTGTTTTCTCTCTCTAAAGGACAGGAGGATAGGCGTTCATCTCATCAGGCAGCTTATTAGGATTAGCACTGAGTAAGACACCACAGAATGTCAAGCCTATCAGTTACTAAACATGCATCATACAAACTTTGTCTTTGCGAGAACCTCTGCTCTGCATTTGTCATCCACCTGAATAATTAACAAGTACATGCTGCCTGCCAGCAGCTTAGGGAATTAATTTTCCCAGATTAAATGCAGATCACGTCTGCAAAAAACTCAGACCACACACATGCTGCACTACTACCTTTCAAACATTAAAAGCAAAGAAACAAGTTTTAGTATGGTCTCTGCTGAGTCTGACCTAAAACTTATTTATTATAGGTATGACTTCATATTCATTATGAAGTGGTCAGAGAGGTTTTAACACCCAACTCATGCAACAAGCCAACAAGGAACACTCTTCAGCTGGCATGAGAAGCTATTTAAATAAATCTCCACTCTAGAGTTGCTTCACTGCTTAATGCTATTCTATTCCCCAAATACTGAGAGAGTCATAGGGAAAATCTAATGTCTGTAAACACTAAGGGTTTTTTGAACTTGAAGTATTTACTCTAGGCTCTTTAAAAATAGATTTAGAGATGACAACTGCAGCATGCAATAGCATGTATATTGATGCCAGGGACTAAAAACAAATGAGGTATCTCATTACCTTACATTTTCTGTGATCTAAGTCAACACTTGCCCCAAAAATCCTTGCCTTATAAAGATTGATTTCTATTTGAAATGATAACTATGACTGATTACTAAAAAAGATGATGAAAACATCCTTTTGCACTATGCTTGATGAAAATTGTTACTTTATGTGATATAGGAATATTTATAATGACCTTAGGAAACTACATTCACTAAGTATTGCAGTGGACAAAGGATTGAGACTTACAGCCTCCAAGACAGCCTTTCTGAATGGCTATTCCTCAATGTAGGTAAGCAGCAATATGGTGGAGTTGGTACCATTTGCTATGAGCCTCTACCAGCTCAGTACATAATAACAATCTCAAAGCTACAGCTGAACACAAAAAACCCTGCAATTATTGTTCCCAAACAAAAAGGACAGGAAATAAACCAAGTACACAGATGAACTTAACACACTAACTTTCTCAGGATGTAACAGGACAGCCTAAACAAAGGGAGAAAAAAACCAATAGTGAAAGTGTGTCATACCTACCTCTACCTCACTCAAGAAGTCAAAGTCTACACCTTGTCAGACTCTGCCAGACCCACAGCAAAGGCAACATGAGTCATGGGGATATAAAACATGCAGGACTAGCACCTCTGTCCTAAAGAAAAGCTTCACTTCAGTACAGCAAGCAGTAGGTTCCTGCTTGGACTCTTCTGTCCTGAGATGCAGCATTTCTCCAGAACACTGTTAGTTCAAGACTGCCTGGGTGCATAAGTCTGGTCTTCATTTTGCCTTTCCTGTTAGCTAAGTTTCTGAAGAATCATTACCCCTGCACCATCTATCCCAACGTAGATACTAGTGCAGCTTCCTTTTGGTTAAGTACGTTGCAATATTTCTACTACTTTCTTAAAAACTGGAATTGGAGGGAAATTAACTGCACAATTATATTCATAATACATACAGCAGTAATAGATGACCACAGAACTTGTTATTCCAATAAATACCAAAGGCAGTGATTAAAGATGGCTCTTCATTTTGCATTCAGTCTGAGCTTTGTACTGCTTGCAGCTTATAAGAATGAATGCAAAAGTCCAATCTGAAAGTTATTAATTCAGAAAAGTCTATGTGCACATATATCTATATATGCCTTCAAAAACAAATGAACAAATAAAATAGAATTATTGACAATTTAATAAAACAAAAACCAAAACAACACCTAAATGCTACCACATAGGTTGTCTTCTCCAGTTTTAAGAGGTTTTATGATCTATTACAATAAACTACCATCTACTTGTTATATAAAATACTGCTACACTTTGAATCTACATCTCCAAAAATCTTTCTACTCTCTTAAATTTACTATCAACAAATAAAGTGATTGGTACTTCTGTGACCTACATTAAAAACCATCAACTTAATGTGAACGAATTACCAGTTAATCATCAGAGTAAACAAAAATCTATCAAAAAATTGTATTGAAGTGCAATACATATTACATTGCTAAATATTACTGCAATCATCTACACAAAAATCATCTTTTTGTTCTTTATTCATTAATAATCACACTCTCAGACAAATATTTTGCATAAAATTAACATAATACATCTATATTTCTTCTCACATTTGACAAAAGCAATGATTTTTTGATTTCTAATATTACAGCATATACTTTATCCAGGGGAATGACTGAATGCAAAGACACAGTGCTGGGGTTTTTTCTAATTCATGCTCTCCATGTTTAATATTTTGCTACCGTTATTGAAATTTAAATTGAAAAGACTTGGTATTGTCCACAGCAGAGACCTAGTTCTAACCACAGTATGCCTATCACTAGCAAACTAAAATTGAGGCCCTGCCCTTGGCCCTGGGGCTTAATCTCTGGGTAATGCTGGAAATGTTGTTCCATGCATGGATTAGTAAATTAAAAGAAGTTACAAACCTCTGCTGTGACTTGTCTAACTCCTGCAGTCCCTAGATCATCATCCACACTTACAGAACTAGGTTTAGCTGTTTTGAAAATACATAGTAGGGAAAAGCAAATTGACAGAAAGATTTCTACAAACTACAAGTGGGAACTATCCATGACAACCCAAGGCCACAGTGGTAAATATGCACAAGCATTTAATTCAGAAATAATGTATAACTTTAAAAACTATCATAGTTCCTTTTGTCAAATGGTTTTATTTCATTAAAAAATGACAAAAAACCCTATGACTATCTACCAATCTAAATATATGCCATTATTTAGATATTTAGCTAATAAAGATTGTTATCAAACAAATGAATCCAATGTTTTCACTGTAAGTGTTGAAAAGTTGATATTCACTTCAAGCTTTCTGTAATTTGTTTACATCACAATGTTTTAGCAGAACATTCAAATTGGCTAGCCTCTTATATTGCACAAAACGCAAACTTTGTGGATGCTTTTATTAAAACTGTGATACTTATTGATCTCAAAATAGATGCTGGTATAATAACTATTATTATTAGGCTATTATATGCAAATTTTCTCTTAAAACAATTGCATATATGCATTTAGAACATTTTATTTTGCTAATTATTTTCAAGGGAATAAACATCTTCCAGCAACTTTCTAAACAATGTTCTCTTCAAAGAAGCATATATTACTATCTTAACAAATAGAGAAAAATAAGTGAATATTCGTAGATTCTCTGAATATTTGAGGAAGTGAGGATATTCAGGTAACATAATGTTATGCATCTGATTAATTTATTAGGGAAGATGCAACATTATACTGGCTCTTGTGAAACTGACTATAAACCTTTTTAGTTTGTATATAAACAAAATTCAGTATTTCAAGTAGAAACTTGCCCAGCATCTTAATATTAGTTAATTCACTGCCCAACTTTTCTGTGAAGGAGCTGCTGTATTTTAAGGAGAAATATTTACTTGAAATTTATGAGAATCATGATACATGCATTAGTCTCTGTTCTAAAGTAACTTCACCCAAGCACCAGTTGCACTAGTATCCAGATGGAGTTTGAGGAACTCAAATGAAGCTGAAACACCACCAGCTTGCCATAATCCTGAAGCATCAAAAAACTGCAGGGATCAAAGTGGATTTCAGTATAACTGGTGAAATACCCCAGCCACCCTGTTCCCTTGACTTTTCCAGGATGAAACACCACCTCTGACTGCTGCTGCTATGCCCAGCAAACATGACTGTGGCTGAGGGTATCTATGGGGGTATCCTTGATGGAAACATGCTCTTTCTCACTAGTGGCATGGCCCATGTACAGACGATAAAAATTATTTTTTATTTGGAGGGGACGGTACTAATGGGGCTCAGTAATGCCACAAGCTGGCTACTCAGATGACTCTAAGGACAGAAGGAAGACTCCTCCACTTCCTGAGCAGAAACAAACAAACAAACAAACAAACAAAACAAACAAAAAAACAAACAGAGAGCATCTGACTCTCTGTCAGGTCAAAAAGGCTGTATTTACCCAGCCCCCAGCTGGTACCCAGCTTCATTAGCTAATCAAGACTATGCTCAAGACAGTCACACAAGGCACTATGCATAGGAGCTGCAAGAAGGCTTGGATAAGAGCACATGCTTGGCCATTTCTCCCAACAATTAAATTTTGAGCACTGATTACAATTAAGAATCTTTCACTGCCTCTGACAATAACCTAGCATATATTACTTTCCTCTTCCGGTACAAGGATCAGTAAAACAACTGGAGATTGGTGGCAAAATTTCAGACAGAAAAAAAATAAACCAGGATTATAACACAAAGTCTGGAAAGCTAAAGTTAAATGTTTTCTGGTGGTTTCATTTGGGGTTTTTTTGCCCAGACCATCCAGTTATAAATAAAGAGCATCCAGCATTTCTCTGAAGTACTTGTAAGTAATGACAGTGAGAGCAAAACATAGCTAAACAGTTCTGGAAGTGTATTTACGAGCCAGACTTGACCTAATGAGTGCCAATGATTTCTATATTCTGTTACTCAATTATGCTCTTGTCTGACCTACACAAACCACTTGAGGTGCAGAAGGCAATTCAGCACCCAAACTCACTCCAGCCACTGGTTTTTTCTGCAGAGCTCCAGCAAAGGTCCAGTCTGCAAGCACTGAGATGCTGATTCTGCAATACTGTTGTCTTTCTCCGAGAAAGTTGCCCAGGACCCCCAACTCATTTCCCACAGGCCACCCAGGAGCATCAGATGATAATGGGTTTCAGTTTCCACCCTCCTGGGCTGCATTCAAACTAGTGACCTAAGGTGAAGGTCTCCACATCCCATTACCAAACCCTCAAGCCATTTAGTATCCTCACATAGTAAGCTTTTCCCACTACATAAAGCTGAGAGACAGTAAAGAGCTGTCTATATCTGAAATCTGTTCTCAAGTACATGGTCAGTCAAAGCCTTCTGATGCAAGTACAGTATTTCAGGTATTAAACTGGCTGAATATTTTTCAATCAATACTAAAAGCTCTGTGAAAGGAGAAAACAGATAAAACTTAAAATACAATACTATGCCATAAAATCTGAAATTATATATATCCAAATTTAAATATTGATATTAACAGATATTAAGGGTCTGCATGGTTCTATTAAAAAACACCATCAGCAGGAATTTGAAACTCTTAGGTGATTCCAACAACATCAGCATTATTAAAGGCATTAAAGTATATCTATTTTAATAAATTAAAGACCAAGATACATGTAAATTACATGTTTAGCACTTCATGCTGTATTCACATACAGTGTATTTTCTCTTCACTAACGCTAGACGTTTTAATACACAGTTTAAAATATTAGGAAGTGTAAATTATCTTGTGTTAAATATGCCAAGTACTTCAGAAGTGTTAATTAATGTATTATTAAAGGAGTTTTTAGGAGGAGTGAGAAGATATTTTAAGAACTATGAATTTTGACTAGAGTAAATGCACATATATTTGCAACTAGTTTAACAATTTAATAAAAAGGATCTTGTATTAAATAATATAAAAGGGCTTTTTGGGGTGGGATTTTACGTTTTCTGGTTTTATTTGGTTTTCCTTAAATAAACATACCAAATACTTTGCTAGGTTAAAAAGACTTTCACTGTAACACTCAGCCTGGAATTAATCAGATAAAGATGAAAGTGAAGAATTTTGCCACCAGTGTTTCTTACTTAACTCAGTTATGCCTTTCAGCTTGGTATATTTTATATGAAGGATATCTTGTTAAAACAACTGTTGAAGGCAAGTCATGTCATATCAGCCACACACCATACCCTATGGGAGCTCAAATATTCCAAAATCTGTGTTACTATAATCCTGCCACACAATTCTACTACAGAAATACAGCAGGTTTTCAGTGACATGCAAGACTTCATCTAACTACCACATTATCTCTATGTCTTCCAGAAATGAGGTAAAGCCATCACAAGGATTATACTGATTCAATTTGGGAAGGTAGAAATTGTTAACAAGCACCATAATATAGCTTAGTAAGTGATTCTAATCTCTATTTATCAACTAACAAGGAGGCTGCACTTCTCAGTGCAGTTTCCAGCACTGTAGGGCTGCTGTAGGACAGCAATGTTCTCTGGCTCAGGAGACAAATGCAACTTCTCAACAGGGGTTTGCAGCTTTCCAATGCAAGATTTACTATGCATTGTGCCATGTGCTTCCACCATTCTTTTCCAAAATGGTTTTTAAAAATATATGGCTTCTTGCCTATCTAAATCTTTTGAGTGTGTTTTGCCCTGGTCACAAAGACTAAATGCAATTGCTAGGACATCCAGAATCTCTTCTGGAATATTTCTTTCAGAGACAGAGTAATACCTGTTGTAGGGTTTTGAACCTCAGGAAAAGCTTCCACTGAAAAAGTAAACAAAACAGGGGACTGCAGGGATACAACAGAGCTTATGTTTTGAAGTACATAAGCTTCTGTATTGAAGTACATAAGTTGACCCCTTCCCCCATGAATGCACTGAGAATTCCCATGTTACAGAGACCAGAAAAGTGAAGACAAATTATCATGAGGATGCTTAAGAATTTTAGTAAGCTAGTCAATTAGGAGTCCTTTCCAAGAAAGTCTAATTTTATATTTGGGCTAGACCCCAAATCAATTTTTTAAAAAAACCAAAACCAAAAACAAAACCCACCCAACCAAAAAAAAAAAAAAAAAAAACAAAAAAAACAAAAAAAAACCAAAAACAAAACTAAACTTTGCCAAGTCAATTCTCCTGTTTAGCCAGGCCACTCTGCAGGCTGACATTCAACTCTTAGACTGTATTTTTCAAAACATTTTCTCTTTACTGACAGAAGCTGCTATAAAGAAATTCCTCTCAGTGTCCAGCTGATGACTCACAGTGGGGCCAGAGAGACTGCAGTAGGCTTAAGCAAGGAAAAAGAGCCCTAGCTGTGCCACAGTGATGAAGTAGAACAATGCTTTCACACAACAATACAATCACAGAGTATGCTGAGTTGGAAGGGACCCACAATGATCAGGAGTTCTGCACAGGACCATCCCCAAGCATCACACCATGAGCCCAAGACTCCTGCCCAAGAACTTGAACTCTATCTTGGTGCTGTGATCACTTCTCTGGGGAGCTTGTTCCAGTGCCCAGCTCTGGGTGAAAACCCATTTCCTAATAATCCATTTTAGACCTCCCCTGACAGCACTTCAGGCCATTCCCCAGGGTCCTGTCCCTGGTCACCACACAGAGATCAGTGCCTGCCCCTCCTCTTCCCCTCCTGAGGAAGCTGTAGCTGCAGTGAGGTCTCTCTTCAGGGCTGAACAGACCAGGTGCCCTCAGACACTCCTCATACTGCTTCCCTTCCAGGCCCTTCAGCATCTTCCTTTGCTTCCTTCCTCCTTTGGATGCTCTCTATATCTCTATATCTATCTATATCTATCCTTCTTATTTTGCAGCCCCCAAAACTGCCCCCAGCACTTGAGGTGAGGCTACCCCAGAGCAGAGCAGGACAATCCCCTCCCTTGCTCAGCTGGTGATTTTAGCCACTAACCTGACCATGAAGTTTTATCAAAATCATGGTATATTGAATCAAAAACCAGCTGCAACCATTCAGCAGTAAACGTAGGTAAGCTGAGTGTTTAAAACCAACTAATAGCAAGTGATAGTCTTGGATCAGATTTGAATACTTTTGCCATTAAAACAACTATTTTTTCTATCTAGGGAAGAAAACAACTGCACTACATGAGGAAGCCTTTCTTCACCCAAAAGAACTCCAGAAAACCCCACAGTAAAAAAATCTCAAAAACCCAGAGAAGTCACAAAACAGGGTTTCACTTGTTATGTAAAGGAAGCTGAAGTGTTTTAACCAAGTGCTCTCCTCTACTGTGTCCTGATTGACTCTGCAACTGAGAATGCAATTTGCTGCTTGCATTGTGTTAAATCTCTCCATAAGTGATTTCTGGATGGATATGGAACTCAAAGGCCTTGTTTTGTTTTCTAGAAATGTTCCAGCTGCAGTCAGCACATCTTCAGTGAATCTGACCAATCTGTAAAATCTTAACAGTAAACTGGCACACAAAATATCTTTCATCTGATCCATAACACCGTAGCAGCCATGGAAGACTCCTTTCCACTAATCTAGGTGTTGTGTTTGTATTCTACTACATCCACAAGCTTTTATGCCTTCTCTAGTCTGAGAAAAGTGTATTACTTTTTTCTGTAATTTTGCTGGCACGATGACTAGGCATGGACCTTCCTGGTTCCCCCTCCACAACAAATTATTGTATTCCTGTAAGACCCTCTCAAGTCCAAGCCAGTGTCCCTGGCTCTACACTTTTAAACAATTGGAGTTAACAGATGCTCTTTTTTCTACTCTTCTGAGCTCTCATCATATAGGCAAGCTATGAATCAAATAGGAATGATTTAACTTTCCTGTCATACATGTTTGTGTGTCCCTGAATAAATATACATGTGCACACCAGTGTGACAACCAAACTCACACATGTCTGCAGACAGAATTAGCTACACAGTGCAAGCTACAGACTCAAGTGGTGATCCACCCACATATCCAGACGGAGCTCATCCTAAATACCTAGTTATTTACACTGAATTTCCAAATTGCAAACAGTGAACTGCCTCTCATCACAAACATTCTACAGAAATTTTATGCAGCCTTATTTTAACTGTATTATGACAAACAGCTAGGGAAAGAGTTGGCAGAATAGATAAAATGCTACTGTTCCAACTAGATAGGATTTTGTGCACCCAGGAATTAGTGACTATGCAAGACACAAGGCAAATAAGAGGTCAGTCTTATGGCAACTGAAATAGTAGCTGCTATTACCTTTAACTATCTAATAAAGGCCTATTTATCTCAAGGAAGTTAGATCTTATTGAATTTGTATTAAATCAAATCTTCCTCTGACAATTTGAAAAAAATTTCTAGAGAAGTCACCCAATTATTCTGGTAGGAACTTATACTAGAAGGTATAAGTCTGACAGTGCTTTTCATTTCAAGAAATATTACTGAGAGAGAAAGCAGATTTTTGGGGTTTAAGGACATAAAAGACTTTAAATGACAGGGAAAAAAAAAAAAAAAAATTATTCAAGGTATTCAGACCTTTTTCTTAACTGTTCTTGGAAGATGGTGGGTATATGGTGAAAGGGGTTAAAAAATCTGAGAAAAAATGCACATTACACACTTACAAAAACTGATATCACACAGCAGAACATGTTTTGAGAAAATTGTGTCATACATATACAAATCAAGGGTGTATTTTTATTCTGACTAGAACAAGGATAAAAAACCAGTATGATTTTCGCATTCTAAATCTGCTTTCAGGTACACCATTGGAAAACCACTTGCCAAAAAAAATTTGTAAGCAATAGCATGATAGTTCATTTAGCCACAATATTTTTTTTTCACCAGTGTGGTGAAAAATTACAACACTGATCTAAATTTTCATGTTTATTGAGAGGATTGTTCACTACCATATAACATTGTAACACCACTATTTATGTTTTAACTAGCATTTTTTGGGTCCCTTGCATCTGAGACCATAATCAAATTATGTTGAACAGTTCCCCAATTACCTTCCTGCTTCATTATATTTACTTGTTTTACCTGGCAGAGACTGTTTGTAGTGTCATCTGAAATGCATACTGTGGTCTCCCAAACACAAGACTCATGCCACAGATAACACTGTTGAAAGTTGGTACATTAAATCCACTACCAGGCACTGATCTACCCATCCAAGCACTACCTAAAGTTCTACAGGGGATGTCCCTGCCCCAACAAAGAATGTAGCCATCTTTCTAGGGCTGGAGGTTAAGAAACAGTGAGTACAAGCTGTGGTAGAGGAAGCTATGGAGATTGCAATGAATATTTAGTAATATAGGTTAGTGGTGGGGAGAATTTCAATATCAAAACATAAATGTGAATGGGGGGAAGGAAATAGTTAATTCTGGGTTATAGTTATTACTGCATTGGGCCCAAAAAATAACTTTCTATTCTTAATGTCATCTTGCTACCTTCATGCAATATGCAACACCTGTATCAACTCAAACTATGTTTTCATTCTAATGCAAAATTTTACTTAAACATAGCAATAAAGGGCTGATATTTGCATACATTGGATTTGGTCATCCAAACTGAATTTAGTTGTTTGTCAATCAAAAATACCTATGCATAAGAGTCATCAAAGCAAGTAAAAATACAAAGTCATAAATTTTGCATTGTGGGTACAAACAGGAGACACAATAACCATCAGTAAGAACTTACTTTAAGATTTACAAACTAGTCTTAGATAAGAACATGGGAAAAGTTAAAGCAATATTAATCTAGAAGAAGCTACATACCAAAATGAATTTCAGTATATTTCACCAAACCACCATGTTATCTAATATGTATCTGTAAAGAGGTATGTCTTACCTTTACAGCAAGTGCCCTTGGAACATGCAGAGCATCAACTCCTAGAGCAGAGGAGCCCTTGTAAAGCCTTACTTCCCCTCTGCAGAGCCTGACATGGAACAGCATTTTCTGCTACACTCCAGCTTATTGCAAACATCCCAACAGCTCATGGGTAGAGTGTTCATCAGCATTCAGGAGTGAGACCACACACATCAGGACCATGGTGTTCTCCAGCAACAAGTAAAAGAAAATTACAGAACTCCCACTTGCAACCATGAACCTATTGCTGCTGGGCCACCAAGTCCCCATACAGATATTTGCAGGATCTGTTTGGCCAGTGCTAACTATCCTTTGAAAAGCACTCAGCTCAGGAGGCTCTACAAGCCTGGAAGGTCTGAGAAGGTCACAACCTCCTTAAACGTTCCTGAGAAAAAGGGGACTTATTCTAATAAAAGCCAATGCGTTGAAGAGTCAGCCAATTCCCACATAAAAATTCTCTAAACATCTGTACAACATGATATTTGGTCCCCCCCTTTTTTCTGAATTCTTGAAAGATTCTAAGAGCAGAGACTCCCTGAAATTAAGGCAGACAATCTATCCCCTTGGTTTCAACCTAAAACAGATTGTCTCTGATGTAAACTAGGGGGAAGGATGAATAGTTTATTGCTTGGACTAGTTTTATTCTTGTGAAATATCTAAGCTAGATAAAATGAAAAATTTGAAGTGTAGAAAATTCAGGAAAGTTAATGTAATTTTCTACATTTTGGAATGTATTTAATTCTTCCATTAGTGACAATGTCAACAATTGAATTTTAGTTTAACCTTCAAAATGCAACCTAGACCTGGAGTGGTTGATTAGCTCCTCTTTTGACATGACACAAATTTATGTTTTTTTATAACTTTCAAGTGCACTTAGTGAGGAAAATAAGTCAATATCAACAATGGAAAAATCCCTATCTAATGAAGTTGCCTTAACTTGTTTAATAAATTTAAGAGTTTTGGCCTTACACAATACCACGATCCCATAATATACAAATCTACCAGCTGTGTACTTCACAGCCATTCAGTGGTACTCCTTTATGGATGATTATCTGATTCCATGCCTTTTCCAGCAATTTCAATGCCACAGTCAGCACTGATGCTGATGCACAGTCTGGACACATGCCTGATGCTCCCCAGAGTGATATGAATCAGAACTGTCTCGGTCACGCTGGGTCCAGCATGTAACACAACCATCACCAGTAATCAAGCAGCAATGCAGCAGCTCTAAAAGCTGCTGCCCCAGGAAGCAAGAAGGCCTCCTGCTATGATAACCATAAAATGCTCCCTTACTCATAAGATCTAGGTGTTGCCCACAGCACACAGCAAGGCATTGTGCCTGACTAGATTCTGATTGCCAGGCTTTTCACTGCAATAGTGGTTGAGAGATTTTGAGGGGGTTAAAAAGATCAGAATATTTTTGGAAAGTTTTTGTTAACATCATTTGATTTCAAGGCAAAGGAGATCAACCATGTGAGATTTAGCACTGACACAATCAGGCAAATCACACCATCAACAGGATTGTATGGAGACCAAAACTGAAATAAGTAAAATGTCAAATATGTCAAACAACTGAGAAGATGAGGTTTCTCACCCTTAATGCAAGTCTACAACAAGAATATCTGAAACGACAAAAAATTTAATTATATTATGAAAAATAGGATTGATTTTTAAATGCAGTACAGCTCCTGAGTTTCTTTATCCCAATGATTATTCACTACAGAGTCGAGGAGCAACTAATGTCCCTTCAAATCCTACAATAGGAGTCTTATTTTGTTGAGCTCTGAAATCAAGTATAATGAATTACTAAAATCAGATGAGGTCGGCATTATGAGCATTTTGCCAATAGAGCAATCTTGGTATACCACTGTGGCAAAGCACTAAGCATGTAATCAGCTATATCAGCAAAGATCAGCTTTAGACTCATAGAGGAAACTCATCACTTTTTAGCAAAACAAGTAATATCAGTAAAAGAACAGTTTTGCAAGTAAAATAGTATATGTGTAGAGGTTTCTGCTGATGGATCTTTGTCCAAGTGGGATACTACATCACTTAGTTCCAATTGATCAAGCTATACCAAAATATACTACAGACTTGGCTTGTATTCTGCTCTTCATCTTAGTTCACTATTTCCCTCTGTACTACTGAATTACAAAACCCACTCAACCTGCCAAGTTAGCAAAATATGAATGCCCTTTTTAGTAAAACATCTAGTTCAAAATGTAGAGCACAGCTGCATTCTTGATGCAAAGAAAATACTGCTAAACAAAGCAGTGGTACCTGCTATACCAAAGCAACCAATCCATTGATCAGTACTGGTCACTGATTACACAGGTGACAGGCTGCCTAGTGCACAGCCCAGTGCAGTGTCTGCAACCCTGTGATGCCCCAGGACTGCCAAACTCATCGCACTCTGCAGTTTGTCTGGTTACACAAAGTCTTCTACAGCCTGAAAATTTTTGCACCCTGTGCCTGGACCACATGTTTCTCACTGAGAATTGCCAGTGGAGAGCACTTCCAGAAATGACTGAGTTTCTACAGGGGAAAGGGTAGCTGCACAACAGCCCCTCTCCTCCAGCCATGTGAAGCAGGATGTAGAGTGGCTTACATGAAAGGATATGCAGTAGGGGACAGTGACAGACAGCAGCTTCTCCTAATGCTGCAATGACCTTAGAGGTAGCAAAAGTAATAACCATAATTAATGAAGTCCAGTGCAGTCACAAGGCTTGCAGGGCTACTGCCCCAGGCAGTAAATGAGCCACTGGAATTTAGTAAGAGGGTGGAAAACTGTACAGGACACTTCTAGGCAAGGAGATAATTGATCAATGTATTGAAATTCAGCAGCCTAAGAGCTGCACAAAGATGTGTACGGATCCTGGCTGTGAGTCAGCTGTGGAGGAAACACACTGCAGTGTCACAGCTAGCTATGGACAGCTACATGAAATTAATTCATTCAACTGCTGCTCCATTCCCCACAGTCCATTTAGCTGACTTTTGTGCGGAGGTGCGGGAATTTCACCTTTTATATAGATGCAGCTGGAAAGATTACACGCAAATTATTCCCAATACACAACACATACTCTAAGTAGTGCAACCTGATTAAATGGTACATGATACAGCATCTTAAACTCCTCTGCATCACAGTCTGTAATCTCAAAGATGGCACAGACCCAACATCGCTTATGAAACCATAAGACAAAGTTCAATGCAACTATAACAGGCAAAGGTATCTCCTTTCATGGGTCTCCTGTTGCTCAATGTGAAGAAAATTTGTAGTGTGACAGACTATGTCTTTACTTCTTGGCCAAATTTTTTGTTTGGTACCCAAACGAAATTTATTCCCTATTTACCAGAACTGAAGGGCAAATCTTAATTATATAATTTTTAGTTATTTTAGTACAGTGGTTTTCTTGTTATTTGTTGTTTTGGGGCTGAGTTGGGTATTTTTTGGTTGGCTTTTTGGAACAATAATAGAGAATCACTTCATGCCTAAAACAATTAAAAATTGTCACTTTCCTATTGCACTCAGAAGTATGCTTTATTGTCTTTTTCTTAAAATCATTGAATTTTCTTACTTTTTAAAAGTGTGTATTCTATGTGTGTGCATATATGTACATGTATGTGTGTGAACATGGAACTTTTAAGATCACTAACACCTGATGAATATCTGTATAACAACAAAAATAAAATTTTACGGAATGCAATGCAAGTCTTGTTTTCTGTATACCAGTTTGACATTGCAGACTTTGCTAAATATTTACATGTTTTAACTGGAGCATTATTTGTCTTGAAGGGAAACAAATCAGTATTAAATACTTTAAATTGACTATAGCTATCATTATCATAATGGAATTCTAGCATGTTTATGATAATAGTTTCTTTATAAATAAGTTCAAAGTTTAGCAATATGGCTGTATCTGGATATGAAACAAGAGCTGTGTCACTTCTGCATCATAAAACCTTATGGCCAGGTAGAAGAATTTGTTGATCGTTAAATAACAACTTAAGCCTTAAAATTAGGCAAGATACAGCACTGTGAAGTGCTTCTAAGCAGTCAAAAAAAAAAAAAAAACAACAAAAAAAAAACACCAAACCAATATTTAGAACACGATTTTGAGGTTCCCATTTTGGGAGGTAGAAGAAAAATGAGGAATGAAATGTTAACCAAAAGGTTAATTTTTAGTAAACTCTAAACTTCTTTTTCAATAAAGCTTTATGCTTGCTGATTTCATCATTTAATCTTCTAGTCATTTGAAATAAACATGTAGTAAATAAAAGCACTACTTGGGAAAGAAATAAAAAAATCATTAAGGAAGAAAACTAATATGAAAGATTTTAGGGATTCCAAAAACTACCTATTTGCTCTACTTCTTAGATAAACACAGTCACTAAATTTGCCAACCATTTGCAAATAATCTAGCTTTCTTTCCAGAACAGCTTTCAAAAAGAGGAGGATTAAAAAAAAAAAAAAAAAAAAGGAATTCACTAGCAGGCATCACTATAAATGCACAAATTTTCAAAGGAGAATTGTCTCTGTATTTCAACAACATCACTATGCGAAACAAGGCTCACTTTACTTGAAAGAAAGCTGCAGCCATCTCGTACTGCTGCAAGTAAAGAGAGTGCTCATGACTCACTGCCCCTGCCTGGCTGCAACTCATCAGTGCCGGCAGCCCTAATCTGCTCCCAGACATTATGACCAGCAGCTCTGATATATGGATTAGATCTACCCCAAGTACTCCATGCAGGGAAAGAACTCCATGAGCCCTTTATTCCCTACGGAGTACCTGTGCAGGAGAATAAATCAGTGATATGAAAGAAAACATGAAATCCTTCCCAGTAAAATTTGCAGATGACACAAAAGATAATAAAATGGTAAATACCGGGGAGTTGTCAGTTCCACAGATTGTATGGCAGCCTGGGCTCACCTGAATAAGATGTGTTTTAACACAGCTGAGCACAAAGCTGTCTATCTCATAACTAAGAGTACACATTCCAAACAAAGACAATATAATAAGCTTGAAAGAGTCATATGGATGATGGTGGATAACCAAATTAATATTAGCCTACAGTGCAATACTCTGGCTAGAGAAGCGGAAAAGATCCTTTGATGTACAAGGAAGTAAACACAGAGTAGCAATAGGAAAGGATTCTATAAATCACTACCAATGTTGAGACAGAGAATCTTTCTGTTTCAAACAGCTTGTAATGACATGGTTCTAGCTTATATCTCTGATTCTCAAGCATTGCCACAGGAACAACTAAAGGACTATACTGGAATTAAAACTAGAAAGCTTTAATCAGCTACAAGAAGCATTCAAATTCTGGAAAACTTGCCTTGCTAAAAATGAGAAACCTATGCCAAAGAGGAGGATAAATGATTACTGGTTTACTGTCTACAGATATTTACATGGAAGGGTGGGAGGAAATGAGGAGTATCATGACTATTAAAGGAGAACTTTTCAGCTTATTAATGCTGGATTTTACATCCTTCTGCAACATAAATTAGAAAAATTCAGACAGAAAATAAGGTAACAATCCTTAACTAATAGTAAGCACTGTTCATCTAAAGAGAAGCAGGATTTTCTTTCATCTGAAGTTTTTATAAACAGAATTTTCCTTCTAAAAAGAAGCAGAAGTTGCAAGACTATGTCAGTATCTTATATTGTTATTTTAAAGCAGATGAGGACAAAAAATTGGAACTGTATCATTCAAAAGCATACTTAAATTGCTCCAGGAAGCCTTTGTTACCGCAACTCCTGACACTTACTTGAGCTTTACAGCAGGTATTTAACTAGCTCCTTATATCTGTGGGACAATTATTTCCCCTTTCCCAAATTATGGAATGATCACTTAAGCTGTTAGTAAGCCCAATGAACTGCTCACTCCTTTCCCAAGTCATATTTTGGATATACGTGGTATTAATGCTTCTGTATTTGTGCAAAGCAGCAAGTTACTGAAAGAGCATGGGAAAAGTGAAACCTTGCTGAATACATGGAATAACGCAGTCACAGATAATTTGAATTGATCTTTCCATTTCTGAAACCACTAATATGACTTGCAAAAAAACACTAAACACTACAAAACCACACCATAAAAAAACCTTCAAAAAGCCCTATGAAACAAACAACACAAAAAGACCCTTTTGTATCTGAAATTAGAAAGAAATGCAAAAGCAATTTCAGTACAATATCAAAAAATTTGTCTTAACAGGGAATTAGCAAACTGTGACTAATACCATATTGAAAGGGTGTGGTTACAGGACCTGAAGACCCAGATGGTTTAATGAAGGTAATTGCCTAATTCATTAATTGACCAATATCAAATTTACTTCAGAATTTGACTCAGAATATATATTAAAATTTGATACTGCAAAGATTAAGTATATCTTCAAAATTTGTACTGAACAATAGACTGAACAGCATTTTGTAAATCTAAATATGGCCCTATACTTTTCAGTGGAAGAAAATTTTCTGGTAACATGTATGCACCACACCTTTGGGCTACATCCCATTATTCTCAAAGTAAAACTGTAAAGCCAGTACAACATCTAACTGCATCATAATCAAAATATGACAAAATACTGAAAAACTTAATTTTTAAATGGTGTTCTCTCAAATGCTCCAATCAGCCAAGGATTAGAGGTTCAACTTAATACTAGCCAGTGATCACTAATCATTTTAAAGTACCACATCTAATCTCATTTCTCACCCAGAGAAAGTCCACACATGTCTTACATATAAGAGAGACATTGGCTTACTTTTAAGCGTGTTTTAAGTTTGGTTAATGAAACCTTTTTTTCTTCCTGCAAAAGACCTCTAGAACATCTCAGAACAGAGAACCCACAGATATGCTCAAAGCTACACAAAGACAGGAGCAAACATAGGCAGTGGTAACAGGGATAAAGTTTTTCCAGGCAGCATCACAGGCTGTAAGACTTATTTTAGAAGCCTGTCACATGAGTATAGCAGTGGCTTCTCTGCCTTTTGGTGATAGAGAATGAATTGGTTTATAAGCTTTCAATATTTTCTGAGGGGTCAAATTTATGAAGAGGAGATATCTAGAATCTTCTTCAAGTACACCTATTAAATTCACATTGTGAGAAGTAAAATCAAGCTGTAAAGTAATAGAACATTGCAGTGAAATCCACTGTGGAAGAAGATGCAGCCTCTCCTCCTGTTTTACTGAAGAGGAGCAAACTACATAGCAGCTTCTTCAGTTGCTCTCTCAAGTTAAGCCCTAAGCATGGGATCCTGAAGCCATTTTTGGAAAAAATACTCCTGTACCCTACAGCATTAGCCTGAATGATAGCCCTGTTGTTTTGCATGTTATATGTTTTTTCTGGAGCTAAAATAATTGTTTAAGATCAGTGTATCTTTTCCTTAGCTATATAGGATCAGAATATACAAACAAAAATTCTGGAAAGTCTTATGTCCTTCTAAGGCAATTTAGGTGCAGCGCCACAACTAAGAAACAAGACGGAGAAAAATAACAATTGCTCATTCATCACCAGCCTTTCTGTGCTGCTTAAATTACCATACTGACCTGAACTAGAAGGTCCAGCTGCCAAGGGGACAGCTGGGGGTTCTATCCCACTTCAACAAAAACATAGTTCTCCATTTGGAACTACTAGCTCCTCTTCTGCAGGGCTTTTATAGTTTTGTCCACATTAAGGTGATGATGGGCACCACAGACCACTTCATGTACCTGTCGTCCCATGTTCTGCACATGGTTGAATTCCCTCACTAGAAATCCCAGAAGAGCCTGACAAAAGGATAATATTCTCATTTGTGTTGAATAGTATGGCCATTAGATTTCTCATGTATGCAAACCAATCCTGATTTTGTTATACCAATCTGATAAACATATAAATCTGAATCCAAGCCTTCAGAGGCTGAATGGAATAGGTTAGGCTTGCACTTCCTTTTTTTCATTTGTAGAAATGTTTGTGTTTGATTCAACATGCAGTCTGACAGGAGCTTACTTTGGTCTACCAAGTTTGGATGTTTTAAGCATTTACAGGCTCAGGATGAAAATGTGTATGTAACCAAGCTACACCTTCCAGGACAGGTTGCTCCTCTTAGACTGAAATCACTGAGCCTTCTGGGTTCATTTGACTAACTTCCTGAGAAATAAAAAGAGCTAATGAGACCATAGGTGTATTTGTGGGATTTAAATGAACTAGGTGTTTTCCTTACATATTTATTCCATGCTCCCGATTTCAGAAGAAATAGATACAAAGTAAGGTAGAGATGATTCTTTCACCCTTGCTTGGGAGATTACATACAACAGATGTTACTCTGGAGGGTCATTTTTGGAGTGACTTCCAGGATGAGAACAAAAAAAAGACACTGAGATGTCCTCTGCTTGTACTCGACAGCTCCGCTGCAAACAAGCAAAACTGCTCTCTTTTGACATGCCAGAATTCTTTGTAATTTAGAAACAAATCAAATGAAAGCATGGGCAAGTAGCTCTGCTTTGTTCACTGTTTGACACTCCATAAAGGTGAGGAAGAGTGCAAACCAGCGTTGTCTGAGCAAGCAGAAAAAAGATTTTTCAGTCTGAGCAGAGCAAAAAGTCTTGCAGTTTGGTTATAGTGAAGTAGTTAGAACGGAACAAGAAATATCTCTTTTTGTTGTCAATTTTGTTTGACATCACAAAAGAAGGACATACCTTGCTACAGCTGGGGTGATTGGAAAAGAAAAGGAGAAATATTCAGGAATTGATAGACAGCTGTATTCCACACCAGTAACTGAGAGACCTCTGGTTTTACCTCCCTAGCTTGAGACAAGTCCCTACCCCTTGTGAACAGAGAAATGATTTGTAGTGATTTTGAAGCTTACTTTAGATCTTTTTAAAGAGCATATTTACATGTGTGGGAGTCCAGGGCATTCCCCTGGCTTCCCTGGGGGTATCAAAGCCTCCCTGGCAGGCCTCTCAGACACCCCAGAATGAGACCCAGGTGTCTCAAAGGCTAAATTTAACCCCTTGGGAAAATCTGCCAACACTGCAGGGAGAATTACAAGTCACAAAAATAGGTAGAGTATAAATTAGACTTAAAACGTAGAATAAGTAGGTTTTTGGATTGCTTATGATAGGGACCATGTGGCCAGCATGGAGGATTTGGGGCGTGGTGTGTCCCTTCCTCCTTCTTCTCTGTGCCATCCATGTTGGATGACATGCTGGCAGCCACAGATTGGATGGGGACAAAACTGGACAGTGTAATAAGGTTGTACTGTATTGGAAAGGGATTGTAAATATTAAAGACGTAGATTAGAGTATAAAAGATAAGTCCTGCCTCTCCCAGGCAGGCATTTGGTCATGGTCACCTTGCTGAGGGACCTCCCTCAGCCTGGCTGGACACTTTGTGGATAAGATACAATAAACAGCCATGAAAAACAGCAGATCGTCTCGAGCAGTTTCTCACCAGCAGCTTCAGGAAAACCCCGAATCCCAAACCATCTACGAGTCCATCTGAGGAGGTCTCACGCCTAAAGAGACCCTCGGACAGTGACAACATGTTTAGTGGCCTAAAAAAAAAAAATCCCATGGGCCCATAGCAACCAAGGTGAGGGACAATGCAGGAGGGGAGGAATCTGTTGTCTTTTGCCACCATCTTTTGAAATTGTATGTTCCACTCTATTATAAGCAAGGGATCCAGCAGCAGCTATGAGACTCAGTTGCAAGAATATCATAGAGAGTCTAGAGAAATCTTTATAGGAATATTTATTATTTTGCCCATTTTATATATATTAGCTAACATAACCATTACGCCAGCTCCTCAAGAACTTGTTGCAAAAACCTTTCTGCAATTCTTTTATTGATAGTACTAGAGTGTATCTATTAATCCATACTTTTAATAACTTTTACCAATGACTATTTCCAGTAATTATTAGCACTGAAATTTGCTTATAAATGTTAGTTCCCCAAATGTTTTCTGAAAAGTATTTTTGGCATAGAAGATCATGGTATGATCCTTTAAAATTTTTACAGAAAGGATCAGAATATCTCGATTTCAACTGCTAAGTAGCTTCACACTAAAATACTTTTATCAGGTGCATGCTTAAGAATAAATCCAGAGTAGGCTCTCTGCATAATACTTCTTTTAAAGCTACTAGAGGGGAAAAAAAGTCAAGCTCCAAAATCCATGATTCTCTGTCCTGTCCTGGTCTGTCCGGCCAACCCTTAAAATTCCCCCAGCTTTCAGAACAAGCAGTTTGCTGCTTTGTGCCCAGCCCAAAATTTATCCTGCATGAGAAGGGAGTCACACAGCCACTTCTGTCATCAGCTAGTGGCAGTTTTAGATCCATTCTCCCTTTCCCAACCTAATCAGGGGAGAGACTATGCATATGAGATGCACAGGAACATCTAGTACCAAATGTTCATGTCTTGAAACACGAGAGTAAAGGCTTTCAAAACGCTGCAAAAAGCTTGAATTTTTTGTTTTTGTCTTGATTAGTGAGCAGTTTTTTAGCAACTTATGTTTTTGGAAATAAATTACTATGGTAAATAAATTACCAAAAACATCCATTGGGAAGAAGACAGAAAGAATGCCTGAGAGACCTTAAGCAGAGTGGAAGAAGAGCCAAGAGAAAATTTCACTAATCAAAAAGGACTCTATAACTTCTCCAAAAAAAACTAGCTGTTAGCTTCCCAAAGTAATCCGTGTTTTTTACAGGCAAGGTGAACTGGGCTATAATACTCCATAATTCACATTTTCAAAATGACAAAACATATCAAAATCAACACTGTTTCACGGCCAGTCTGATTTCTGGATTTTGCTTTTTTTCTTAAAAAACTTATTTTACCAATTTTTATCTGCAATTGTAAATAAAATAGAAGCAGAAATTAATTCATTTTGTGGGCAGCACAGCTAGCTGGTTTTAAGTATATTGACTATAAATTAAATCTAATTTTAAAAAAAAAATCAAGGTAATCAACTATATTGCAGCATTGAGTGAAGCCATCACTGCATTTAACACCCATGACAAACTGTGCCAAGTTTTCTTATTTCCACAAAGTTTCAGAATCTTGAAGTTGTTCTAAAAACTGATATAAATATTGCACAACAAATCTGTTTCATACGTTTAAATAAATGAATATATTTTTATGTGTACCGGATTTACAAGAGAAGCAAAAAACACTGAAATTAAGGTCTGTGGTGACATTTAAAATCATACTAGATGTAGACTGCTTCAGTTACCCTAGACACTCCATTATATAGAGAGATAGAAAGAAAAGCCCAGAAAAATTCAAGAAGTTCAGACAGTATTTATGTCTATGTAAATCAAGAATAAGTCATATCTCACACCAAAAGTAGCCATTCACAAAAAAAAAAAAAAAGCCAAGCAAGAGGTCAGATTTTCATTTTGGCTCACCAAGTTACACTGATGCTGTAATTATTTTGATAAATCTAGATTTCTCTTTTCCTCTCACTTCTGTAAACCAAAACGATAGTCTTCATTTACATCGAAGTAACAGCTTTTACTGATGTGGCTGTACCTAATACTAAGAGAAAAGATTCAGGAAACAAGCAGCAGGTTATAGAATCAAAAGAGGGTATGAGAGAATATGATCTAACAAACTGTAATGAGTATGATTGCCCTTGCCAAAGAAACATTTTGTTTTAATGCAAAGTAAAATGAATTTTGGAATTTAAGGCATTAGTGGAAAATTAAATGTTATACAGAGGATGATAATGGTAACACACTGGTATACAAAACAGGAATATAGTTGGAGCATGAAAAGCAAACACTAAGTGACAGAATGCAGTTTCAAAACCCAGTGAGATAACAGAGAATTCATAATGCATTTGCAATATATTAATACAAAATAATCTGCAACACACCTGTCAATTATATATTTTTCAATTCTATGTTGAAATGGATAATTAAATCCTTGTTGCAGTAAAATAGAAACTTCACTGCTTGCAAAACTAGCGGAAGTCAAGCCCTTTGCTTTTGCCTGCCCAGAGCAATAGCATTTTTGTTAAAAAGCACCAGTAATGATCTTGAGTTGCGCACAAAAGCGGGCTCTGTTAGGGCAACGGACAAAGGCAAATGACTGCAAAGAAAGAGGACTCAACTTCAATTTAACTGTCCTGTAAGGTACATACTAATTAGCTGCAAAGCTATGAAATCCTAGCTAGCATGTTAAGTCTGCTACATGACAGTATAATTTGACTTCTTAAAGGATTATGCAAATTACAACTCATCATTCCATTACACGACTGAAAAAAAGTGACAGCTAATTTATACATAACACACCTTTCAAATCCCTAAGATGTGAAGCACCTGTGCAATACATTTTCCCTAGATTTTCTAGCGCGTACACTCTTGTTTATTGCACCATACAGAAGCATATCTAAGAGATTTAGTAAAGTCTTAGGGTTTTTCATTTGCTTTTTGGCTTTTAGAGCACAATCCCAAAGAATTAAACAACATACTTCTGTCCCTGCCGTAGAGGTTTTGCACACAAGAAGTGTACGGTTTCAACACACGTGTAATTTCGGAATAGCAGGAGAGCACGAGCACTAAATGCACGAGCTAGAGGCAAGACTCACACAGATTTCAACATACTTCTGGTAGGTAGATTCACAGTAGATTCCGTCATATCGGTAGATTTTCCTACATTCTGATTGGTTGGGCAGAGGATGCTGGACAGTTATTCTGTAGAGGCATCAAAAACAGATAGACATGACTAGAGGATCTCTACAGGTAACTGTAATGCAGGACAAATCAGTATGTTGAAATGGATTTTTTTAAATTTTATCTTTAAATTAAATGCCTTTCTGATCTCTTTAAATCAGCTGCCTTGTGCACATAACACCCACAGTTTCCACTTTTCAAAATTTGCACTGAGAGTAAACTAAACTTCAATTCTCCACAAGAATGGTGTTTTTTCCCCATCAAATAAAAGTGGAAGAGGTATGGAATTTTATAAATCAAACTGATATTTCACATAGTTTGTATATATACAGTAGTGCTTATAAAATTGATTATTTATTGTTTACTGTTGCAGTCCTTCCTCAGGCAGAACATTCATTTATGTCAGCTGGGAGTTTGTCCAGACAAAGACCAAATAACCCTCCAATTTAAAATGTCAATAGTAATTCTCACATTTGCACAGAATGAGGATGTTGTGGTATTATGAGGACTGTGATTGAAGGTGCTCAGCACCATCTGAATAATGCCATATGTTCTCGGATCGACTGAAAGAAAATGAAAGTGATTGGCAGCAATCAGGAGGTGCGCAGCATCTTGTAAAATCAGGCCCTAAAAGATTTGTCAATCATTCTCTTATTCATCCCTCCCCAGCTCCCTGTTAGCAGAAAAAATAATTTGGCCATAAAAATTCAATGTTGTTTTTAAAATATACTTGGGAATTGCACACTAAACAGTACCCACCAATTTTCTCTTTTTTTCGTCCCTCTTTTCTAGGATAAAAACACACGTTAGGTGCTTTTGTATCTTCCACAAATTAATACCTTTTTCCCTTGTAATTTAATGGTATTTCACAGGAGTAAGGATAAATTTGAGAAACTACAGACTTTTCAAATGTCAAATTTTAGGCTGTGGTTTTTAAAAAATAAATATTCTAGTGAGTAGAGAATTATTTTATGTTATCATTATTTTTATAGTATTAACATCTACATAGCTCTGAGCTAATCTTGGTTTTTAAAATTGTTTCAACAGTAATTTGAGACTGCAAGTTTGAGAAAAAAAAAAATAGTAGCATTCTCCAGCTACAAGCTCGATGAGCAAACAGAGTTATCTATTGTGGAAACTGAGGACCTTCCTCAATGAGACTGCACCTACAGTGTGTCAAGTGCAAACAATTTCATGTCTTTATAGCCCTGGCTCCTCACTCATTTAAAGTAAAAACCTGGTCTGAGTTGGCCTCAGCACTGTTTTTCCCCCTGGGACCTCACAGGCAGAAGAAAGGAGACAACTTTGTGATGAAGGCAGGACCAAACAGCTCTGAATTCTGGCATATTCCTGCATTCACTTAAGACACTACCAGAGAGATTTATTGTGATACCTGGGGCCTCTAAGTTAGACATTTAAGTACCATATACACCAGACTAGGAAATGTAAGTATCTTAAAATGGGATTTGAAACACAAATGTTATCTGCAGGGAACCATGTCAGCTAGTACAAGGGATCTAGGGGAGTTTCCTCTATGTTGTGTGTGACAGAGACACAAACCCTCCACTTTGGCTCATAAAGAAACACCTACATCAAAAAAAATTCAAGCTTCAAATCTTCAGTGCACCACCACACTGGCTGACAAAACGCCCAAATTTAATTCCCTGTGCCATTTTTTTGTTTTGTTTGTTCGTTTTTTGCTTTGTGATACAAGATTACAAGACATGCCTGTTTTTACACGGCTTCAGTAAAGACACAGGAGAAGAAGCCTCTGAATGCCTCTCAGCCAGTGGATTCTCAAACAAACATCTTCCACTGCTCCAAAGATTACAAGAGACTCTTAAAACAAAAGGGACTTTAACTCCTCCTGCTAAAACAACAGCCCTAATAAAGAAAAAAATCAGGATTCATTGGATGAAACAAAGTAAGACAGCGAGAGCATGTTGCATTAAGAGTCATTCAAAAATGCATAAGCAATCCTTGCAAAAACCATCAGAATCCTTCCCAGATGAGTGCCCTTATCACATGCCTTCAGAATTATGCTCTTTCTTCCGACCACTCCTTTGGCCAAATGAGTCTGGAACAGTAATACTGGTTATTGCTATTATTTGAATAGCTATACAAGTGCAGCAGAATACAGCTCACTCCAGAAAACCTTTATTCTGAAGTGGTTATAGTATTCTTCTGGGAAGTGGAAGATGTGGATTTTAACACCCTTGTGATAAAATAGGTCCTAAATAAGTATCCACTGCACCAAGCTCTTGTAGAATACTTGTCAGCCAGCTTTTGTTTGTTTGGTTTGTTTGTTGCTTTTTTTTCAGATGACAGAGAAATTGAAACACAGGTGGTTCCATTTGAACATCAGGAAATACTTTTTTACTGTAAGGGTGATGAAGAACTGGAAGAGAGAGGTAGTGGAGCCTCCACTAGGGAGAGTGTCAACACTCACTTGGATGTGATCCTGGGCAACCAGGTCCAGAAAACTGTTTATGCAACACAGAGGGGCTGGGCAAGAGAGTGTTTCCATCCTCAGACATTCTGTGATTCAAGGCTAGATCAGAGATTTGGACTGTGAAGCATAACCCTGTTTTACATCTAGTCAGAATTAGGTCAGAACTTTTTTTGGAGATTGGGAAGCATTGAGGTGTTGGCGGGAGTGGGTGTTGCCTTTTTTTTTTTTTTTTTTTTTTTTTTTTTTTTTTAATTAAGCAATTTATAAGGCTCTATAAACATCATAGCAGCTTCTGTGGGTCATGGTCCAAGCCTTTCTTTGCACTGCCTAGAGCTAGATTCCACTTCAGGAG